>CM066986.1:11205736-11805736 GCA_033977485.1 Hydrangea macrophylla | reverse complement strand
CGCCGATTGACGCGCCTATCAACGTCGGTTTTTAAAATAGGCTACATATTCGGACTCCTGGGGGTGAGTCTAATCTATTGGTACTAATTTTATTGAGTTCTGTGATAGTTTTTCCGTGACCCATTTTGGGATTTTAGCTCATAACTTGTAATTTTTATATAGGATTTGTACCTGGTTCTTAATAGGTCTTTAATTTAAAGATTAGGAGCGAAACCCAAGAGGTGAGTGATGTTAATTTTGATATTTAGATGATTTTCATGTTAGGTTCAATTGTGATGCCAAATCATGCCTAATTAGCGTAATTTAATTTATTTAGATTATTATTAGGCAAAATTCATGTGGTTAAATTAGGCCCAATTTATTTGTGAAAGCACGTTGTAATGATTAAATGAGCATGTTGAGTTGTCTATTTGGGTCAATGAAAATTGCTAGTTCTATACCACCATGAGGTAATCTTTGTGGTGACGACCACGGCCGCCAGAGGCCTATGGGACCGCACGTATGAGGGAGTGGGTCATGACTAGTCACGTGGGCTTGGGGAGTGGAGCCGCGGGCTAGCCGGTAGTGGTGGGAGTGAACTAGTAATTGCCAGAGACTATAGTTATGTGTAATATGTTGAATTGAGCATGTTTATTATCCATAATCATGATTAGCATTACTCACAAGCATATAGCTTATATATTGTAGTGGTTATTGAATAACCATCGTAGGTGATCGCGGCGAGGAATCGGGGAAGTGAGCTGGGAAGAGGCTTGGCTAGCTTATGGGTTTTGGGGGTTGTTGTAACCTTGTTAATAGTTACTTGCTTTTTAGTTTAAAGCTTGCAATATAGTTGTAATTAATCGATGTTAATCTAGATTGTAGTACGAGTCATATTTTAGTTGGTTTAAGACTTATGTAATATTTTTTTAGTTAAGATTTACATTTTAGTTGGGCCATTATCTCATGTAGTAATCTGCTTGTATAATTTGGGCACTTACTTTATAAGAGTAGTAAGTATTCCAGGTGTGGGGTGCGGTTGATTGTAAATGGTTATTTCTAGTGTTTTTATTTAAAGTGTTTAAAAACTCTTACTTGTATTTGGATCTCATGTTTGTGACTTTGGTTTTATTCTAAATGGTTTAAAGCACTAGTGTTGATTTTAACTGGTGATCTGGTATTATTATATGAAAATTTACTACTTGCTAAAACAGGGTTTTTGGCTAATTGCAAAGACAGGATTTTTGTTTTTTTTTTATTATTATTATTATTGTTGAGCTTCTTTGGTTTAAGTTATTTTAAACTTATTTTGGAACTTTAATGAGTGGGGTTAAGCCTTGGTGGCGTGCCACGTGTCCTAGGATCATCTGAGTGGTTCCGAGGCATGACAAAATATAATTTGAGACCGAGAATTTCCGCCGTCGATTCCGTCGTAAGAAATTTACTCCTCCGTTCTTCCTCTTGATCTTGATATGTGTATATATATAACTATGTATGTGTGTATGTGTATATCAGTATATCATATATAATATGTGTGTGTTGTTGAGAGAACATAAGAGAGTGGAGAGAATTGAGAGTGTTTAGAGAATTTGTGAGGGAGAGAATGAGAGACTGTGATATACATATAGAGAAAAATTATTTGGGCTCCAAGCAATGGGCGAATTTTGCCCGGTGAGGTTGAGCTCACATGCTCCCTCACCCAAGACGCGGTATAGACGCTGATTAAAACATAAACTGGTATTTTTCGGGTAAAATAAAATACAGGAAAATAATATTAGCGTAGGAATAAATTTCGGGTTGTACCAAAAATATAGATATTGTTTTTAAAGCCATAGAAAGCATTTTCTAAATTTTCAAATATTACGGTTTGACCCCCGAATAAACATTATAAATAGCAATTAAAATTAAATATTCATTTATAAATGGAAAAGAAAATACAGGGTATTACACCGATAATGCCAGATTCTTAGAGAATGGTGAACTTAGTAGGAGTGACGAATCAAGAAAGGTAAATCTCAAAGAAATGAGAGTGGATATTCCACCACTCTTTCCTCCTCAAGCAATTGTTGTTCCTTAGCCAATTCAACCAGTTTAGGCAAACGAACAACATAATAGAAATTATTCACTACTTCATAAGGATGTTGCCATTGAAAATAATATAGAACCACCACAACTGGCAATTCTAAGGAGATCTCAGAGAGAAAAGAGACCTGCCATTTCAGATGATTATGTGGTGAATCTGCAGGAATCTGATTTTGATATTGGGATTAACAAGGATCCGGTTTCATTTTCACAAGCCATAGAAAGTGATAATTCTAGTAAATGGATTGATGCTATTAATGAAGAGTTGAAATCAATGGACCAGAATAGTGTTTAGGATCTCATTGAATTGCTTAATAATTGTAAGAAAGTCGGTTGTAAATGAGTCTTTAAGACCAATCACGACGCTAAAGGCAATATCGAACGATATAAGGCCAGACTTGTGGCCAAAGGTTTTACTCAAAAAGAGGGCATTGATTGTAGAGAGACCTTTTCTCCAGTATTTAAGAAGGACTCACTTAGAATTATCATGGCACGTGTAGCTCATTATGATCTAGAGTTACATCAAATGGATGTGAAATTTGTTTTTTTTTTTAATGGAAATTTGGATGAGGATATCTACATGGAGCAACCTAAAGAGTTCGCAAAGAAAGGAAAAGAACATTTGGCTTGCGAATTAAAGAAATCCATTTATGGTCTTAAACAAGCTTCCAGACAATGATATATAAGGTGTAACGATACCATTATTGCTTTTGGATTTAAGGAAAACACTGTTGATCAATGTATATATCTGATGATCAGTGGGAGCAAGTTTATCTTTTTAGTCCTGTATATGGATGACATTTTGTTAGCAATAGTGATCTTGGTTTGTTGCACTAAACCAAGGAGCTACAACCTGATCTTTGTAGGCCAGAAGCCAGAAAAAGCATGATAGCTCGCTTAATCACACTGATCGCTCCGCTAGTCTTCTTGATGGAAGGGTTCAAGTTCAATGAAATGAATGAGCGAGAGCTGTTTAAGAAAGAGGTGGAACATCGCTCTCTGTGGCAGGAAAGGGAAAACGAGATATTGATTCAGTCGGAGGAAGACTTTCGATGAGCGGAAGTAGATGCACAATGAGATTCACCCTGGATTGACTGTCTTATGCTTGCTCTTCCTCAACTATGTCGAGCCTTGCCTGAAAGATCAATGGCAAGACTAGAGCTCTTTTAAAGGGAACTGAATATGGAAACAAAACCCTCCTATCTGCTATACGGATCCCGATTCATATGTTGATTTGGATGTCTCAGTGCCCGCCTTATCTTGCCAAGTGCTTTAAGATGGTTGATATGGGTGATGCATCCTATCTCATTGGCATAGAGATCTTTAGGGACCGATCTCGAGGATTGCTAAGACTGTCTCAGAAAGGCTATGTCAATCGAGTCTTGGAAAGATTTAATATATAGTTGTGTTCAGTCAGTGATGCACCACTCATGAAAGGTGACAAGTTAAATGAAAGTCAGTGGGAATGACTTAGAAAAGGAATGAATTAAGAAAGTTCCATATGCATTAGCTATAGGGAGCTTAGTGTGCTCATGCTTGTACCAGATCGAATATTAGCTTTACAGTTGGAATGCTAGGTAGATATCAAAGTAATCCAAGAATGGAACTCTGGAAAGCAGCAAAGAAGGTTATGCGATATCATCAAGGGACAAAGGATTATATGCTCACATATAGAAGATCCGATTAGTTAGAAGTGATTGGATACTCGAACTTGGATTTTGGTGGTTGCTTAGATAGCAGAAAATCCACATAAAGATTTGTATTTCTACTAGCTAGTGGAGCAATCTCATGGAAAAGTGTGAAGCAATCTATAATTGCTTCATCCACGATGGAGGCCGAGTTTATAGCATGTTTTGAGGCACGAGTCATGCTCTATGGTTGCGGAATTTCATTTTAGGACTTGGTGTTGTTGACTCCATTGCCAGGCCGCTGAAAATTTATTGTGACAATATCGCAGTAGTTTTCTTCTCTAAGAATGGAAAATACTCTGGTGGTTCCAAACACATGGAACTTAAGTACTTGGTTGTTAGAGAAAGTGTCTAGAAGCAACAAGTGTCAAGTGAAAATTTAAGCACTACTCTTATGATTGATGATCCATTGACTAAGGGATTACCTCCAAAGACATATAAAGAACATGTTATAAGGATGTGCCTTTTCAGTAATCAATGATGTACATAATGGATATTTCAGTTGTAGTATAATTGATATGTATGCGCAATTAAAGTATATTTCTGCTTGTTTCCTGTTTTCAATTATGTGTGCACAAATTATGTTTGATTGTTTGATAAACAGAAATATCTTAACAAGACACATTACATGGCATTTTGGTATAATAAACTGAGGTTAGTAAAGGTTATTAATGGTGTGGTGCATGGAAGGGAATACGACATAAATGTCGTACAACTTCTATGACTCACATTGATAGTCTATGCTAATCTTAATATGACAGTATCTTAAAGATTGGGCATATTGGCTAATTTCAGAAATTTGTGACCACGTATTAACGTTTTATATATGGAATTCAATTAAGTTAAATATTCTCATCGGCCTAGTGGGAGAATGTAAACTTCTATGTGACTTTTAGAAGTCCTAGAAAATGTTGCCCACTAGCTTCCTATGGACTCCACTAACTATTTGCAATTAGGAAATTATCCCAGTTAATTATTATTATTATATATATATATATATGATATACATTGTTAATTGTTAGGAGAACCAATGATTGAAAGGTTCATCTTTCAATAGTCATTAAATAAGGGACTTTTCATATTCCAAGACAAAAATTATGAAAGTCATTACATAATTTAAGACTGTCATTATGACAGTCATTAAAAGGCCCTCTACTCTTCTCTTCTCTATAATAGGTACACCCTACCCCTTGAAAGTTAACATTCCAATCAATTACAGTTAAAATGGTGTGCATATTTGAGAGGTAGAGAGAAGAAGGAGAAGCTTAGAATAAAGTTCAATCTAAGGGGTTCCAATTCCGTCTCTACCAATTTCAATGGGGAATAACGGTATATAAATTTATATGTAAATTCTTAAGGTGTATTGTATTCAAGATCTTGGCAATTAAATTTATTTCCGTATGATAGTTTTATAATTATAGTCTTATAAATATTGGATATAACCGTTATACCATGTACAATTATATCCCCTCTTACACATTTCAAATTTTTGTTGGGTGGAGGAATTTTTTGTTGAGTTAGAGAAAGAATCCCCTAGAAATAGGGAGCCAGATGGATTTATACAAACCCTTTATTGGCTTGTTATACCATGTAGGATTATATAATTACTATAATGAATATGTTTTTGACCCTTTGGACTCATTTACCAGTTCCCACCTCAATTTCTTCTTTATTATTTTCTCTTCTTGTATTCTTTTGATAACATTAGAGTACATATATACATAAGACTGGGGCTACAATTTGTTTGGCAGAAAAAATAAATCGCATGCTGTGCACGATCGGGCGTGCCAGGGGCTTTGTACGAAGACTCAAATATGTGAACCAAATTTATCCCTTTAAGTGTGGTGCGAGAAAAACGTGATCAAGTGATTGTATAAAGTAAGTAGGAATGACCCTTACTAAAAGTCCTCAAATAGTACTGAAGCATACAAATTTAAAAGTGGTGAGAGTGGGAATAAAACAAGGCTTTTGAAATTATAAATATATTGCATGAAAGGAAATTACAAGAAAGGAAAATTTACTAAGAAAGTAAAATACAGTAGGGAAACTTAAGGGAATATACTAGATTAATGTTTAGACAATGCTACTGGAATGCTTAGTTGAATGGATTTGGGAAATTGTTGTGTGCGTTGTGCAGAGAGATTGTTTCTTGGTTGGACCATTGTATTTATAGGAGAAGAGTGATGCTTGCAGGAGAAGCTTGGTCTTGATATTTTCCTTACTTGTATCTTTCCTATATATGCTTGGGCCCACAAACTTTGAATAAAGTGGCAACAAATCTATCCAGTTGCCTTCAACCCGAATGGATGCTGCCTGTGGAGTCATGGTCGAATGAAAATTATGGCCACTTGATAGTGGCGGCCAAAATAAGGACACGCCTTTGTGCTTGCTCAAAGTCATAGTAATGACAAAATATGGCCCCCACCATGAGATAGATGTTGAAATTGTTGGGGCCATCATATAGCCAAAAATCCACTGCCAAATTGTATTTTGAACTCTTGATGAGTTAATGGCCGAATGAACAAAGGCCAGTAATGGCCATGGACGAAGTCATGGCTGTGTGGCATGGTATGATCGATGGTAAGCCCGATGAGTTCCATGGGCAATAGCTTCCATGGGCGATTGTTTCACCAACCGTATTTGCCACTTTATATTTTTAAACACCCATATGTTTGGGTATTTAAAATTTGGTATAGATGTCAAGTGTTCTTTTAGTCCAAGTGTTCACATTCATTCGGCCATGTCTAGCATTTTTTACCAAACCCCCCAAAAGAATTGGTCATGTACCAAAATACATATTGTCGGTGCAAGCAATTGCCCCCTTAGCTCTTTAAAATATGAAAGAAGTAAATTTTGAAGAGCTTTTTTTGTCAGTCTGATTTAAACATTGATCGAATCAGTATTTGATTTCAGTTCTATTCGCTCTTATTGTTTTACTTCGGGCATGCCAGGGCTGTTTATAGCTCAAGTGTATGTGTGTGTGTATGTGTGTGTGTGTGTGTGTGTGTGTGTGAAGGCAAATGTGGTTTTTCCTAATAAATTGTGCGTGTGGTGCACGATCTGACTTCTATCGTAATGGAGATTGTTAAAAACTAGTAGGAAAGTACCCTAGTTAAGGTTCTTTGACAGCATTGAAGCACATAAGTCAAATTATGTCATAAAGATGTGAGAAGTAACCAAAATAAATCAACAAGCTTTTAAATGTGTTCAGATTACCTTAAAAAAGAAAGCCATTCTAATGATCACAAACTTGCAATTAATATTAACGTAAGAACTAAAGAACATATTTATGAGTTGAACTAAAGCTTATACAAATATGAAAAGACAATGAAATGCTTTGCAAAAGGTGCAGTGTGTTTGGTATGCTTTCTGGGGATTTTGTTTGAGACGCAGGGTACTTTTCTCTTTGGACCATGTCTTATATTTATAAGGGAGGAGCCCCCACTTCCGACTGTTGGGCCGAACGAGCTTGGAGCACCGTCCAATAATCTTTGACCACATTAGTGGTTCTTATAGCTTCCAAACTCTCTCATTGGTTGGAGCTTCACTTCATCTGCTCTTACCACTTTCATTTTCATCATGACTTCTGATAACTTTTGGGGATCTCTCTCATCCTCTAGAGATATCTATTTCTTAGAACTTGCGCCAAGCTTCTCGAGGAAGTTTTCATCAAACCGATAGAAGAAGCAACTGATAAGCAACACGATGAATAGGCAACATGATGTGCAGGAAACACGATGAGCAGGCAGCACGATGAGTAAGTTCCCTTCATCCTTGCACATCGTGCTCTCTAGACTTATGCATTTTTGGGTGTATACAATGCCCACCAAAATGTGACATAAAATGGTCACAACGTTTATTGTAATGTTTTGAGTCTAAACACGCCATGTGTCATCTCAGGGGGTGTCGGTTTAAAATTTGAAATGAAAGGGTGCCTCGCTTTTCGTGCCCACACGCGTGGAAAAGGTTATAAATATCCCTTGCCTATTCTCCCTTCGTCTACCTTTTCCCTCTGCTTCCCCAGACTACCTCTAGACTGTCCTAATTTCCTTAAAACTTCTCTTCTCTACTCTTTATTCGGAGATGGCCTCTACCTCATCCAGTGCAACTGTTCCAAACAGCGACATGTCCCATTTGGAACGTATTCGAATCCTTATGGCATCCCATGTCTATTCTCATTCTCTTTTATCCTTCATTAATTTAGAGGCAACAGAGACCTCCTCCGCGACTGTTGGGTTAGGCCCTGCCTTTCTTGGAGCTGCTCCTGAAGAATTTACTCCCTTCTTTCCCCCTATTGAAGGCAATTCCCTTTTCAATTTAGGGAATTTTTGACATTTTTATAAATAGACCTTTCTAGTGAGAGGTTGACCCACACCTGCCAATGGTTGGGCGGAATGGGTGGAATGGGTTATGGCGACGAAAAAGGGTGTGTGGGATTGAAGCCATCATGCTGAGCAATCACAAACTTCTTATTAACCGAGCCCTATTTTTTGCTGCTTTAGCGTTTTGGTCTCAATCCCAGAATTGCTTTATGTTTAAATGGGGCCCAATGGGTCCAACGATTCAGGACATCAGCCTTCTGTAGGGCTTCCACCCCTACAGAGAGGAGGTTTTTCCTGGTTTCAACGAAGGTCAAGCTAACTTCACCTTTCCCGAAGCCATCTCAGAAAAAGGGGATTCGTCTTCCAAAAAGATCGTGAATTCTTACGGAGGGTTCATTACTCATTACTGTGGAAAGAAGACTTTGTGGTAACAGAATAAGAACACATAGCCTTTCTTCTATATTGGCTGAATCGGTTCATTATTTGTTTGGCCGCCCAAGCTATCATGAAAGACCACATCCCTCTTGCCTGGGCACTGAGCCATGGTTGGCCGATGGCTCTGGCTTCCCTAGTGTGGTCTCATTTAGGTAGAGGAGTGAGAGAGACTTCCTGATCTCTGGCAGTAAAAATACTAGCGGCCCTGTTTGGCTTATCCAGATTTTGCTTCATGATACGCATGAATGTGTATCACTATGCCAGGACACGGGTGGCCATATACAAGGAGATTGCTCGATTGATCCAGAGTAAGCTGGAGATGGATGCGATCGAATTGCAAGCTATTTTAGCAGGACCTATCCCACCAGAGCGTGTAGCTGTACCAGAACCGGCAGCATCCCCAGCACCGGTACCCGATGTACCAGTCCCAAAGCTGCAAGATCAACCTGAGGATCTAGATCCAGCAGAGGCCGAGCCGATAGTAGAAGATGAGGGAAAAGAGGATCCAGCCGAGGATGTAGAGTCTGAGGATGAGGATGATGACATGGATATAGTTGGGGATGGAGAGGAGGAGCCTATAAGAGATGACGAGAGGCTAGAGGATGATCTCGAAGAGCCGGAGAGGATATCCCGAGGACCCAGATCTAGTTAATGCGGATGCTATAGTCGGAGATGATGATATAGCGGTAGAGGATGATGAGATTATCGAGGACGAAGAGGTTATTGTGCCTGATATACCCGTAGTACCTGAGTTACCAGCAGGACCCATAGCACAGATGGCAGCCATTGCCCAGATGGCAGCAGAGTGGGTGGCAGTGATGGTTGCACAGTCGGACGAATTCATTATAGGAGAGACCGAGCTAGCAGAGACTATAGGAGTAGTTGGAGGATTTGTAGAGGTAGCCGTTGATGCCGCCAAGCTAGCATTTGATGTTGACGAGATGACCATTGATGACTGGGATATTAGAGTTGTGGTAGGAGGCCATGTCGCACCAGTAGAGGATGATCCACAAGAGGAGATGGAGGTTGCATCCGAGGACGAGGCACTACCAGTGGGATCAGATGCTGATGACTTTTAAGTCAGGATCTGTAGAGGACTTAGAATTTGTTAGTACTTATCAGGACACGTCTACATGATTTTCGGGAGCTTGAGAGGTAGCTATTGGACCATAACTTTTGTATAGATAGATGCTAGTAGTAGCACTGTATATAGCTGACTATAGCACTGTATTAGCCCGTGTCCCACGTGGTACATAGTTTGATTATTGTGTACTCTGTGGTACATCTTTTAATATACATATATATATATATACGAGTATGATCTTTGGAAATGTCATATTATGAGTTTGGCTTTGTTTATATACTTGAGATATGGAACTGATAATTCGTATTATTCATCTCCTTATCTTGATTTCGTTTCTTCGAGAAGATTGTTAGCTAAATCAATAGGTCTTTGTAGGTACACATCACACGAGATCACTATGGTGGGACCTTTGAGAAATCAAGCACGACTTCGAGCACCTATCTCAGAAGGGATGGACCCGACAGGCGTATTTGAAGCCTTTATGCGAAGGATGGAGGATGTAGGGGATACCTACAATCATGCTATGAATCAACGACCAGTTCAGCACCCTGTTGGACCACTTCTGCCCAGACAAACCGGAGATAAGCTCCTAGAACATTTTCGTGGACTGCGTCTCGAGAAGTTTGATCGGTTGACAGAAGCACAGAAAGCAGAGCAATGGCTTCATGAAATGGAGATGTTCTTCGAAGCTCTAGAGTGCAATGATAAGAGAAACGTCGTCTTGATTTGATAAATAACCATTTTATGGTGTGGTTTGACAAAAAAAAAAAAAAACAGCTTATAAACACATAATTTATTTAGAACTGTGATTTCTCATAACTATAGAACTAGTTATTGTTTTATTAAAACGGACAACGAACACCTATCTTGCATATTTAATGTAGTTTGTTAGGCCTAGGCATGTGGCCCACTTATATCGCAAGAGGCCCATTTTGTACCTTGGTCCTAGCCCGAATGATTGTTCTTATGCTCGTATAACTAAGAGTAATATTTGAGTGACAAATATTTTTTACAAACACACTTTGTCTCTCTCTTAGGTGGCACCGTGGGGTTCGGATAATTTCAGTAGACCCCACAGTGCCACCCAAGAGAGAGATAGAGTGTATTTGTAAATTTTTGTAAAAATTGTTTGTCACCGTAGCATTATCGTATAACTAAAGAGAGAAAATAATTGCTCTTTGTTATTTATCTAGAGAGAGAGAGAGAGAGAGAGAGAGATTTTGAAAAGAAATGTACACATATGTACAAAAAGTACTGTTTGGAAATTGCTTTTTTTTTTAAGTCCATAAGTGATTACAAACTTTAAAAGTTAGAATAAAATTGTGTGACAAATTTGTGATTAAATTGCAAATAAGTGTGAGTAAACTGCAGAAATTTGCGATTGGCTAAACATTCCCTTGAACAATTATAGACAATAGATCTCGGCAAAACAAAAAAAAACTATAGACAATAAACATATTTTTTGTGATTGAATTGCATAAACATAAACTGTGCCAAACGGGCACATGATGTCATAAAGTATCCAGAACCCAGCATTGTACGCATTTGGGGCATTATAATATGATAGCCTGTTTGGAAGTTTACACATGTTAATCGATGGGCTTAACATTTAGAGTCAAAGAATTTGGCGGAAGAAAAAAAAACATCAACAGTTAAATCACAAATCAATGTGGTAAATTTGAAAATTTTTTGACTGAACAAAAATTAACTTGGACAACTTTTACTGATTTTTTGCGATCGAAATTTATCGAAATATACTTAAGATTGAGACAATGTAAACAAGTCCATCAAGTAGGATGTCTTGAAAGTTCATGTTTGATTGAACTTACAACAAAAAGACTCATGAATACTATAATGGGATAGATGCATTTGAGAATAGTTATGTAATGGTTCACAAATTTAACTCTCAACTAATGAAACAATAGGAACAATTAAAGTATATTAAAATAAAAAATGGGGTAATTAAAGTTTAGTCCATATTAGAGTACTTTTCAAACATTAGGTCCAATTGTGAGATTTTTTTTAGTGAAAGGTCCTCACATATAAAAGTAAAATTGACCAAAAAGAAGTTGAGTAAAATTTCACAAAATTGTCGGGAAAAATTTACTGAAATTTCCCAAAATCGTCCGATTTTTTTATTTAATTTTAACAAAAGATTTGGGTTGAGAGACTTTTCACTAAATAAAACTTCATTGTGTCCTTTAACCAATAACTTTAATTGAGATTCCACTATAATTGATCATAGGATCAAAACAACATTCCCAAATCTTAGAATTCGGAAAAAAATATAAAACATATATGAGAGAAAGAACAACATTTCCAAAACATTCCCAATCTCAGAATTTTTTTAAAAAATTCTATACTCCCTCCATCCCTTTTTTTGAGTCCACCTTTGGGAACTCAACTTATTAAGGGGACAAAAAGAATCTACACCTATTTTCCACAATTACCCCTAATCATTGCAATAACTTTTTTAGTTTTGTCTTGGTGTAGATTTCAAGAAATGGTAGTTTTAGAAAGTAAGTAAAAATTATATACCAATTTAGGAAAGTGGACTCTAATTTTGGGACATCCCAAAATGAAATATAAGACTTAAAAAAAGGGATGAAAGGAGTATAATAAAACATAAAAGATCAGAGAAAGAACAACATTCCCAAATCTTAGAATTTTGAAAAACAAACGTCAAACATTTTTCTTAAAAGAACAATGAACTTCACTCCTATAACTAGAATAGAGACCATTCATTTGAGATGATTACTCAAAATAACACTTATTTGAGTGAAAAAATAAAAAAAAAATTACAACATTTAATTTTCAGTGTCTGTAGCCATTTTCTTGTAAAACTCAATGACCCCAAATAAACCCACATGGCACACAAGTTTGGAAGCCGCAAAACCAGCTCCTATAGCCAATGTCTCGAACTCTTTCTCTGTCCTCTCTCTACCCCCAGGGGACATTGTCAACATGCCCACATCAAACGAAAATATAGTGTTGGAGAGGAGATCTGTCTCCGGGTATTGTGGTAATATCATATCGATGACTATCACCTTCCCAAATTCTGGTAGTGACATGAAGCAGTTCTTCAACAGCTTCAAACATTGGTCATCACTCCAATCATGAATTACATGCTGTTTAGTTTTCGCCACCAATTAAAAGCATAACTTAGGAGGAATAAAGACACAACTTTAAATACTCACCGGTTTCTGGAATAAATAAATAAAGACACAATATTTGGGATGGATTTTTAGGATCTGAAATTGGGAAGCACAACATTATTTATTTGGGAATTATTAGAGCATCTACAACAGGCCCGGCCCTGGGCATAGGCCACATAGGCCATTACTTAGGGCCCCAATTCTACTCATATTTTAAGGGCCCCCAATTTTATGCTACAAGTATTAGACCAACTCAAAAGTATTTTCAGCCCAACTGAAAAAAGCCCAAAGTCTAATATAAACTAGAGGCCAAACTCTCCTAACCCTTTAAGATACATACGTATCCTGCACCCAAATTTTCATTCCCCCCCCCCCCCCCCCAAAAAAAAAAAAACACTTCAAACCACAGCCCCTAAATTTTTGGAAAGTACAAAATTATGTGTAGTAATTGTAGATTTTATAAATAAGCTCTCTTAAATTTCACACAAGCCTCCCTGGACTTCTTAAAATTCTAGATTTACATGTAACATTTTATAAATTTTTGACACAGGCCCTCCTACACTCTTGAAAATTGTAAACTTACATGTAATATTTTATAAGTTTAAGGTATAGGCCCCATAAAATTACATAATTTACTCCAAAATTAGGGGTGTTAAACCAATTCTACCATTTTACAAATAATTATGTATAGATATACCCAAAAAAAATTTTGCCTCGGGGGCGCTGCCCTCGAATCCATGTATAGTCTAGGCCCCCCGGATCAAAAATCCTGGCTCTATCCTTGTTCTATACGGTATACCAAAAGCATTCCCAGCCCAATTGAAACGATAAGTTTGATTCGTCTCCGACTCTCCGTCTCTGGTAATCTCTCTCTCTCTCTCTCTCTCTCTTCATTGTAAAGTAGATTGCTCTAAACCTAATTGTATGCAAGGTTATTTTTGTATCGCATTTTAGTTAAATACGTTGTGCTAATAAATAGAGGGCCCCATTTTGGAAGCTCGCCTAGGGCCCCCGAAAACTCAGGGTCGGCCCTGATCTACAATGGTGGAGTTAAAATTAGGTAAAACTTAGGCTAAGTTGTGGTACAGGAACATAGCCGCGTAATGGCGGAGCTGGGAAATGGTGCACAAAGAGCCGTTTGAAATCCAAATGTTTCTCAGAGAAACCGTGCGAGGGGCAAACGGTTTACTCCGCAGTTGCATGCCAAACGGAGCTTAGCACACCGTTTACTATCAAACACTGTCTCAGCAAAAAAAAAAACTATCAAACACTGATTTAAGCGTCGTTTCCTACAAAATCTTGTGTGATGTAAAAATGGTTCAATAAAGAGACGAACAGTTTGAAACAAATATATGTATTAATGTGTATAAATATATATATACATATATATATATGTATATAATACCAAATGGTTTTGACAAAACCGTTTGACTACGACACTCAAAACCGTTTGGCTCCTAAACTGTTTTCTCTACACCGTTTGAAACAGAAACGCCGTTCCTCATACCATAGTAAAATTTAGGTATACCATAAACTTAAATTTCACTATTCTACCGAACTTAACTTTGCCCTAAGCTATGGTACACATACACCATTGTGGGACAAAAACTTAAGTTTACTCTAAATTGTGGTAGTATCCTCTGTTAGAGTATCTCCCAGCTGACTCAGCTTAATATAGTGACTCTCAGCTTTTGGTTTAGTTGGTTTGTAACTATCTTGTACAGTTGGCATAAGTCGGTTCAGAGTTTGTTGTAACTGAATGAGTTGTTTGCTGAGTCTTGCTTATAAATATAGCTTAGTCTGTATATGTTTGATTAACTAAGAGAAATGAAAATATTTGTGTTCATCTTCTTCCTTTAGACACTTCTGTTACTGTAGTTTTCATGGTATCAGAGCTTCCATTGTGAGACCGACGTCTCCAACAATGGCTACAGTTTCAAGCTCCAATAATACTGTTTCCAATTCGAATTCTACCTCAACAATGATTCATTCTCCGATCTATCTGTTATCAAATATATGTAATTTGATCACCATACGCCTAGATTCAACCAATTTTGTTCCATGGCGGTTTCAATTCACTGCTATTCTGAAAGCACATTCACTTTATGGCTTTGTTGACAGTTCGAACACTTGTCCTGAGAAATTTCTTCGAGATGACAATGGCGATCTAACAGATCGAGTCAATTCGGACTATAACACTTGGATCGCACAAGATCAAGCATTGATGACATTAATCAATGCCACTCTATCAACAACTGCGTTGTCTTACATAGTTGGATATCACACATCCATGGATGTCTGGCTTGCTCTCGAGCGAAGGTATTCTTCGTGTTCACGATCAAATATTCTTCAATTGAAGACGAATCTGCAAACACCATTGTGGACGCTCTTAGGTTTAGTTTGGCCCCCACGTGGCTTTTTAAAAGGGGCTTATGAATTTTTTTTTTTTTTTTTTTTTTTTGGTAATCGGGGGTGTCCGGGCCAGCTTGCGCGCACCTCGACTAATCCCCCGAGGCCTGGAGGCGCCGGGTGAATACTGCAGTGGCCACGCTCCCCATGACTCGAACACTAAACCTCTTGGGTAGTACACCCAAGAAGCTTACCACTCGGCCACAAGGAACTTGGTTGGGTTATTAAATTTATTACTAAGTTGTTTGATAAATTTATGCAAGTGACACACTACTCTTCAAAAAGACATCATGAAACCAAAAGGCAACCTTAAGCTTTTAAAAGCTCCCCATAAAAAAAGCTCAAAGTTCAATTTTTGCAAAGCTCATAAACTAGTTACCAAATTAATTAACATGAAATTGTGCTTTAAAAAAAAGAGAAGCACCAAAATAGAGGCCAAACTAAGCCTTAGGGATATTAAATTTGGAAAGCATAACTTTACTCTTTTACTTATAGAAAATAATTTGCTAAAAATTTCTACTTTTAACAATTGATTTGGTTATCAAGCACAACCAAGTGTTGATGTGATGTATTGTGATTTTGCTGCTTTACTTATAAGATTTTAGTAACCTTTTCATATTTAACAGGAGAGCATTTTTGCTCACTCAAAAAATGGTTCACCAATTCTCACACAAGATTTCTATTGGCCAATGCAGTGAGACCCATAATTAAACATCATTTGTTTAATTCTGGATTTCACAGCATTGACCAATGAGATTCTTGAGTGAGCATTCACTACACCATTCAACCAATTTTCTAACACAGAGATTTTTGGTTTCCTAACGGTAATTTACCGTTACAAATTTGTAACGGTAAATGTCCATTAGAAATATTAAAAATCCGTTAGTGTTATTGATTAAAAGTGAAATGTTTCTTAAAAAATGAAATCCGGTGGCATTTTTGTAAATAAATCCAAAAAATTAAAAATGCGGTGGCATATTTGTAAATATGCCCAACGCAAAAATTTTGGCCAAATTTTGCCCCTAAAATTTCCCCCCTAAACTCTCTATTGTCTGCCACTCTCTCCTCTATCACAGGTCAAAATGAGAAGATAAGAGAAAGGGAAAGGAGAAGAAGAGAGACCGGGGGGGGGGGGGGGGGGGGGGGGTGGACTCCATCAACAGTTGGCGGTCGCCATCCACCAAACTCCACCGTCAGCTTCGTCCACCACCACGCCTCAGCCTCATCTGGTAAGCACACTCCCTCTTCTCCCTCTACAAAACCCAGCCCATCATCACCACCACCACCTCCACTGTGTGTGTTTCACCAACCCCAAAATCAGCCATTATAATAGTCCAAAAGGTAGGAGCTTTTGCTAGCCTGATTGACCAGTCCCAAATCAGCCCCTATTTTCAAAACCAACACAGTTTTTTTTGTTTTTTTTATAACTAAAACCCCTTTCTATTTTTCTCTTTCTAAAAACCCTTTCTGATTTACTTTTCGTAGGACCTGCAATGGAGGTTTTTTGAAGACAAAGGGCTCACATCAACACCACTTCTGTGATGACAACCGGTAATGGCTCACCATTGATTTCCACACACTCTCTCTTTCCCTCTCTATACGGAATGCTTTTCTTGTTTATTTTCTCTCTCTACAGAACTGTGCAACCCTCTCTCTCTCTGAAGCTGACTTAGTGATCAAATTTTAATCATCGGTGAGTTTTTTCTACTAGAAGATCCTCTATGTTGATTCGATGCATGCTTATTATTATCTTAGATTGTGCAATAAATTGTGTTTATATCTCTCATCCTCAATTTGGTTGTTGAGAATATGTAGTAAAATATGAATAGATTATAACAAAGACTGAGGAACTTACCCAAGCGAGCTAAGATAAATTCTGACTAAGTTTCACCATTTGTGTTTGTATCTCTGTTTTATATCTATCTATGTAGACCATAATATACATGTACACTCATTTGGTGCCCCTGCATACACCCACATCCAATTCCAATGGTTTATTTTCATAAAGGGGGTTTTTTTTTTTCTGGTTGTCCTCCAGATGCTTGTTGTTTGGCTCAAGTGAATTTCAAACTTTTGGGGGGGCTTTTTCATCCAATCAACACTAGAGCTTTCTTTTGTTATTGCTAGAGGTGGATTCCCACCCATCTTAATGATGCAAGAAGTTGAAACCTCAAGTCAGAGAGCAATTAAATTGATGATGATACCACCAAAGTATCTAAACCTCATGTCTATTTTGTTTCTAATTTATCTCATTTGAAGGTTACCAAATTATCTTATTATTAAAAAGTCTTCCCTTTAACTTCTTTTACACATAGGACTTCTGCTATCAAAGGAGTAACCTACATAGATGTTGAGGCTTTTGAAATGTCATTTATAGATTCGAAATGTCATGTCTAGTTTTGATTATCTTCTTTTTCGTTTATTTAATACTTTTCCAAATGCACCTTAAATATGTCTTTTTCTTATTTGTAAAGAGGGAGCAAGGGGTGCAATGGATGAATATTTTTCTCAGTGTGGTCACTTCCATAAACAACGTGGTAAGTTTTATACAGCTAGCTAAAGTCTAAGGAAATCTATGCTTTTCAAATTTGAATCCCAAATTTGGTTCTTAAATGCTTTAATAGTTATACCTATGTTATGGCAGTGGTCAGTGGTACAACTTTCCACCGCATGTGTACATTTGGCAAAGCATTTGGGTACCAAATTTGGGAACCATAGAGTTACTCCATAATCAACTTTAGAAAGGATTGCTTTAAGTTTTTTATTTTATTTTATTTTATTGTAGAAAGTATTACAGAGGGTCTTTTTTTATTTGGAACTGTATTGCCTTTCAGTGCTATTATTCACATTTTTTTCATCTCATCTAATAAGCGCACATGGTGACCCACTTCCTCTCCTAGTTATTAAAATAAAAATAAATTGCTAGTAGCTGCGAGTAAGTTCTTCCCAACATATTTGTTTACAAGTGCTAAAAATATGAAATATTGCATCTCATTATGGATTACTCTAGATTTTTCCATCTATGACTTTGCGCATGGCCGGCCCAAAGGGGGGGCCAGCGGGGCAACCGCCCCGGGCCACCAAAGTTCATCAAATTTTGAGGGCCCCCATAAAATTTTCATAATTACATTTTTACCTTGAGATTTTTTTAGCATTTTACATTAGGTCTCCCTTTATCATGTTTAAGCCTCTCCTCAACTTATATTTATGCCTAATTTAGTGTCATCAACTACATATATATTGATATACATATATATATATATATAACTCAAAAGCAAAGGCCCCTAGAATTTTGAAAATTACACTTTTAGTTTAAGAATTTTTTGAGTTTTAGAAATAGGCATCCCTAGAATTTTGAAAGACACCATACAATATTTAAGTTTTACAAATAGACTCATATTATACGTAGACCCCAATAAATCGCCAATTATGTATAAGTAAACCCTGAAAAAATAGCCAATTATGTATAAGTAGACCCCAAAAAAATTGCCTCGGGGGCGCTGCCCTCGAACCCCGAATAAGGGGCCTCACTTTTAGTAGTTCGTCCCGGGCCTCCAAATACTCCGGAACGGCCCTGAAGTCTTTGCGATACATATCTTAGTTATAATATGGCTGGGAATGCACTTGATTTTTATCATGCTTATGAATTTCTTTAACTTCCATATTTTGTGCCAATACAGGGTTGGCAACACTGCTTATTTGTTCAATTCTGTGGCCTTTATTCAGATGCTAAAAAAAGCTTTAAGTAAGTTTTAAACTGTCCATCTCTACTTTTGGAAAGTATTTGCAAATTGCTTGAGCTCATTTTGAGCTGACTACTTGAAACTAAATGCAAGTAAATTATAAACAATGTTGGTGGGTACAAGGATGACTTTTGGTTTACCTGCCAACTTTAGTTATTATTTAGTTTTTAACCATGCTATTCTAATAGAGGCCACCACTTTCTAAACATGCTATTTTATTTATTCTTTAGCTCCAACAAACAGTGAGCTCATGACTTCAATTTCATGAACAACCCTTCATTGGTTGAAACAAATGAAAAGCCTCTACTTTCTTTTTCGTTAAACAAAAAAAGAAAAAAAGAAAAAAAAAAAAAAAAGAAAAAAAGGAAAAAGCATAAGAAAACAGAACTTTCCTTTCAATTCTCTAAATCTTTTTTCATGTATATTAGCTTTTTTCCAAGCTCAAACAGCCCCTTTATTGGCTTACTTGGGTAGATAAGAAAACAAGCACCCAAGAATATGTGCCTAAGAATTTAATTGCAATATTCTATCTAGAATTACTATTATGAAAATGAGTCTATACTTGCAATGCGAATATGCTAGGTAGGTGCAATTTATTCACATGCATAGGATTAAATAGCTTAATTCACCCTTTTGTTCTTGCGAATTTGTCAATTTCATTTTTTTCAAACTTTGTTTGTATTATTTGTGATGTAAAAATTTTGGCTGTGCATTTTGATGGTTTCATTTGCAGGTTAGTTAGAGATAATTGAAGATACCTTCACCCTCCTCGCTCCTCTCTAACTTCATTCACCTGCCGATTTTGGGAATATGGGTATTGTTCGATTCCACAATGACAGCTTGAGCTTAATTTTAATGCACATACTCAGGTATTGGGTTTGCCACTTGTAGAGGTAGCTTCGTGTAGCTCTTGCTTGTTGCCCAACAATGGAAGAAAATGTATGAAAGCTTACACAATTTTTTAAAGTGACCTTTTGGATGGCAATGAAGCCAAAGGCTCCATTGGTAACTCCACGTGAAGCAACTGTTACTGGAGGAGGTATAATAGTGAATTGCTATGGTATGATTACTGAGGTACATGACTTGTTCTTTTATTCAAATCATTTCTGAAATGTTGTTTCTTTTCTTCCCTTGGAGATCTATTTATAATCTGGTTTTAAAGGCAATGGTGAAGTCACTTGGTAATATCTTCTCGTGTGACATTCTCGATCTGTAGTCGAGTCATTTAAGGATAGAATACTCTGTGGTTTGGGGTTTTATAGCTATGGTATACGCATGATTGAGTAGGCTCTTATCCTCAAGTTAAGTCTTTCTTTGAATTGAGGACTGTCAGAATTTGTGTATGGACACAACTATTAATTTTGGCTCACAAAACTTAACAAATATTTGCTGAATTTGCAAGTTACCATAGATTTTTAGTGGTATTTTGTTCAACTCTAAAATGCACATCTTTTTTATGGCTCTCTAACCTCTGTTACCATTCAACCTGTAATCAGGTTCTCTAACTTCTATCTTTCCTGAAACAATTTGGATTTGATAATTGCTTTGTGCTGTTTCAGAATCATTTAGTATTGGATTTATTTTGTGTAAAATACATGGGCTTTAAAAGTACATGTGTCCATAAAAAGTGTTGCACCAGAAACCGTAGTTGTTTCAAAAAAAAATTGTCAATGCAGTCTATTTTCATAGTATTTTTTTGTAAAAAGTGTTGGTAATTTTTCTCTTGTTCTTGTTTTACTTTGATACATTTATTGTGTAATTTGTTGTACTTCAGTGATATCTTAGGTAATTTATGTTTGGAGTTCATTTGGGTTTTTTTTTCTTGTACTATGAGTTCATTTGGGTTAATGTTGTCACTATGTTGTTTTTGAACCAGGAAAAGGGATTATGGAATGGTAGTGTTGATGGAAAACGAAGAGAACACAAAGGTAGTGAAGGAAAATTGGAATGGAGACAAAGGTATTCTATATATACTTTTATCGCTCTTTTCTTCTTAATTGATCTCCACACAAATTTATAATCTTCCTTTACAGCAAGGTTACCATAACCGGTCTTTTCCCGTACTTCCTGTCTTCTCTGTTTGGCCGGTCTTGTTTTGTATAGTTTTCTTATCATTTCGTACTGGGTTGTCTACGTGCAAAGTCTTAGACAAATATCACTCTCAACTTTTAACTACAAGTTTTGCTACAACTTCAATGTACTTAGTGTTATCACTCTCCCTCTTTACTGAATTTGTCAGCCCCTAAGTAGAGTCAAAAATAGCCCCAACAGCTCCTGTTTTGCTGCAATTTTTAGACACTGTTCTATTTCTAAATAAATGAAAAAGAGTAAAAATGAAAGTAGATTGTTCAATTACTTTACTTAATTCTACCTACTCTCCATATTAGCTTTATTATAGGACTTCATAATTCTGATTAAGAAATTTATTTTTTACAATGGCCATGGCTGCTGCAATTAAAGATAGGTTTGTACCAAATGCACCATATGTTTTACTTGTCTCAAATAAAGGACTAACTTCACTTATGCAAGTTTTGAATATCAGTACTTAACGGCTTTTAAGCACTGTATTTCGCATGGTGGTTGTTTTGAAGGCATGGTCTTCTCAATATCATGTTTCAAATTTAAGAGTTGCACCCTTAATTTGACAGCTTGACCTCTCCTTTGATTTTTGTGGTTTTCATTAATTCTCTTTACGTCGGGTTACTCGTCGTGAAATTGATCAGTATTTTGAAGAAATTGTGGGGTTTGAAAAGTATGTGATTATGATGTAGTCTTTAAATTTATTTTTTCCCTGAAAACCAAATTGAAGATTGTGGCTTTATCAAGTCAATTTGAGATTTGTGGGCACTTGGGATTTATGCAATGGTGATAGAGATGGAGGCATCAAAAGCAATTCTACAAAAGTAAGCTATCATCCAATACTGATACACACTGGTCACAATGGTGATTAAGCATTATATTTTGAGTTGCAAATGAGTAGAACTCGAATGTACATTGCTGATCTGTAAAAGGAAGAAAGCCTACTAAAGTTTCACTATCACTCAAAGTCTGAAACTTATGCAGGGAACAAAGGGAGCGAGTCATCCACATCCTTCCAACATAGGTGATTTGTTCTCAGAAGGGTTTCTGAATCCCTATGTCGATGATCCCTATGCATTCTACTAGAGGTATACGTGACCCATTCTAATCCTCACATTCTTTTGTATAATTAAGTTGTTTGTGCTATTTTTCTAGTTAAAGAACTGGCAAAAGAACTTAAAGGAGCGAGTCATCCACACCCTTCTAACATGGGTGATTTGGTCTTAAAAGTTTGAGCCAATTACTTCTATTTTACCTTTATTTTTTAGTTTAAAGAAAATAGTAAAATGGTTGCTGCAATCATCCTTCTTAAATATAATGTTAGTTAGGATCTCACACAATGCTGAAATCTGTTGTAATGTGTATGGACAATGACGGGGAATTTATGATGTCTTTAGGAAAAGCCATTCCTAAATTTGGGAAACTAACTATAGAGTTTTTGTTTTAAGGCACATTCAGTTGGCTGTGAGAAACGATGAGGAGCTGAGCAAGCTTTTGGGGTCTGTTATGATTGCAAATGGAGGTGTTTTACAATTGCACCATCAGTTTTCTTTTTATTGCTTATTTCTTCCATGAGTGATAGTTCGTTCTTAGTTTAACGATAGAACAATATTCCTTGGTCCGTTCAGAGCTTAATTATTGGTGCCAATTATCGTAGTACTGAAAGTTTACATAATTTAATGGATTTTCATGGTAGTGAGAGAAATGTGAGACTTGTTGGCTCGTTCATTATTGCAGGAAAAGGGAATCGAGGAAGTGGAGCGAAGGAAGCTTCTTACCACTTCTTTTGTAAGCTACAATCTCGATAAGTTTATTTCACTCATGTTTGTTACCACCTTGATCCATATTTTACCCTTATGACACTTTCTGATTGAATCTATATGCTCAGCTCCAGAGCATTTTAGGCTTTACATTGCCATGAAATTTTAGGCTATTGCATTATCATGTAACAAGTCAAGTAGTAGTTGCTAATATAATGGTTGCTTTCTCAACATTAATCGGATATTGAAATAAGGCACCAAAATTTTGCTTTGGCTACATTTAACGAAATAGTATTTGATGAGGTGCTATTAATAGTTGTACTAATTGTTTATATGAAATGGTATGAAGGAATCACTCTGTTTTCTTTGATTAAGCTTTGCATTTCTTCAAGTGGGTAAGTTAATGCAATTTTGGAGTATTGGAATTTTATTATGATTCAAGTTAAGAACATGTTTTATTGCCAAATTTGGGTTTCTTTGACCAATGGGTTTTAGTGCACAATTTAGGTTATTTTGACCCGTGCCAGTTGGTACGGGCAATTTTGGATTTGATCAAATGATTCATTTGAGCTTACTATTTTTATTTTTAGAGGTGATTTGTGTTTATATATTACAGAGAGATGAGATTTGACCAAAGAAGTGTACCAATGCTTAGAGAACTGTTGGGAGGAGAAGCGTAAGAATTGTTTGATCCGTGCCTAAGATTGCAGCAAGAAGAAAATCACATGCCTATAAGCTTTTCTTTTTCTTTTTTCTTTTTCTTTTTTTCATGATTTTTTTCCCCTTGAGTTGTGCCCACGGGCACGAGAAATTCGTGATTGTGTGATGGTTTAGTTTATGTTGAGAGACCAAACGATGTGAAAAATATTGTGGATGTAAAATTAATTTGGGTTTGGATGAATGAAACAATTTGGATTATACTTGTAATTATTAATGACTATATTTGTTATAGATTGAGCTTGTTATGTGCTTCTTAGAGATTAATTATGCTTGTGAATAAAGTGTGGGTGTGAATGTAAATTAGGTGCAAATAAAAATTGGGGAGCATATAAATTAATAAATGTTTTTTTTTATATTTTAAAATCATTACTAACGGATATTTACCATTACAAAAATCCGTTAGTATTTTGAATACAAAAGTGTTAGAAAATAAACCGTTAGAATAAATATTACTAACGGAATATTGCCGTTAGGAATAATAAATTACTAACGGAAAATATCCATTAGTATACATATTACTAACGGTAAATTACCGTTAGTAAAATTAATTTTCCTAACGGAAAATTACCGTTAGAAATTCCGTTAGAATTATTACTCACACTGTATTCCTAACGGTAATAGTCCGTTAGTAATAATTTTACTAACGGTAAATTACCGTTAGAAATGTGCTCTTTTGGTGTAGTGATTAGTAATCCATTTTTTGGATAAGCAAAAGTATTTTCATTTAACAATTAAAGAGAAATGAAAATTTTGTTTATAAATATTTTACCTTGTACCAGGTCACAGAAACAAGAAGCCAGCAGCCTAAGGTCATATCTCCGGCCAATTCTCTATATTAATATTAGTCTCACTTACGTGTGGGCTACGAATTACCGAACTAAATCCGAATTTTTTTCCCAATCCGAATCTGAATCGAAATAGCATCCAAATTAATCAAATCAAACTTTTGAAATATAATTCAGTTCAAATATCGATATAGGATGTTGCCTCAAGTCCGAACCAAATTTGAATTTATCTGAAAATTAATTGAACCCAAACTCGAACCAAATTAGTACCGAAACAACCAAATCAATTTTTCAAAATATATTTCACTATTTCAGTTCAGATTTTAGTATAGGGTATTTGCTACCAAACTCGAGCTGAATTAGCCGATCCTTAAATTTTCACCTAAATACCCACCATTAGTCTCACTCAAAGAAGGTTGAGCACGAAACAATGCAACAAAATAGGGATTTCTTTCAAAAATTAGGACAAGAACACATTTATAAAAATAGGACAAGAACACATTTATGAAAATATGATTCTGAGGAGAAATTTTTTGGGTCTTTGAAGGGTATCACGTGACAGTTCTATGTAGGTACCCTACTTCCATGCACTCAATCTCAATGAATATATTTTAGATGGTGGGACTCACTTATATTCCATTATTTTTTATCATCTTACTTACAGAGAATTGCTGCCACAGGATAAAAAAATAATGGTATACAAGAGGGTCCACCAACAAAAAATATTTTTTGTGATTAATTTTAAGGTACAACAAACAACTATCGCGTAGTAGTACCATCTAAGCACCTAAAAATTTATCAGTTCCAACACACCATTAATAGCAACTAACCTTCAGTAGAATAACCTTCCCTTTTGGAACACCTTCAAACATGTCTCCTACAATATGCTCAACTCCTGACAGTAATTAAGATCACGATGAGCACGGAATTTAATAGGCTATTTGGAAAAAATAAAGAACCGATTTTGTGGTTCATAAGTGGACTAGTTTTACAAATTCAAATATTTGGAATTTGTGAGTGCTAATTTCTTACATAAAAGTATGTACCCTGTAAAATTGATCCTTATCATTTTATTTTGGGTTGGCTTGGGTGGGTGGGGGAACAGTAAAACAATACATCACTTATGGTCTTCAAGTGATAGAAATAGAAGTAGATCTTTATTTTTTACCTGGCCATGTGGGTGCATCTTTGATGACATGAGGCAAGTCAAAATTGATACCCTTAATATTAGGGTACTTAGAAATTATGCTGCAAAGTGTTACAGCACATCCACCACCCACATCTACTAGTTCACTTAGATCCTCAAACCCCTTATATTTTCCAAGTATTATGGACATGCTATCATCACTGGAGCTATTCATTGCTTCATTGAGAACCTCGTTGAATCTGCTGTCTATGCCTGTGTATTCAAATATATGCATTCCATGAGCTTTGTTAAATGGAATCCCTCCCTCAAGAACTGCATCTTTCAAGTGGTACCTGCACACACACACACACACACACACACACACACACACACACACACACACACACACACACACACATATTTTAATTGATGAATATTTCAGTTAACCCAAACACCTAACAACTTAATATTTTATCATTTAAAATTTCGATAATTAATATTTTAGTACTTAATGTTTCATTACTTATTATTTCAGCGAACACAAACGGACTCTAAAACTATCTATACAGTAACAAGAGAGGACAAAATTCCAACAAGTAAACCAAGTGGGACAAATCTCTTTGTTAACCATCCCGTTAGTTTGCCAAGTCGAATTTCATACAACCAACAGATTACATAGTCTCAAGTTTTGTAAAACCAGTACATTGCTTTATACACTTTTCTTTCTGTTCTAAAATAATACTAGCGGTCCACCTATATGCCACATAAACGTTATAAGAACATACTTGTACAAGTGGACCAATCACACATTAAAATAATAAGAGAAGTACCGGGGGGAGAAAAATTTACCAAGAATTGACAATCACTTTGTCTACAAGAAAGAGAACGGATGGAACAATAGAAACTCCATCCAGATTCTTCACAAAGTACTTGCAAATTGGTGCCAACCCGTATAGTGTAATGGCATCTCCATTCTTGTTGGTGACAAGCTGGCAGGTGAGCACAGAGTAGCTAGCAAGGAGGCGCAGCATACGATCAAGAAGGTCTGGGGCATTTGGGTTCTTAGTGGGAAGATGTGAAGCAATCTCAGAGGAGGAGAGGTGGGCCCCCGGACCAGCCTTTGCCATGATCTCAAACAAACCAAGCTCAAGGGTAGCCCTAAACACCCCTTGGAGGATTGAAGTGCGCCCAAATTGTAGGGCCTTTAAGAAGAGTTCAAATTCATTATTTTGTTTGCTCATGAGTTGGTCCTCTGATGACATCATTGGGAATTGTTTCTTCGCAAGTTTGAGATTGATAGAGAGAAAAGGTAGAGCAATTTTATAGAGTTAGCAAGTAAAAAAGAGATGAGTTTATAGAAATTTATATAGGCATTTGGCCATTAGGGGAAATTATCTAGCGTGACACGTCACACCTGTGTGACTATGCGACTTGAATATTAAGTGGATTCCATGTGGATCTTATAGTAATGAAGAGATAACAATGGCATCAGGCCACAATCTGAGTTATGTTGTGTTTGGAATTGGGGAGACTTTTTTTTCAATTGTATAGTATAAAAAAAAAAAAAGGGGCAGCCCGGTGCACGAAGCTCCCGCAGTGCGGGATCCAGGGAAGGGTCGGACCACATTGGGTCAATTGCATTAGAGAATGTGTAAATATATTATTTGAGAATATATTATATACATGTATATTTGAGAATGTGTAAATGTTAAAGTATTAGAGAGAGAGTTGAGAGAATAATACCAAATATTACAATGTATAGCCTTTATACAGGATAAAAGAGAATCCTAATTATGGAAAAGAAGACTACAACTAGATAGTATAATGTATCTAGATATAATATATCTTGACATATGTATCTGGACTATTATATTCTAACAATAGGATGATAAGATTTCGTATGACTCTCGGGTTTTAATGAACACTAGTATCATGTTGATTTGACAAGCATGTTTTAAAAGTGATTTTTTATTTAACCATGCTTAAAAGAATATTTATCAAACAATATTTAAATTTATATAATTGATTCACTTATGAGTAAACCAGTCCCAAACAACTCTTTTCAAGTAGAGAGAGAGAGAGGGAATAAAAAATGATAGAGCTAGCGTGAGTTGTACATTGTAAAAATTGAGGAACATTTGGCTACACCAACCCTTTAACTCATCTACCCATACGCAAAATTCATCTCCAAACAAAAGCAAGCCAGGCTTTTTTATTTTTATTTTTGATCAATTATTTTATTTTATAAAGTTGCATTAGAATGATTATGTAAACTTACATAATATAGGATACATGTATTTAAAGTTGATGTGTCGTTTAATGTGTCATTTGATGTATATCCCTATTATTTTTATTATGTAAAATAGGTTGGAATTAAACGGATAACTTAATCATTTGACAGAAATGCAATGATTATATTTTATTCAAACACGTGTACAATTGTCCTTATTGTTATTTTGTATGATTCAGAGAACACACATTGCTGCAGAAGAAGACGTGCAACCAAAAGTGGCCACATGTTTGTTCAAACACATGTAAAATTGTCTTTATTCTTACCTAACATATATATCTACTATATTATAAAAACACAACCGGTCATTAAGCTAGCTGCTCGAATTTTTCCTATTCCCAGTATTGCCCCTACTTATTTAATATAGTATATGCACGTACACCCAAAAGTGGAGGCTTAATGCAGAGGCTGAGGTCGGTGCTTACTGCTCAAGAAGGGAGGGCGTGTGTATCATCTATTGGATTCTCTGACAGCAGCCACTTCCCTTATCGAAAACACCCACAGAATTAGTTTTGATTTACAAGATTGATACTGTACAGTCTGTACTTTCTTTCCACGGTGTATCTGTGTGTGCACTGTGCACTATATCCTCAGGGCTAATATAGTATTGTCATCAGCAATTGTCCTTTTACTTCTGATCATAGAGATATAGCTATATTATATTTTATATATACATTTATATAATGACGTTTTTGTTCCCCCACCATCCCCAACAAATGTCCGAAATGCCATCATTTTCTAGAATCTCAAATAGTGAATAGTGTGTGTCAAGTAGTGATTGCTTTATAAAAGGCGAAATTACCCCTGACTTTTGACTTTATTACTGTAGCTTGTGCAGGGAATGAGATAGTCATAGAGATAGAGATAAAGCAAAAATGTTACACCCACACTAAATTTCACGCTCAATACATTATAATCCTTGATTGTGGATCTCGTATAGGGTTCATGTGGGATCCATATGAGGCCCATTGAAATTAATGACCAAAATTGTTGTGAGTAAAATTTAGTGTGAGTGTAGCATTACTCGAGATAGAGAGACTCAGTCACTTAGACAAGTGAACCTTAATTTATTGAGGGGGCGGGTTTTCATTGCCCACCAAATTTTTGAAGGAGATCCTCTTCTTTTGTGCATGCCTTTGTGTGACTGGGAGTCTTGCTCAGATTCGACCTTGGAAACTCCTATTCTCAACAGCAGAAAGTCGTTGGCCAGCTCTTTTGGTTTTTGGAAAGTTATCAAATTGTATAGATCCGCTAATGGTGTAGCACACAAACTAGCTCAATGGACTATAAATTGTAATTGCTTTGGGCACATCCCAATTGATGAAATTCCTCCTTTCATTCTTGAGGAAGACCATCAAGGGGGTTAGTGCTTTGTTTGTTGTTGCTGTTTTTGTTCAATATTACTATCTACCTTAGCAAAAAAAAAAAAAGAGCGGAATTGCCCTAAGCTTTCTGTGAGGAAGTGATTGTAGCTGGACGATATTGTTAGCATCAATTTTTGAATTTCTTATTGATATCATTATTATTTTTTTATGAATCATTTTTTTTCGGTTAATTTGTTGTTTGTCTTAATTTTCATGGCTTAAGTTATGCCTAAATGAGATTGACATGCCCTAAACTATTATTGTTTTTAGAGCAAAAGGCATTGATCGACTTTTAAAGGGTATTTTGGACATATTCAAAAGAGTGATTTTCTGGAAGAATAAATGATTTTACTATTTACAAACTATTAAAATGAAGAAAAAAATGGTGTATATAGCAAAAAAGGTGGTGGAAAAATTCTATTCTATAATAATTGTGTTGATAAAATAATGATAAAATGATAATAAAATGGGACACGTGAAGATGGTGGCATGGCCCGCATGGGTGAACAAATGATGAGCAAAATTGGGAATCAAAAAGGCTTTCTCGACTGTTAAAAAAAAAAACCTCAGTTGAAAATAAGCTTTTAAACAGAATAAAATATAAAATTATTTAGTTATCCCTTAATTAGAGTTGAGTTTACTTGATTCGAACATGTTAACTCTTTCATATTACATTTTTATGTTAGTAATTTGGTAGTTTTCTCGAGCCGCATCTATCATAATTGAATCATATAAAATTTCAAATAAGTTTGTTGATCACAGATTATGTTAAGATTGTAAGACAATGTATTTCATAAGTCACAACTAATAGATACATCAAATTGATTACAATCATATGTCCCGTGCATCGCACGGGCTTCAAAACTAGTATATATATATAAACAGAAGATTTACCTTTTATCACGTGTCTATGAGAAAAGGTAATTTATTATTTTTTATATACATATATATCTATATACATATATAAAGGGAAAGGGGAAGGGTTACCAATTTTTGAGTTTTATCATCAATAATTACTAGTATAAATATTGCTTTTTTGTAACAAAAAATTTTAAATTTCATAAGATTTAGATAATATATATGATATTACGGAGTACAATTTTGTAACCGAAATTTTCAAATTTTTTTGAAGTCATTAAATTACACATTTGACTTTACATACTTTGAAGAGTCCTACCATTAAGTGAGACCAATAAAGTTTTTCTTTTGATAATCAACTAATTATTCTATTATTATATACATGAAGTAAGTAAATTACACATTTGACTTTGAAAATTTGGAAGATCCAGTCCTACAATTCATTGAGACTAATAAATCTAATAAAGCTTTTCTTTTGATAATCAACTAATTGATAATTTCTTTGGGGTGTACTTATGCACAAACGTGCAGCACATGACTGGACCTTATGTTGAAAAGTCTGAGCACACATTTTTGTGTGTACAGACTTTTCAGCACAAAGTCCAACCCTATATTGCACATTTGTGCTATTCATTGTGCACCTATCATTATTATTTTCCCAATTCCACGTTTGACTATTCGAAATGACATTTTGCCTCATGCTACGATTCCAACGGTTGGGAGAGGTTTGCTTCACCTCAATCTCTTTCTGAGTGATTTGGTAGAACATTTGACTATTCGAAATGACTCTTTGCCTCATGCTACGATTCCAAGTGGTGGTACAGGTTTGCTTCACCTCAATCTCTTTTTGAGTGATTTGGTCTGAATTTTGTCCGTTTAAACAAATCAGTGGATCTTTGATGGTGATGCCTGGTCGTGCTATTACCTTGGGTGGGTTCACAGTCTCCCCTAAAATCTCCTTGCCATCCCTCTTTGGCGGTGTAATGTATTTTTCAGTCTGGGAGGAGGAAGGGGCATTCTGGCTTGCCCCCAACCCAACCCGAGACAAGGAAGTTGGTGGAATAGACGGCTGTAGAGGATCACCCGCTTGACGCTCCTTCCACTCCCTCATTTCACGGAGCATCTCACTCACTTGGGTAAAGGTTTGGTCTTGCCTAATAGACATCTCAGCCAATCGTTGGTTGAACATTCCCATTAAGTGATTACTCATGTTTGACAAGTCTGCCTGACTGGCTACTGAGCTAATTACTGGGTCTATGACAGGTTCAATGACAAGCTCTATGATAGGGTCTAAGAGAGGTTCGCGTGAGCCCACCTCTTGGAAAATTCCTTTAGATCGTGTTCCTTTTCCAGCCATTTGACACGGCGTCCCACCGGGCGTGCCAAAAATTGTTTACAAGAAATTTTGTAGTAGTGTGCGTTGGGCGTGCCAGAGTCCACGTGGACTCAAAGTGGTGATAACTCAATCTGACTTCTAACTTAGGCGATTTGTTGTTAGCAATACTCAAAGAAAACAACAAAAATATGGGCCTTTACTTTACTCTGATGGAAGCAAGTAATTACAAATGGAATTTGAAATAGAATAAGAAACACAAAGATTCAGAATACCTCCATAGACATCATCTTCTTCATTGATTGAAAGAAAAGTAATTATTACAAATGTTCAAAGAACCAAGAGAACTCACAAATCACTCAAAATCACTCAAGAACAAAAGTAGAGTTGTTATGAGGAGAAACTAAAATCTGCTGAGATCAGAAGTGGCATGTGTGTTAGCCCCCCTTTCTAACGTTGCACACCCTGCCCTATTTCTAGACTTTGAGGGAGAGGAACTGTTCAAGTTAGTGGGGTTAGTGGGTGAGTGGGTGGTGGTTCCTGATTTCCAGGCATGAACAAGTTACTGCACCCATTTCTTTTCCCCACTATTATTCATGATCTGTCAATTAACCTTCTTCTGCCACGTTCCTGCTTTCTGTAACTGCCTTATTTCCAGCTCAGCATCTTCTAAAGCACACGTTCTTATTTCAGCTAACTGCTTGACAGACTTGTGGGTAAGTCCCAGGTGACCGATTTCATCCCTCTTTGAGTAGCTTAACTTTTTGCTGGTTGAAGGAAGTCGGCCTCCCACTCAGTAGGAAGTCTACTTATTCATCGATCTCGTTCAACCGATGTCTGACTTTACTTATTTCAGAAATTGCCTTTACCCTTTCCCCAGCCCGATATTACATTCTCCTGCTTTGCTACTGTTAGCTATCATCCTATGGTCTAACCACTGCGGGATCTGCAATGGTAGCCATCGGCCTTATCACCTGAGGTCAAATCATATCGTGTCTATCGCTGCTTCCTTCTATATCGGCCTAACTTATCAAGACCGATATATCTATTGTTTCAACACCGATAATAAGTTGGGGTGAATCAACCTTTTAACGTCTTGGTTGCTTTGGACATCGGTCTAATTTGACCGATGTTATGGCTGTCGTGGCCCAGGCATTGCTAGTTAAAGTCGGAATATCACCTTGAGAACCATGTATCATCTTATCCTCGGTCTTGACACCGATATTCTCTCATTGAATGTATCATCTTTATCCGCAACTATTTCTGATATCACTTTTCCTCGTCATCGGCCTTATCACCTGTTCATCTGCTTACCTGCGTTTATGATCAAGCCACGTGATTGTCATGTGCTTTGGACAAATCCAAATTAGGGTGTAAACAATCTCAGGATGTGGATACGTACTTTTTGGTAGTGAATGAGTGTGGCTCTAGCATTGTTGTTGAATTAAAACTAAAGTTTAGTTTACTTTGAAATTAACAAAAACTAAATAATATTTCGACAGAAAGTTTAGTATTGTTGACTCACTGTACAAAGGTCTTTGCTGGAAAGATGCTCATGCGTTTGGCATCATATTTCTATTATTATTATTATTATTACTCCCTCCGTCCCATAATAAGTGTCCACTTCTTTTTTGCACAATGTTTAAGAAAGCTGTATTATATTAATTTTTTTGGTTCATTAAAGGGTCACTTTCCAAGTTTACCCTTAGATGTGATGGGTGTTTGACTTTTTGTTTGTTTTGAGACCACAAATAAATAAATGTTTCTTTGTCTTTATTATAAGGGTAGTTTTGGAAAGTAAGTAAAAGTTATATGCCAATTTAGGGAAGTGGACGCTTATTGTGGTACATCCAAAAAAAGAAATGTAGACACTTATTATAGGACGGAGGGAGTATTATTATTTATAACAGCATCATTAATATATATATATATATATATATACAAGTTGGTATTATATTTTTTAGTATTATTGACTCACTGTACAATGGACTTTCCTGGAAAGATGTTCATGCGTTTGGCATCATTTTTCCATTATTATTATTATTTTTATTTTATACCAGCATCATTAATATATATATATATATATATACAAGTTGATATTTTTTTTTATGTATTGTTGACTTACTGTACAATGGACTTTTCTGGAAAGATGCTCATGAGTTTGGCACCATTTTTCTATTAAGATTATTATTGATAACAGCATCATTAATATACATATATATATATATATATATATTCATATAAGTTGATATTCTTTTTTTTTTCTCCGCTAAGAAAGTTGTAAAAAAAAAAAAAAAAAAAAACTTAATTAGATTATGTGTTTTATGTCATGACGGGGTGGATTGTAGCTCTCCATATTCGAGAACTATTTTTTAGTACATGTAATATTCTATTTGGCAGAATACATTATCCTTCATACTTCTCATTTTAGTCCAACTAAAATTATTGTTCAATCCAAACAAAACTCATTATATTAGCTCTCATCCTTATTCAGCTACTCCAAACAAATTAAACACATTACTCCTATACACTGGCCCAATTGTAATTTATCATTTCATATTTTATTTGCACTTCTTAATTGAGTTCAACCCAAACTGTTTTTACTATCGTTCAAGGTTTACAAATTACGATCAACCCTTATTATGGGGAAAAAAATGATATACTAAAAATCCAACCCAAAACATAAATAAATAGACCCAAAAAAATTCTCCTTGAAAACCTGCCTCCGAACCCCGTCTTGATTCACCATTGTATACAAGTAGGTACATTCAATTCCAGCCCCTAATTAAAAATCTTTCACTCCGCATGCACTTACCACCCCCACTTCCCCTTAATACAAAGTCGGATACCATTTTAACTTTATATGTTCATGATTTATTTTTTAAGAAACAAACGGTAGGGAGTTATTTTAAGAATAACTTTGTATCTAACAAGAATCATGCAAACCAACATTGAGTTCTTTCTACAAGTCTGGATCATTTAAAGGAGTTATGCTTCATTTGGAATGGAAATAAATTTAATTTTTTTTTTTCAAATTTCATGTATCAATATTGATATATTTTAGACGTAGAGAAAAAAAAAAATTGGAGTTAAAGATGGAGATAGATTTGATAAGGTTTGGAATTATTTGGTATAGAAGTTTAGGAGTACTATGGTTTCCGTCCATCCCAAAACTCATGTCTCACATACACCATTGGAGGCATCTAAAAAGTTCGCCTAAAATAATTACCCGATGATGGTGCTATGTGAATGTCTTTTTAGATTAAACAATATAGGAACAAATTATTGTATTAATAGTACCCCTGGCACATCAACATGTAAACATGTAATGCTTTTATTTTTATTTTTATAAATCTTGGTTGATATTCTTCTTTCATTCTTCATTAAACTGGAAAGCTTGAGGATGATTGAGTTGATCATACAAAACTGCCTTTGTATCACCCATCATTTTGCGAGGAGAAGTGAACTCATCGTTGTCCATGTATATATAGTAAAGCATCTTGGTATACTTCCAAAACATATCTTTGCATGGTTTTGGAACCAGGCTCCCTTTTGTTTGAACCACCTTTCTCAGCAGTTCTCTCCTATTACTTTCAATAATTCCCTTTATCTCTTTTATAGCCTCATCATGACTTTGATAGAAAGAAAACATGTTTACTTCCCCACGTGCACGTTCTTTCTGCAAAAAATTAAAGGGCTTTGATTACAAAACATACCCTTGAAGTTTATCCCTGTCTTATTTTAGTCACTGTAGTTTCAATTGCATCGATTTAGTCTATGAAATTTTTAAATACAAGCAATATGACCCAAATGTCCAATTTTGTGAAAAAAGTTGATGGGAATTGCTCACGTATATGCTATGCACTGTCACACTTTTTAGGGGTAAAAATGGAATATCACCAATCTTCCCACCAGCTTATCAGTGTAACTGTGAATATTTGTGGGTGAATTCCGTCAAATTTTCTAACATAATGAGATATTTGGATTACATTGCTTCTAATAAAAACCTTCAGGGACCAAATCGATGCAATTGAAACTAAATGGACTAAAATTAGACAAGGACCAAACTTCAAGGATAAATTTTGTATTTAAAGCCAAAATTAAAATAAGTTAGTTTCAGACCATCTCCAATCCATTTAGCAAATTTGATGTAACAATCAAGTCAATATAATATTTGTTATTCAGGTGCAACTAGTACAAAGCTAGGAGCAGGTATGCACGACATATGAAGCAACCAACATAACAATAGGTGCAACTCACATGACGTTAATTGCCTCATATGTAGATATCCATACATAATCAAAAGTTGAGATTTTATTAAGTTTGTCGGCGTCTTTTATTTTTCTCTTTAAGTTGGTATCATTTCAATTTACATAAAGGTATAAACAGACTGAATCCTAATCCTTGTGAATGCGAGATTTGTAAAGAAAAAAGTCTATGAAAGTCGCTTAACTCAGTTCATGAAAACATACTCAGCCAATTTTGTGAGATTTGGCATAAAATAGTATATGAAAATTCTAGATTTATGAAAGAAATTTAATAATATCGAGTTTATATTGTGAGGCAAGGAGTGTGTGTATTTATAAATGTGTATATATATACAGGTTAGCGACGAAATTTCATCACTAAAAGTCAACATTTTTGTCGCTAAAGGTGCATACACTTTTTGTGACGAAAAAATGACTTTTTGTGTAGAAATTTTGTTGCTAAAACTAGTCCATTAACGGATCAATCCACTTCTGAGCCTCCCTATACATATATAAATATATAAACTTGAAGTCTTAAAATAGTTAGTCTTGGTGAATGTGATCAGTTGTTTCGGGTTGGAGAAGAAGTAGTTTGGGAGAGAAAATAATCATGAAGGGAATCCTACATATATCAAATGGTCAATTTCGAGATGTACAGGATCTTAGGATCTTAATTTGAATTAATTATTTCCTTAATCTGGGGTCAACTAGCCTAAAGATTTTTTCTAACAAAAATTGATGGACTTAACAACAAATGATGCAATCCTTTAAACTCATAGAATTGGTTTTGAAAGATTTTTGGCCAATTTTTCTAGAGAATTGCTATCCTCACTCCAAAATTGAACTAGTACACTCCATAGTAGTCATAGTACTACTGACACATTATATAATTAATGTATTTCATAGAGTGCAAATATAAAGCAATTCCCTTTTTTCTAGTATGGATAATTGTTGAGAAGTTAGTTATTTTTACCACGTCCAAGATAAGGTCCAACTTTCTCTGGTTTTTTTTTTTTTTTTTTTCAAACTCCAAAAATCCTTCTTTATATAATACTTTTTGTCAAAAGGATATTTTAACGATTTATTATTTTAATGATTGGCCCTCAACTGTCTCTTACTAGTCGTAACTGCTCTCCTATGATAAAGATGTTGGGTGTGGCTCATATTGTAATGAGTCCGTAACAATAGGCCCAAAAGTCAAATGGGAGGGCCCTATGGCCCATGGCCGAGTGAAGCGTATGAGTATTTTGGAGATTTTGCCATTTACCTATAGGAGATATATATGATGTAACCCTAAATCATTTTCGATAGTGGAAAATTCAGGCTCTCCGGTGTGGACGTAGTCACATTGCCAAAGAATGTGATAATTCTTTGTGTCTTTTTAATCTTTCTGTTTTTCATATATTGTTTGCGTGTGATTGTTTCGATCCAACAATTGGTATCAGAGCAGGTTAATCATCGCAACAATGGTGAATACTTCGATCTCAAAGTTTGATGTGGAGAAGTTTGATGGAACTTCAAACTTCGGTCTTTGTCAGTGAAGGGTGAAAGATCTATTGGTGCAGCAGGGTCTGGTTAAGGCGTTGTACGGTAAATCGAAGAAGCCTGCAAATATGTCTGACGAGGATTGGGAAGATCTGGAATTGAAGGCGGTTAGTACCATTCGTCTTTGTCTTGTAGATTCGGTTATGTATCACGTTCTGGATGAAGATTCTCCTACTGGAATATGGACGAAACTGGAGAGCAGGTATATGTCAAAATCCCTCACAAATAAACTATTTCTTAAGCAAAAGTTGTACGGGCTTAAGATGGCTGAGGGTTCAGATTTGGCGCAGTATGTCAATGTTTTTAACCAGATTATCAGTGATCTCTTGAGAATTGAGGTCAAGTTTGATGACGAAGATAAAGCATTAATTCTTCTTATTTCTCTTCCTATTTCTTATGAACATCTGGTTACAACCCTTTTATGGGAAAAGGAGACTCTAGAGTTACAGGATGTTACATCAGCCTTGTTGGTTTATAACCAACGGAAACAGAATACTGAAGGGTTTCAGGGAGAAGGGCTGGTAGCAAATGATAATCAGGCTCGTGAAAGAAGTAAGGATAGAGGGAATCGATCTGGTAGGAATAAGTCTAGATCGAAATCAAGGAAAAAGTGGTTGAAGAATATTGAATGTTATAAGTGTCATGATAAAGAGCATATGAAGAGAGATTGTCCGGAGTTGAAGAATAATGAGAAGAAGAACAATGAGGAAACCACTACTTCAGCGAATGTGGTGGAGGATGGTTCGGACTGTAGTGATGGAGATATGCTTTCTGTGTTATCGGCAACTGATCGCTTCGTGGATGATTGGATTCTGGATTCTGGATGTTCGTATCATATGTGTCCACATGAGGATTGGTTTGATACCTACATGTCAGTAAATTTTGGTAATGTTGTCATGGGTAATGATGCATCTTGTAAAGTCATTGGTATTGGCACCATTAAAATTAAAATGTTTGATGGTATTGTGAGGACTTTAGGTGATGTGAGACACATTCCAGATTTAAGGAAGAATCTAATTTCTTTGGGTACCTTGGACTCCAATGGCTGTGTATTTAAATCAGAAGGGGGTGTCTTGAAGGTGATCAAAGGGGCTATGGTTTTAATGAAGGGTTAGAAGGTTGCAGGAAATATTTACAAGTTGAGGGGAAGCACGATTGTAGGTGCAGCTGCAGCAACAACTTTAGCAGAATCTAGTACTGATGATACTTTATTGTGGCATATGAGACTTGGTCACATGAGTAAGCGAGGCATGCTGGAGCTTCATAAGAGAAATCTGTTAAAGGGAGTAAAATCTTGCAAACTGGATTTCTACAAATATTGTGTACTTGGAAAACAGTGCAAGGTGCAGTTCAAGACGGCTACTCACAGTAGTAAGGGTATTCTTGACTATGTTCATTCGGATGTTTAGGGGCCAGTAAGAGTTCAATCAAAGGGTGGATCTCATTACTTCGTAATTTTCATAGATGATTATTCGAGGAAGGTCTGGGTCTACTTCATGAAGCATAAATCTGAAACTTTTGCTAAGTTCAGACTATGGAAGACAGAGGTAGAGAAACAAACAGGAAGATAGATTAAGTGCCTCAGAACAGATAATGGAACAAAGTACAAGGATTCACAATTTTTGAAGTTCTGTGAGGAGCATGGGGTCAAGTGACATTTTATAGTTCGAAGAACACCACAACAGAATGGTGTTGCAGAGAGGATGAACAGAACTATAGCAGAGAAAGCAAGGTGTTTAAGACTGAATGCTGGCCTACCCAAGAGTTTTTGGGCTGAGGCAGTGAGTATGGCATGTTGCATCATTAATAGATCACCTAAAGCAGTGCTTGATGGCAAGGTAGCAGAAGAGGTATGGACAGAGAAGGAGGTGGATTACTCTATGATGAGGGTATTCAGGTGTCCTAGTTATGCTCATATCCCGAGTGAGGAGAGGTCAAAGTTAGACCCGAAATCAAAGAAGTGCATCTTTCTTGGATACGAAAAAGGGTGAAAAGGTAAAAGCTTTGGGATCCTGAAACTCAGAAGGTGGTCATTAGCAGAGATGTAGTGTTTGATGAAAACTTAATGTTGCGAACTTCTTTAGAAGATCAAAAGCATCAGTCAGAGGAGAATAGCAACAACAAATAGGTCATAGATCGAGGTGGAGTTTGATGTAGACAAAGAAAATACTATCCAGCCAGTAGAGGAGCATCATAGCATAGACACAGATAGGCCCAGACGCACGACGAAACCTCCAGCTAGGTATGATGATTTTGTTTCTTTTGCACTTATTACTAGTAGAGGAGAACCTTCAACTTATCAGGAGGCAATTAGTTGTCAAGAGAGGGATAAGTGGGTAGAGGCCATGGCAGAAGAAACTCAGTCACTACACAAGAACAAGACCTGGGATTTGGTAGAACTTCCTGAGGGAAAGAGGGCAATCAGGTGCAAGTGGGTCTACAAGAAAAAGGAAGCAGTATCAGAAAAGGAAGGGCAGAGGTTCAAGGCAAGATTGGTAGCAAAAGGGTACTCACAAAGGAAAGGGGTTGATTACAATGAGGTTTTCTTTCCAGTGGTTAACCACACTTCCATCCGGTCAGTGCTTGCGTTAGTAGCTAATTGTGATATAGAGTTGGAGTAGCTAGATGTGAAGACTGCTTTCCTTCATGGTGATTTGGAGGCGCACATCTTCATGGAGCAGCCAGAGGGGTTCAAGCAACCAGAATCAGAACATCTTGTTTGTAGTCTGAAGAAGTCTTTGTACGGGCTGAAGCAGTCTCCAAAGCAGTGGTACAAGAAGTTTGATTCCTACATGATTCAGATTGGCTACAGTCGTTGTGAGTATGATTGTTGTGTTTACATTAGGGTTCTTGATGATGATTCTTTCATTTTCTTAATGATGTATGTTGATGATATGTTAATTGCTGCTAAGTGTGTGAAAGAGATTGTCAGACTGAAATAATTGCTTAGTAGAGAGTTCGAAATGAAAGACTTGGGTGCAGCCAAGAAAATTCTTGGCATGGAAATTCGGAGAGACAGAAGGGCTGGAAAGTTATGGGTTTCTCAGGAAAAGTACGTGAAGAAGGTACTGGAAATGTTTAGTATGAGTGATACTAAACCAGTTGGTACACCATTGGCCAATCACTTCAGGTTGTCTGCTAGTCAATGCCCGAAGACAGAAGCAGAAATTGACGATATGTCCAAGGTACCGTATGCCAATGCTGTAGGTTGTTTGATATATGCAATGGTTTGCACTAGACCTGATTTGGCACATGCAGTTAGCAAATATATGGTAAATCCAGGGAGAGAGCATTGGAAAGCAGTGAAGTGGATTTTCAGATATTTGCAAGTAACAGCAGATTATGGCATTATGTTTCAGAGACAGCAGGGTTCTATTTCAGTTGTGGGGTATGTAGATGCAGATTATGCAGGTGACCTGGATGACAGGAGGTCTATGACAGGTTATGTGTTTACACTAGCAGGTGGGCCTATATGTTGAAAATCTACTTTACAGGCTACTGTGGCTTTATCTACAACTGAATCAGAATATATGGCAGCAGCTGAGGCTGCAAAGGAAGCGTTGTGGTTAAAGGGTTTAGTCAAAGAACTTGGTGTTGATCAAGGTGGAGTTCAGTTGCATTGTGATAGTCAGACTACCATTTATTTGGCAAAGAACCAGGTGTATCATGCAAGAACTAAGCATATAGATATGAGGTTCCACAAGATAAGGGAATTGGTTTCTACTGGTGATATTCTTTTGGAAAAGATTCATACGACGGAAAATACTGCTGATATGTTGACAAAGCCCGTTACTACAGAAAAGTTCAAGCATTGCTTGGACTTGATCAATGTCTCTTCTTGTTGAAGATGAGGAGTACCCTCTACTCTATATTAGTTCAAGGTGGAGTATGTAATTGTGATTTTCAAAGTGGCTTGATATTCGCCAAGGTGGAGATTGTTGGGTGTGGCTCATATTGTAATGGGTCCGTAACATTAGGCCCAAGAGTCAAGGGGAGGGCCCTGTGGCCCATGGCGGAGCGAAGCATGGAAATTTTGTCATGTACCTATAGGAGATATATATGATGTAACCATAAATCGTTTTCGATAGTGAAAAATTCAGGCTCTCCGGTGTGGACGTAGGCACATTGCCGAACCACGTGATAATTCTTTGTGTCTATTTAATCTTTCTGTTTTTCATATATTGTTTGCGTGTGATTATTTTAATCCAACAAAAGATTGATTATAAATATGAAATTTTGGAAAAAAAAAAGCATATTTTTTGGTCAAAGAAAACTGTTCAATGCGCTGGAAGAACTCTTTTGCCCATATTGTTAGAATAAAGATCCTAGCTGTGGTGTTTTACAAAAAAAAAAAAATAATAATAATAATAATAATAATAAAAATAATTCTTGTTTGAGCTGGACAAACAAGAAAAAAGGCACGTGAAAAAAAATTACAATAACAGATTTATTGAACAGATAAAGAATGTGATATTTTAATTTCACAATTTGAAAAAAAAAAAAAAAAATGGTTACCGTGACTGTTTGGAGATCATTCAAAAGGCGTCCAATTATCCCCATGTGCCTATCCAGACTAGAGAATTCTTCACTTTTTACAACTTCCTCTGACAAATGGAATCCAAGAAAATAAAGTGTTGTCACCAAACTCTGTGTTGCAGCTATAGAGATGCTCCCATTTGACACATATTCCTCCATTGACGGCATTGACTGATTTGTCATCCATTACTTTTGACATAATCAACCATCTCCACATCAAGACAACGGAGAAGTCTTCGGTACAGTTTGTTCAGTACTGTACAAATTGTGTCTCTCACAGTTTGCACAGTATTTTTTCCAAAACTGTTTTTGTTATTTTGAAAACTGTGTAAATACTGTGTAAACTGTGAGAAGCACAATTTGCACAGCACTGAGCAAACTGTACTGAAGACTTCTCCCAAGACAACATGTATGTATGTATATACATATCTTATATACAGTATACACATATATATAGCCCTTCAAATTTTGATTAATTTGATGGGTATAAAAATTTTAGTGGTTTAAATCCAGGGTAAATACATTTTAATTTCTTGTAGCATATTTAAGTCACTTCTTTGGACAATGATTTATTTTTCATAACCCCCTTGTACTATAAATTGAATAGAAATTACAGAATCCGTTAACATGGTGAATGAAAAGACTAAAATATCCTTCTCTTTAATTGAAAGATAAGTACAAAATTAGGGGGTTAAAAAAAGCAATGTTAGGGAGAAATGTTTTTTATAAACATTTACAAACACGTTCTATCTCTCTTTTGGGTGGTGGTACCGTGGGGTTCACTAAAATTATCTAGACCCCATAGTACCATCTAGGAGAGAGATAAAGTGTGTTTGTTAAAAGTGTTTGTCATCCAAATATTACTAAAAAAAAAAAAAAATTCCTCAACCAATCATTTCATCACCACCATCCGCCGGCGCATTCACATTTCTCTTCTTCTCTCCATCAACATCTCAGTCTCAATCTTCGCCCCAGTCAATCCTCTTGATAAATTGCCCAATCATCCTCTGCATTTCTTTTTGGGCAAATTACACTGACCTCTCTTGAAGTATATGACAATTACAGTGACCTCCTTTTTATTTTGGAAAATAATACTCATCTCTCCTTTATCTATTTTTTGTGTGTAAGATTATCAATTTACCCCTTATCTCTTCATATATATATATGTGTGTGTGTGTGTGTGTGTGCACGCGCGCGCGCATTATACATCAGTAAATTTTACAGATTTAGATTTATAGTATTTAGTCCTAACTTTATAAAAATTTGCCGTTAGAAACAAAATAAATAAATTAATTAATTTTGTAAGATTTTATAAATAAAAGAGTAATGCTGTCCTTCCCAAAAGTGTTTCCCAACAAATGTGACAGTGGACCTATTTGATTTTGATTGGTTGACGTTAAAGTGGTTCCACATTGATCCCACTTCAATATCATTTGGGATGAAAATTTGGAAAGCATATCATTACTCTAAATAAATGTGCTAATGTCTTTCACTTACTACTTGAACAAAAAAGTTAATGACTTAATATTAAAAAACTAAATCTGTGAAATATTGTGTATTTGTAAATTATTGTAAGTTAGAACTAAAGATTATAAAACCAAAATTGTTTACAAGTTTACAATATTTTATAGATTTAGTTTTTAATAACTTACAATAGTTTACAAATATACAATATTTTATAGATTTATTTTTTAATATTAAGCCATTAGCTTTTTTGTCCAAGTAATTAATGTGTGAAAGATATTAGAACATTTATTTAGAGTAATGCAATGCTTCCAATATTTTTATCCCAAATGAAAATTTACAAATTTATAATATTTTACAGATTTAGTTTTTTAATATTAAGTCATTAACTTTTTTGCCCAAGTAGTAGATGAAATACATTAGAACATTTATTTAGAGTAATGCAATGCTTCCCATATTTTTATCCCAAATGATATTGAAATGAGATCACTGTGAAACTACTTTAACATCAACCAATCAAAATAAACTGGGTCCACTGCCACATGTGTTGAGAAACACTTTTGAGAAGCATAGCATTACCCTTTTATTTAAAAATTTTTATAAATTTTTTTTGTTCGAACGGCAAATTTTTTTTTAAGTTAAGATTAAATACTATAAATCTAAATCTGTAAAATTTACTAATGTGTATATAATTTTATATAATGCGCGCGCGCACACAAACACACATACATAAGGAGATAAGGGGTAAATTGGTAATCTTACACATAAAAAGTAAATAGAGGGGAGATGAGTCTTGTTTTCCAAATTAGAAATGGAGGTCCCTATAATTATCATATACCTCAAGAGAGGTCAGTGTAATTTGCCCTTCTTTTTTTTACCTTTCTTTTTTGTTTCTTTTAGAAGGAGAAAAAGCTGTGTGTTTTTCAATTACCTGAATAATGAAAATCGTGATATGCCTTACCAGAATCATGGTGAGAATGATGGATTTGTGGAGTTGGGTTTATAGAAAGTCAGATATTGCAAATTAAGAAGGCAAGGGCAAATGGGTCATTTCGCGAAGCTTGTTGGCTGAGATACTCACTTTCGGTTTAATAGTTGTACTTTCCGTTTATTTGGACTGGAAAATATAACGCCTTCAATTTGGTTTAAAGTTTAGGGATAATATGATACAAATCAAAATACATGAGATGACTTGAATAACGGTCAAATTACAGTATTTATCCCTAAAATTTTATGCGTACCATTTCGTGTAGGTGGTGTTTGACACATTGCCCTTGTTGTAAAGAAGCCTTGGTTTGCAATCTCATTTATTGTGTCGTGAATTGAAGAAGTCACAATCTCCACTTGTTCAGAGCAGAAACCGGTTGCCCAATTTCCATCACCCCTATGGTCCAATATTGCACACAATTTATCAAGAATGTCAGACTATAAAAGGGGAAAAAAATTAATAATAATAACTTTTGATAATATAGGGTTCATTTTGTGATATTACAGTTTTCTGTCTTTATTATTAATTCTTTTGAAAACAGTAACTGAAAACATGTAACGAATACACTTTTTTTTTTTCAAGAAAGTTTCCAGTAATTGCCCAAAAAATGAGAAAACTACAAAGTCGTATTAATTCTTGAAATCTTGAAAACAAAAACTTGCGACCATGCAACTAACAATTCTTGACTTCAACCGCCCTTCAATGTAAAATGTGTTAGATCAAACGTACAAAAAAATATATATATCTCAAAACTTCCGAAACAAAAAACTCAACACATCCCTTAAAGATTGGTTACTGAAATTAGTGAGGGAAAGGAAAAGATTTCATTGAGAAAAACACTAGTTTCGTTTGTTTAATTAGGAAAATAATGTTAATATTTTAAATTCTATAAATTTTTAAATATTATTTAAGGACCGAGAAACACTAGAAAAATAAATTTTCTTATTTTTCTTTTCTTATGTTTTTTTCTATCTAAATCCACGAGCCAAAGTGAGCATCAGGAAATCTTACTTTTGAACGGATTCGACAATCTGGAGTATCTCTTCTCTGGAAGCAGTAGCATCAAATAAATCATCCAAAATAGTTATAAGGATCCCATTTTTGGTCCATGAGATGCGAGCATCGGATAACTCGGGGGAGAATAGTATGGGAGCCATTAGGAAGTAACACGAGAACACTGCCTCCCTTTCGAACTTTGTATTATCAAATCTACTCTCTTTAAACCATCTGCAATCGTTATATGTTACATTTATATATATATGTGTGTGTGTGTGTGTGTATGTAACTTTGGATGGGTTTAAACAGCAAGGATGAATGGATGATGAATTGTTGATACCTCTCAAGTTGCTTAAGCTCTTCGCGGTGTATGGCTTGGCATTTGTTAAAATCTTGCAGTGATAATTCTAAAATGTCTGTATTGTCAATACTGGGGCACCTGTATCGGCCAAATTTCACTTAATCAGATTTGTGATTTCACTTTAGTTTAAAATATGTCAAATTACACTCTACCCCATTATGTTATATCTGTGTTTTTAATTGGATACATATCATTTATTTTATTTTGTTTTATTTTTTTTTTTGGATTCAATCAAATCCGTAAACTTTAAAAATTCATTTAATCAGACCCAAAAGCCTGACGGTTGACACTGTTGACTTAAAGTAATGAAAATTATCACATGGTTGTGCGCGATGTTTACCTATTATAGATTAGGTTAAAACAAACGAAGGTGAATGTGAATGATGCGAAAATGATACGTTTTTGGGTATGATTAAGTACGATTTTGGATCTGATTGAATGCGCACACCCATTTAGGAATCTTGCCCTTCACACTATCATTCGTTTGTCTTAATCTAATCTGTGACAGATAAGCATCACACGCAACTTTCGTGGGAATTTCGATAAGTTTAAGCCAATGGCATCAACCTTTGGGTCTGATTGAATAAGTTTTTTAAAGTTGAAGGGTTTGATAGAACAAGAAAAGAAAAGAATAGAAAAGGATATGCATCCAATTGAAAACACAGGTATGATATAAGGGTGTAAAGTGTAATGGTGTATCGTATAAGGGTGTAAAGTGTAATTAAGCCTTTAAAGTACAGTGGTTATCTCTATGATAAATCAAAGTTTCGGGGAATCACTTGAACACAGACCGAAGGGGGTTAAAATGTATTTAACCCTAAAATCAAATAGGAACTCTAATTCAAGGAAAACATATATATATATATATATCATACACTTGAATATGTGAATCATACATGGCGTACCAACTAATACTTTATAATAGAAATTGAATAAAAAAAAAAAGTCATTGATATTGGATTATTAGAGTTTAAAGGAAAATCGGTTTTAAATATTGGTCAAAAGTCTTTAATTAGTGAAACATAATTAGTTAAGTGAAATTTTCGCCTAAGACTAAAAAAAAAAGTCTATTTTATGGAAATTTTAACTAAAGTTTCCTAATAATAAAAATAATATTATTAATAATAACTACGGAGTATATTGCTTTCAGAGTCCTCATTCCTCGTCCCATTTCCCTTGAGTACTAATAGAGACACTTCAACGGGTCACCTAAAAAAATATATTGGATAACTTGGACAACTTAAATTCTTCATTAATTGCAAAATAAAAGAACACAAATTTATATTTAATTTCAAAATTATCATTAACAAGGTGAACAGCTTATGAAAACAAATCTGGTGTACTTAACATTTTCCATATTCTTTCTAGTGTTTGGACAATGCATAGGTAATATTTGGCAATTAATATGAAAGTCCAATGAGGACATTCACAAAAATAAAAAAATAAACGAAGAACTACGAAACTGAGACACAATCTCAAGATTATGTATATACAGTCCAAATCTTAAGCAGACACAAACGAACAGATTTGGGACGGACTCGCTTTTAAGGCCAATTTTTTTTATTGAAATCAGTTTTATTAACGAAAATTTCACCGCTATTTAGTTGCAATCATTTTTATTAACGAAAAATCTCGTCGATAAACGCCTTTTTCATCGCTAAAAGCGAGTCCATCCCAAATTCATTCCTTTTGGTCCACTTAAGATCTAGACTTTATATGTCTATACTTTTCACTTTTTTCTTTATATGTATACACTTACCGATACAATGTTTTAAGAAGTCGAATATTATCAATGTCATATATCTCTATGCTTCTCCTGTTCTCAACTCGTGCCAAAGTGCCATAACCTTGTTTCAGAACACACTCCACCTAAAAAGGTCGTGTTATATAAAAACAAATTTAAAAAATAAAAAAATAAATTAAAAATAAAAGAAAAAGAAAGACACAACAACGTACGAAATTACAGTTCTAACCTCCTTGCTTAACCTCTGATCAAGAATAGACTGATCTAATAACTGCTGCTGTAGAAAAGATGTAATGGCCCTTAATTTTTATTAATCGAATAATACCAGTTTTGGGAGTTTTGTCAGTAGAATTTTTATCTGTGTGTGTGGTTAAGCTCGTGAACTCAACACACACAAGAGTTCCTCTAGTGAACTTGGGCCCAAAGAAATACAATTTGTGCACTGTGTGTGCGTGTGTATGCAGTTTATGTGTATATGAAGCTTGTGCTTCACTATTCTTGGTGACCAAGAATTTCAATCTATATATACACACCTATAACTCTCTAATCTCTCAACACCTTCTTTCAAGAGACTCTCTGTCTCTCAACTGTCTCTCTCTCTCTCGGGTACACCCACACCCACTTATATTGCTTACACACACACACACACACATATTAGTACATATACACCACACATATGATCCCATACTCATACACACACATAATTATATAGACAGATTCATAAGGAGTTCAATCCAGGCTTTGGATTTTGTAATTGGGTAAGTTTACAATTATAATTTGTAAATTCAGTTTGTATTTAAACTGTTAGTATATATATATATATATGTATCTCATATATATATATATATATATCGTTAAGGGTCTAAAAATAGCGAACAGAAAAACAGTCACAGAATCGTGATTTCTTAATATCAAATGAAAGGTATCGATCCCACGAGGCTCCATTTCGAATTTCAAAAGCTAATTCGCAACAGTTGCGACGAACGGTCGATTTAAAGTTTTGTTACCGTTCGGTTTTTCAATAAAATCAAGAGCTGTGATTTGATTCATGAAATTCTGATTTCATATTTGAAATCTACGAGGAAAAAGGAAGAGATTCATATATTGGAAGTACTGTTTTAATTACGTTTTCAAAATGGGTTAAAACCAGTGTTGGATTTCAAAACAGGGGAAGAAAAGAAAGAAGAAGACGAAACTGTGACATCTCGCGCGCGCGACCCGCGCGACCGGCCCGCGCGAGCGAGGGGTCGCGCGAGCGGCCCGTGCGCGCGACCAGGCTATTTTGAAATTTGTTTTTAAAATAAACACGTGACCCTTCTGAACACACTCCGCGCGAGCGAACCGCGCGAGCGAGGCCTCGCGCGAGCGGTCCGCGCGAGCGAGGTCCCGCGCGAGCGGCCCGCGCGCGCGACCTCGGGCAGTTTAATAAAATCTCCTATTTTGATATACTTAGTCTGTTATGAGCTAAGGGACCTTGTACCCTATGCTTTAAGAGTTGTACTTTACTTTAATAGTAGTTGTACTCATGCTCTGAGGTGTTGTACCTCACTAATATACGCGCATTATTGTATATCGAGATTTGTAACAGATTGAGCAGTTCCGGTTTCTATTCTGATTAATTATTCAGTCCATCCTCGGTGAACGGTAGTTCCGTATGACCCTCAATAAAGTTGTATAACATGTTAATAGTGTATTTACATGTTTACTTGAGCTGCTATGCCTTAAGTGGATTACTTGAGTTGTTATGCCTTATGTGTTTACCTAGATAATTTCAGCATGTCTATTGTGTTGATTTGATTCGATAGCATGCCTTGATAATCTGTCTTATGAAATATTGAATATGTCTGAATGCTTAGAGCTCGCATATGTCATATCATTTCATAAGCATGAGCATGAACACGAAAATCACGAAAATGATTTTGGGGTGAAAGACCTTAGAGGCTTTCAATTTTTAAAAAGGGAAGACCTTAGAGGCTTCCAGGTTTTAAAAAGGGAAGACCTTAGAGGTTTCCATGCATAAAACCCTCTAGGAGGGATTTTGTTTTGAAAAGTTAGAAATCCCGGATTTATGGGTAGGCATGTGAGATGGGTACCACTAGGAACTCGAATTGCGAGATGTGCTGCAAGAAACCCTCGTAACGGTAAAGGCTAGGCCTCCGTGTAATTCGTAAGGCCCAAAGTCCCGCACGTTTGAGGCTAGGCCTACGTGGACGGGAAGCCCATGGTCCGGGTAATGATAATGACGATTGAGGGTGAGTGTTTGAAAAGGCATGAAAATGGTTTTCATGCATTGACATTGACATTCATTGCACTCATGCATGATATATAACAGATGTTATTGTGCGGTTATATGACTATACGAGCCTTTTGGCTTATGAACTATTAAACCTTTCTTTCAGGTGATATAGATAAGGGCAAGGCCCCGAGACTTGACAATGCTTCCGCTTTAGTTTGAAGACCCCGTGTGTGGGGATTATCATTTATTAATGTAATGAAATTTGGTTTCAAAGAACATGTTATGCTTTAACTGGACAAATGTTAGTCCACCCGTTTTTAAATAAAAGGATAGCTTAACTCTGATTTTCCGCTGCTTATATTGAAAACATTTTGTTTCAAGAAAGAATGTTTCAAATGAAAACCAGATTTCTGATTTATAAATATTTTCCAATGATGAACGTTTAATATAGGTAACCCTCGGAGTCTTGGACTCGGGGAGTTACCGATTGGTATCAAAGCCTATTGTTATTATTGTTATTGTTGTACTTCCGCCGGTCGACACCCCGTCGCCGGGAACCGTGGCGGGGCGGGGCGTCATAGAATGGTATCAGAGCGTAACCGGGTCGAATACTTTGGACGCCGGGTTATGTGCTCGCTTGTTTAGTTTTGGTTGACATGATTAGTTGATAAACGACGTATGAATTGATATGTGTTAACTTGTTACTTGGTAACTTGAGATGTTAACTATCTACTTGACATATACGTGTATTGTCGATTACACTTAGAGATTAGATCATGTTGTGTGATTCGTTACTCGATTCGATCTTGTTATAGCTATGCCGCCGCGTCGAGAGAATCCCAGTTTTGAACTTGAGGCTGACGAGCAGATATCGGCTGCGTCGGTACCAGTTAGAGGCCGAGGTCGAGGTCGAGGTCGAGGTCGTGCTCCAGGACGTGGTCCAGGTAGAGGTCGTGGTCAAGGTCAAGGCCGAGGTCGTGGTCGAGGTCGTGGTCGTGGTCGAGGTCGTGCACATGATGTTGCATTTAAGTCTGAAGCTTCCACAGGACCGGTTGATATTCCTGATGGACCACAAGGGTTACAGAATGTTGCCGATGTAATTGCAAGGGCAGTTAGAGATGCTATGCCGCCTCCTCCCCCTCGTGCTCCGAGAGGTGAGACAAATCCCGCTAGAGCTCGGGAGCGGCTGATTACCAAAGATTTCGATGCTAGGAAGCCGCCACAGTTCTCTGGTAGCTCTGACCCGATGGCTGCAGAGGATTGGCTTCAGCATATCACGAAGATATTCGAATTCATTGATCTTCATGAGGATGCTCTCCGCATCAAGCTGGCTACGTACTTATTTTCTGGAGAAGCTACCCATTGGTGGGATTGCACCGTGAGTGTTCATCCACTTGCTGGCATGACTTGGAAGTCATTTAAGAATCTTTTCCTCGATAACTACTTCCCAGAAGTACAGAGGGACGCAAAAAGGGCTGAGTTTTTTACCCTTCAGCAGGGGGATATGTCAGTGACAGAATATGCTACTATGTTTTCCACCTTGGCTCGTTTTGCTCAAGAGCAGTTGGTCAGTGATCATTTCAAGGCTACACGTTTTGCCTCTGGTCTTCGACCCTACATTCGGAAAAGTCTGGCTAGCACGCCTATCACCACTTATGCTGATACTTTGACAAGGGCGTTGGGTGTTGAAAGTGTAGATTTGGATCTGAAAAGGGCCAGGGAGATCATTACTACAGCCAAGAGCACTGGTCTGTCTAAGAAGGCTAAGACAGAGACTAGGTCTCAATTTCCGTCCCAACCTCCTCAACAGCAACAACAACGATCATATTCACATCAGAGATCTTCTTATCGAAGTTCTCAACAATCAGGGTTACAGCGAGGTGTGAATGCCGCTGGGGAAAAAGTTTGCCTCCGATGTGGTGATCCAAATCATTTCATCACGTTTTGTCCTCAACCACCCCCCAAGAAATCTCAATCGATTGGTTCAACACCGTATTATCCACCATCTCAGGCAGTATCTGCTCAGAGCGTGAAACCCTACCAGAACAGAGGTAATCAAGGTAATTATCAGAGGACAGATAATCGTGGTGGTGCTCAGCCACAACAACACCAAGAACCCAAAGGAAGGAATTTTGCTTTGCCTGCTTATCATGTTTCTGGAAATGCCGGACCGTCTGTGATCCGAGGTATCATCCCATTGTTTAACTCTTGGGCATCTATATTGTTTGACACTGGTGCATCACACTCATTCATCTCATCAGCATTCGCATCAGTATTAGGATTAGAGATAGAATGCTTGGAGCATGTCTTATCTGTTGATACTCCAGTTGGAGGTGTTATTCATTTGAATCATGTTTGCCGTAGCTGTATGCTTTTGATAGCAGACCAGCAATTGAATGTCGATTTGATTGTTATGCCGAATCTAGGATTCGATGTCATCTTTGGAATGGACTGGTTGGTCGAGTATCGGGCTATAATAGATTGTTTTAAGCGTCGGGTTACTCTTTTCACTCCTGAGGGAGACAGTTGTAGATTCGAGGGCGATCAGTTGGATTTGCCGATACCCTCATTGTTTTCACGGAGTAGTTTATATTCTTCTCTTGGAACTCTGGCTAGTTTATTGGCCATGGAGAGGGGCACTCCTCTTGTGGAATTGCCACCCATTGTTTGTGAATTTTCTGACGTCTTTCCAGAAGACTTATCAGAATTGCCACCTGTTCGTGCTATCGATTTTGCAATCGATCTTGTGCCAGGCACTTCGCCTATTTCTATTCCGCCATATCGTATGGCACCAGCAGAATTGAAGGAGTTGAAAATTCAGTTGGAAGATCTCCAGAGTAAGGGTTTTATTCGCCCGAGTGTATCCCCGTGGGGAGCTCCTGTTCTCTTTGTTAAGAAGAAGGATGGAACGTTGAGATTGTGTATCGATTATCGAAAACTCAATCATGTGACGATCAAGAATAAGTATCCACTTCCTAGAATCGATGATTTGTTTGATCAACTCAAAGGTTCCACTTGTTTCTCCAAGATTGATCTGAGATCGGGTTATCATCAACTCCGTATTCGAGAGTCAGACATCTCGAAGACAGCTTTTAGGTCCCGATATGGACATTTTGAGTTTATGGTTATGCCATTCGGATTGACCAATGCTCCAGCAGCATTTATGGATCTTATGCAGCGAGTATTTCACGATTATTTGGACAAGTTCGTGATTGTATTTATTGACGATATTCTCATCTACTCTTCCTCTAAGGAACTTCACGAGGAACACTTGAGGATTGTCCTACAAGTATTGCGTACCCACCGATTGTTCGGTAATTTATCTAAATGTGATTTTTGGTTGACAGAAGTAAAATTTTTAGGACACGTTGTCTCGAGAGATGGAGTGTCAGTTGATTCATCAAAGATTGAATCTGTTATGGATTGGCAGCCACCTAAGAACGTATTTGAGGTACGTAGTTTCTTGGGTTTAGCAGGCTATTACCGTCGCTTTGTGAAGGACTTTTCTCGTATTGCTTCACCTTTGACTAAGCTTACACGTAAAGGGGTGAAATTCATTTGGACTGAGGAGTGTGAGAAAGCTTTTCAGCTTTTAAAGATTCGATTGACTTCTGCACCGATTTTGATTATTCCGGAGCGTGGTGTTGACTACGCAGTTTATTGTGATGCTTCACTTCTTGGTTTGGGGTGTGTGCTTATGCAAGAAGGCAAAGTTGTTGCCTATGGTTCTCGCCAGTTGAAGCCTCATGAGCAGAATTATCCAACTCATGATTTAGAGCTTGCTGCCGTTGTGTTTGCCTTAAAGTCATGGCGTCATTACTTGTATGGGGAACGATTTGATGTCTTTTCAGACCACAAGAGCTTGAAGTATATCTTTACTCAACGCGATTTGAATCTTCGACAACGTCGATGGATGGAGTACTTAGAAGATTATGACTTCGAACTACAGTATCATCCAGGGAAGGCAAATGTAGTGGCCGATGCGCTGAGTCGCAAGTCACGAGGTTCATTGGCTTGTCTAGCCATTCAGGAATGGAATATGCTCGATCAGATTGGGGAGTTTGAGGTAGAGCTCGACGATTCTGAGAATCGTGCTCCATTATATTCTGTCATGGTTCAACCGTCGATCATTCAACAAGTGAAAGATGAGCAACAATCTGATCCGGTTGCATCTACTTTTCGTATGTGAATACTTCGAGGTGATGTTATAGAAAGTTGGACTTTTGACTCCGAGCGTGGGTTGAAGTTCAAAAACCGTTTATTTGTGCCATTGGCAGTTCGTGAACAAGTGATGAAGGAATTCCATCATTCACGATTAGCGGTGCATCCGGGAGGTAATAAGATGTACCATAATTTGCGACGTCAGTTTTGGTGGAAGGGCATGAAGCGTGATGTCGCTAAGTTCGTATCTCGATGTTTGACTTGTCAACAAGTGAAAGCCGAACATCAGCGACCTGCAGGGTTATTGCAACCATTACCAGTTTCAGAGTGGAAGTGGGAGCACGTGACAATGGATTTTGTAACAGCACTTCCTAGGTCACCACGCGGTCATGACGCCGTTTGGGTCATTGTGGATCGTTTGACAAAATCTGCGCATTTTCTGGGAATGCGTTTGACAGATTCGGTTGATGTCCTTAGTCGCTTGTATATTCGAGAGATCATTCGGTTACATGGAGTCCCTGTTTTGATTGTGTCGGATCGAGATCCGCGGTTTACTTCATTGTTTTGGGAAGGTCTCCAGAAAGCTTTGGGGACAGAATTGAGATTGAGTACGGCTTTTCATCCACAGACGGATGGTCAGTCAGAACGTACTATACAGACATTGGAAGATATGTTACGAGCTTGTGTTATGGATTTCAAAGGTAGTTGGGAAGACCACCTACCATTGATCGAGTTTGCGTATAACAATAGTTATCAAGCAAGTATTCAGATGGCACCGTTTGAGGCCCTATATGGACGACCGTGTCGTTCTCCCGTATGCTGGACAGAAGTTGGAGAAGCGTCTCTGTTGGGACCAGATCTAGTAAGGAAATCTACTGAAAAGATAAAACTGATTCGTGCGAGGATACTTACGGCTCAGAGCCGACAGAAAAGTTATGCTGATAAGAAGAGGAGACCGTTGTCCTTTGAAGTTGGAGATCATGTGTTTCTCAAAGTTTCACCTCGTCGTGGGGTACTTCGTTTTGGACAGGATAAGAAGCTTTCACCTCGTTTCATTGGACCGTTCCAGATTTTAGAACATGTGGGTGAAGTTGCCTATCGGTTGGCTTTGCCTCCGCAGTTGGCAAAAGTTCATAATGTATTTCATATCTCGATGCTTCGAAAGTATGAACCTGATCCGTCTCATGTTTTAGATTGGACTGATTTACCGTTGGAGCAAGATGCGTCTTACGAGGAGCAACCTGTACAGATTCTGGAAGCTAAGGAGCATGTGCTTCGTGGTAGAACTATTCGTTTGGTTCGAGTACTGTGGCGTCACCATGGTACTGAAGAGACTACTTGGGAGAATGAGAAGGAGATGCGCGATCGATATCCGCAATTATTTGATTCTTGAGTTATTTGTTTTCTGTGCTAATGATTATCTATGTGCGAATTTCGCGGACGAAATTTCTTTTAAGGTGGGTAGGATGTAATGGCCCTTAATTTTTATTAATCGAATAATACCAGTTTTGGGAGTTTTGTCAGTAGAATTTTTATCTGTGTGTGTGGTTAAGCTCGTGAGCTCAACACACACAAGAGTTCCTCTAGTGAACTTGGGCCCAAAGAAATACAATTTGTGCACTGTGTGTCCGTGTGTATGCAATTTATGTGTATATGAAGCTTGTGCTTCACTATTCTTGGTGACCAAGAATTTCAATCTATATATACACACCTATAACTCTCTAATCTCTCAACACCTTCTTTCAAGAGACTCTCTGTCTCTCAACTGTCTCTCTCTCTCTCGGGTACACCCACACCCACTTATATTGCTTACACACACACACACACATATTAGTACATATACACCACACATATGATCCCATACTCATACACACACATAATTATATAGACAGATTCATAAGGAGTTCAATCCAGGCTTTGGATTTTGTAATTGGGTAAGTTTACAATTATAATTTGTAAATTCAGTTTGTATTTAAACTGTTAGTATATATATATATATGTATCTCATATATATATATATATATCGTTAAGGGTCTAAAAATAGCGAACAGAAAAACAGTCACAGAATCGTGATTTCTTAATATCAAATGAAAGGTCTCGATCCCACGAGGCTCCATTTCGAATTTCAAAAGCTAATTCGCAACGGTTGCGACGAACGGTCGATTTAAAGTTTTGTTACCGTTCGGTTTTTCAATAAAATCAAGAGCTGTGATTTGATTCATGAAATTCTGATTTCATATTTGAAATCTACGCGGAAAAAGGAAGAGATTCATATATTGGAAGTACTGTTTTAATTACGTTTTCAAAATGGGTTAAAACCAGTGTTGGATTTCAAAACAGGGGAAGAAAAGAAAGAAGAAGACGAAACTGTGACATCTCGCGCGCGCGACCCGCGCGAGCGGCCCGCGCGAGCGAGGGGTCGCGGGAGCAGCCCGTGCGCGCGACCAGGCTATTTTGAAATTTGTTTTTAAAATAAACACGTGACCCTTCTGAACACACTCCGCGCGAGCGAACCGCGCGAGCGAGGCCTCGCGCGAGCGGTCCGCGCGAGCGAGGTCCCGCGCGAGCGGCCCGCGCGCGCGACCTCGGGCAGTTTAATAAAATCTCCTATTTTGATATACTTAGTCTGTTATGAGCTAAGGGACCTTGTACCCTATGCTTTAAGAGTTGTACTTTACTTTAATAGTAGTTGTACTCATGCTTTGAGGTGTTGTACCTCACTAATATACGCGCATTATTGTATATCGAGATTTGTAACAGATTGAGCAGTTCCGGTTTCTATTCTGATTAATTATTCAGTCCATCCTCGGTGAACGGTAGTTCCGTATGACCCTCAATAAAGTTGTATAACATGTTAATAGTGTATTTACATGTTTACTTGAGCTGCTATGCCTTAAGTGGATTACTTGAGTTGTTATGCCTTATGTGTTTACCTGGATAATTTCAGCATGTCTATTGTGTTGATTTGATTCGATAGCATGCCTTGATAATCTGTCTTATGAAATATTGAATATGTCTGAATGCTTAGAGCTCGCATATGTCATATCATTTCATAAGCATGAGCATGAACACGAAAATCACGAAAATGATTTTGGGGTGAAAGACCTTAGAGGCTTTCAATTTTTAAAAAGGGAAGACCTTAGAGGCTTCCAGGTTTTAAAAAGGGAAGACCTTAGAGGCTTCCATGCATAAAACCCTCTAGGAGGGATTTTGTTTTGAAAAGTTAGAAATCCCGGATTTATGGGTAGGCATGTGAGATGGGTACCACTAGGAACTCGAATTGCGAGATGTGCTGCAAGAAACCCTCGTAACGGTAAAGGCTAGGCCTCCGTGTAATTCGTAAGGCCCAAAGTCCCGCACGTTTGAGGCTAGGCCTACGTGGACGGGAAGCCCATGGTCCGGGTAATGATAATGACGATTGAGGGTGAGTGTTTGAAAAGGCATGAAAATGGTTTTCATGCATTGACATTGACATTCATTGCACTCATGCATGATATATAACAGATGTTATTGTGCGGTTATATGACTATACGAGCCTTTTGGCTTATGAACTATTAAACCTTTCTTTCAGGTGATATAGATAAGGGCAAGGCCCCGAGACTTGACAATGCTTCCGCTTTAGTTTGAAGACCCCGTGTGTGGGGATTATCATTTATTAATGTAATGAAATTTGGTTTCAAAGAACATGTTATGCTTTAACTGGACAAATGTTAGTCCACCCGTTTTTAAATAAAAGGATAGCTTAACTCTGATTTTCCGCTGCTTATATTGAAAACATTTTGTTTCAAGAAAGAATGTTTCAAATGAAAACCAGATTTCGAATTTATAAATATTTTCCAATGATGAACGTTTAATATAGGTAACCCTCGGAGTCTTGGACTCGGGGAGTTACCGATTGGTGTCAAAGCCTATTGTTATTATTGCTATTATTGTTATTGTTGTACTTCCGCCGGTCGACACCCCGTCGCCGGGAACCGTGGCGGGGCGGGGCGTCACAAAAGAGCTTGTCCAATAATGTATTTCCTCAAGAATGGGTTCCTTTTGGAATATTGTGAGTTGTGAAGCCTTGTATAACTCAAAAACTGTGTTTGTATTTGTAAATTGTATGCTCACTGAGTTGAAGAAGCTCTCTTGTTCTTTGAACTCTTCCAAGGCATCTGCATCTCATATTTCGACAAATTTATGATCAACACACACACACACACACACACACACACACACACACACACACACATATATTAGGCTCATTTTTCACTTTACCCATGTGCTTCAAAATTGGGCACTTAACTCTGTCGTGGTTTTGGACTAAAGTGATCAAACTGATAATATTTCTCTCAAAATGCTCCACATGGGTATTAAGTGTTAAATTTAGTCCCACATAGGAATGTTTTGAGGGAAATATTAACACTTTCACTCTGAAAACCACAAGGGCTTAAGTATGCACTTTTGAAGTATAGGGGGTAAAGTGAAAACGAGGCTAATTAACCACATGGATATATAAATAAGTATTTCCAAATTTGTACTCACTCCCACCAAAATTAAGGGACAATTTTGGGATTCCAACTAGTTTAGAATTTCTTTAGTGTGCTTCTTTTATGTTAAGAATTTCATTGTCACACGAAACTGAAAAGTGGGACATCCTAAAACAGGGGCGGACCCAAAAAGAGGGAGGCACGGCCTCTGCAAAAATTTTAAAAATTTTGAAAATTTTGAGGGTTTATATAGAATTTTGAAGATTTAAAAATATTTTATATAGTGGTCTCCCAAATTTGTGACTTTACATGTAGAGGTTCTTAATACATAGTGTCCATTTGACTTTCATTATTTTAAAATGGTGATGTGTTAAAAATAACATTGCAGGATTAATAACAATATCCACTAATGTGACAGTGTGACATTAAAAGTCCCTATTAATAGTGAAAGGGAAGAGTAATATCCCCTTATTCAGCTCAGGAGATAAACAATGTCTAAATCAAAATTGCCACAACTACTTGTTCGACTCTTTGTCTCACTTAAAAATAAAAAATATGTATAAGTGACCCAAAAAAAAATTTTCAGGGGGCTGCCCCCGAACCCCCGCATGGAACTTGGCCCCCCTTACCACAAAATCCTGGGTCTGCCACTGTCCTAAAATAGAATAAATGAAACTTCATATCCATTTAGAACACACCTGAGGAAACTTCATATCCATTTATTCTCAGTAAGCGAAAATGCCATGGCACAACACGTCACATCCAAAATTATTTCCTCATCCCTCGCTAGCCAGCATCTGCAAGCTCATCACTCTTAATTTTCTTTCTGTAGATTGAAATTAGAAAGTTAATTTTTTTTTTTTTTTTGCATGATTAATACATTACCTGTATGTTTCATCCAGAACACTTTGTATCTCATGTCTGAAAATATCGATCTATTCCCAAACTCTCAAGAGTATCAACCATGCATAGACGTGTATATATATCAAAAGGATAAATTGTAGGAACTATAAAATTAAAAAAAAAAAAAAAAAAAAAAAGGTCATACAAGGAGGGATTATTTTCAAATGCATCTTTGATAATGTGAAATAAAAATTAAGAGTATGGATTCTGAAAGCATATATTAATTACCAACCGGCATTGACACATATTTTCAAAAGGGATTGAAGATAATCAAAGCATTTATCATCTTGAAGATGAATTAAAGCAGCTGCAGTGGTTGATGGTGAATTAAAAAGTGATCCATTGCTTCTTTGGTGTTTCTTCATCAACTCTTTCCAATCAAATGAATCATCAAATCCTTCGGCAACATAGGCCATATGGCATTTCTTTCCCTCAAAACCGCTTCTAAAGGCTCTGCGGATCAACGCTTAAAATTCAAAGGTAGTCCTAGCTGATCATTTATTAATCCTTGCGGTAAAAATAAAATTCACTGTGCAGCAAATGAGCTTCGACAACCTTTTGATTAGAACTTAGAAGTCCTCATTTTAAGAAAATGAGGGATTCGCTCATGTATACATATGCATACCTTTTGATTTCCGAATCTCTCTTGCGGAGCATTGCATCAACTGAAGCTGGGTCCAGAGGAAGATTCAAACCCAAATCTTTGGCAAAGTTTATCATTCCCGGAAATACTATTTCAAATCCAATTGGGGAACATGACTGATCACTACTCTTCCCATAGGCAGCCAAACTATTTGACCCAATAAAATCAAGGCCTGTTGGGAGGGACCAAAAAAAAAAAACAATTATTTTAATATGTGATTAATTATGTGTGATATACACAAGAAAGTACTGTATGTAAAGATTGTACTCTTACCTCTTTTGACAAGTTGTTTTCCAACATTCCATTTTTGGAGAGCAAGTAGGCAAGCGAGAGTGGAAGAGAGAGAGTCTTTAACTTGAAATGGATGGGTAATTGGATCAAGTAGTAGTCCCCATGACCCATCTGGGTTTTGACTTTCAAGAACCCAATCCAAGCAATCTGGGAAACTAGGCTTGTTTGGGTAATTCCTACAAGGGACCATAGAAACCCATGCAGTGTCGTAAGAAGAAACCGATATCTCAACTTTGCCAAACATCTTTTTGATTCTTCCAATTTTCCCTTGAGCACTCTGCATTAGTACAGTCAGTACTTAGTCTATTTAGAACTAATTGAGACATGTATATGTATGTATGTATATTAAATAGAGAAGAATGGGGAGTTTGTGTAAATTTACTAGTTCAACATTTTGTGCTCTTTTGGTTAATGGTTGCTGAGGATACAAATCTGCTTGAGAAGATCAAGTTAAAAATAATAAATAAAAAAAACATTTTAGAAATGATTGTGAGAAGACAAAAATCATATGTATATGAAAGTGGGAGTGAAATGCTTTTAAGTATTTCTATCTCACCAAATGGATCTTTGCCATTTCCCTGTTTATGCTCTGATAGGACTAAGCGATTATTTCTGGAAGCAAGCAACATTTTTAGCCGGAGAGAGAGAGAGAGAGAGAGAGAGAGAGAGAGAGGGAGGGAGATTCCTTTCCTTGGCGGAAATGGATGTATATAAAGAGAGTTTCGACAGAGTGCCCCTGATCAGGAAAAAAAAAATTAGATATGAATAGAGTGCACCTTCTAGCCAAATTTATTTATGCTTAAAAAAAATAGAAATCTCCCCCCAAAATTCCTATTTACCCAAGTTTTTTTTATTTGGTCCACTCAATATTTAATTATACTGTTAGGTCCATAGATTTAGAAAGTTTATTGTGATTAGTCAGTGGGGTGCCCCGTGGTTTTTTTAGGCTTAAAAACCCAGTGCGCTCACCCAGTGTGCACTGCACTAGAGCCTGACTCTATATATATATATATATACACTTTATGGACATAAACAACTTAGTCAAGACTTAATGGAGTGATTAAATCTCCTTGTTTAGATAATTAGGGTGAGTACAAATATACATCGATATATATATATATGGTGATATATATACATATGTATATACACATCAATCAAGATAGCACAGTAATTATAAGTAACTTAAATCCCAAAATTTTAGGCTATATAAATTAGTTACTTATCTCTCTCTCTCTCTCTCTCTCTCTCTCTCTCCACGCATTCAAACATGTCATTGTATCTCATAGGAGTTTGTTTTGGATAAACGTGTCTTATATTTGTACAGAAGTTATATATGGAGACATTTAAATCAGTTTTAGGTAAATATGAGTGATGTCAATGTAAATTTTTGCACTGAAAAGAACAAGTTCTTTGGAAAAATCCATGTGGAGATTCTCAATTCAGTTCATACAAAGATTCATCATTCTAATTCCCTACAAACTATTACACAACACAAACATTCTCAAACTACACCCCCCAAAAACTGTGAACAATCTGTGTCAAATTCATCGACCTCTTATATTCTTAATTTCTTGTGGGAGTGTAAAATTTAACACTACAATGGGTTTAACAGGAATTACAGTATACAAGTTTCAATTTTTTTGGTTACACAAATTCAATATCTGAGAAAAATAAAAAATAAAAAATAAAAAACTAATAATATTGGTGTACAAGAACTAGCATCGATCAGTATATAATTTTACACTGCATTATATCAGAAGAGTCGATGATTGCCATTATAAATTTACAAGAACTAGCATCAGTGTATAATTTTAAGCTGCATTAGACAAAAATAGTGATTTTGCTGTGTTGGGTGCTTTGATGCACGAGCAGCATTGATAGCAATATTTGTTAGAGAACTCACTCGAGTGATTTGCAATGCGGTAGTGAAAAAGTTCTCATACGAGTGCCAAATTTAACACTAATGTGAAATTGTTCATATTAGTAAAACAAAGTTGAAACCACTGTCACCATCTTTGTCTTGAAAATGCATCCATGTTCTGGACCCAAAATCAACAACCTTTTAATTGAAAACCATCTCGTTGCGAGAGTCCCAAGGAGCATCACGTGGAAAAAACAGCATCAACCGAGTTTTCAAAACAAGACAGAGCTACTCTTAATCACGCGGCCGCTAGCACATGCAACACACATCACCATTTTCAATCTTTTTATCTTCTTCGAAAGTGTATACAACACATTTAAAGCCCTGTTGTAGAATGTCGTGTGGAATGTGTTGTGTACCTAGCATTTTTGTTCTCATTTTTGGGTGTGGATAGATTCAACGTCGATAATGGTGATGAACTTCGGAATTGCAACTCACTGCCTATTTGAAATCATTTTTTCTACAAATCTAAACATTTTTTATCGATGTCAACTGAGATTTCTTGAAAATCTAGAGAGAGATAGAGAGTTGGGGTTTGGAGACGAATGAGTCGGAGATGAAGAGTAGTTTGATCATTATAGAGACTTCTTTGGAGGCCGCCATTTTTGGAGTTCAATGAGGAAGATGGAGTCTACAGAGAGAGAGAGAGAGAGAGAGAGAGAGAGAGAGAGAGAGAGAGAGAGGGGGGGGGGGGGGGGTGTTGAGATGAAAAATAGAGATTACTCCCATGAATTGAAACTAAAATGCATGACTCAAATTCAAAGTTTGAATTTCAAAATTACTTTAATGTCGCACATTACAGGGGGGAGAAAGAGAATATAGTGTGTGTATTTATATATATATATATATATATTTGTGGGTATTTATATTCAGATGACTTAATTATAGCAAGATATTAATAGGGACATTTGTGAATTATATATTATTTGTGGACCTAACACGAAAAACTTTTTTGAGTTAGACCTATATATTTCAAAAAATGTGCACTAAGATGGATATAATACTAGTTATCCCTAAATAGAAATTCAGTAAAAAGTCGCTCATTTTAGACTCATTTACTTTAAAAGCCAATCTGTTTTTTATTTTGGTCAAAACTCCATGACTAGTGAAAATTAATCGGATCAAATCCCTATATTTTAAAAGTTATGTGAAATTTGACATAACTTTTTTATTTGAAATTTCACATCAAGTTCAATTTTTTTTACAAAGTTATGTAAAATTTCACATAACTTTTATAACATGTGTACTTTTCACTAAAATAAAAAACGGGTTGGACCTAATAGTTAAAAAAAAGTCTATCTTAAAGGACTTTTGACTAAATTTTCTTTAAAATATATATATTAGTACACTCTAATTGTAGCATTGTTTCTCTTTAGACCCTGCTTTTCTGATTGCGACACTTTGTTTCCTCAATTTTGAAAATCATTTCAATGTGGGAACCAAGTTTGTTATCAAATATGCAAAACTATTTAGTGACAATACATTACCTGTATAGATTGAAATTAGAAAGTTAATTTTTTTTTTTTGCATGATTAATACATTACCTGTATGTTTCATCCAGAACACTTTGTATCTCATGTCTGAAATATCGATCTATTCCCAAACTCTCAAGAGTATCAACCATGCATAGACGGGTATATATATCAAAAGGATAAATTGTAGGAACTATAAAATAATAAAAAAAAAAAAAAAGGTCATACAAGGAGGGATTATTGTCAAATGCATCTTTGATAATGTGAAATAAAAATTAAGAGTATGGATTCTGAAAGCATATAATTACCGACCGGCATTGACATATATTTTCAAAAGGGATTGAAGATAATCAAAGCATTTATCATCTTGAATATGAATTAAAGCAGCCGCAGTGGTTGATGGTGAATTAAAAAGTGATCCATTGCTTCTTTGGTGTTTCTTCATCAACTCTTTCCAATCAAATGAATCATCAAATCCTTCGGCAACATAGGCCAGATGGCCTTTCTTTCCCTCAAAACCGCTTATAAAGGCTCTGCGGATCAACACATAAAATTCAAAGGTAGTCCTAGCTGATCATTTAATCCTTGCGGTAAAAGTAAAATTCACTGTGCAGCAAATGAGCTTCGACAACCTTTTGATTAGAAGTCCTCATTTTAAGAAAATGAGGGATCCGTCATTAGAAGCTTGCTCATGTATACATATACATACCTTTTGATTTCTGAATCTCTCTTGCGGAGCATTGCATCAACTGAAGCTGGGTTCAGAGTGTGAATATATCAAATAAAGATAACAAAAAAGAGAAAAGAGAGAAGAGAGCTAGAGTTTCTCATAACCCAAAACTGAATGAATGAATACAATACAAAAGGAAGAGAGAATAATAGTATATCTAGGAATACCCTAATATAAAGTAAAAGACTAAACTACCCTAAAGCTAAATGTAAATAAAACTAATTATAATAGCTAACTCTAATATCCCCCCTCAAACTCACGATGCTGCAGCTAGAAGCATAGAGAGTTTGCCAACTAAAAAACGAAAACGCTGAATCGGATGAGACTTTGTAAACAAATCAGCAATTTGCGCGGAAGAAGAAACAAAAGGCAAAGTGATAGCTCCATGCTTAAGATGATGACGAGTAATGTGACAATCAATCTCTATATGCTTGGTCCTCTCATGGAAAACTGAATTGTGAGCAATCTGAATAGCACTCTTATTATCACAATACATAGGTGAAGGGCGAGGAAGAGAGACACCCATATCTGTAAGTAGCCGGCGTAACCAAATAACCTCACGGGTGGTCGAAGCCATAGCACGATACTCAGCTTCTGTGGAAGACACAGCAACAACATCTTGCTTCTTACTCTTCCAAGAAATGAGAGAATCACCCAAAAATATACAAAATCCAGTAACAGACTTGCGATCTGTAGGATCACCGGCCCAATCAGCATCAGAGTAAGCACGCAGCTCCAATGAAGAAGATGACGAAAGTAAAAGACTTTGAAACCGAGTGCCCCTCAAGTACCTCAAAATACGATGAACAGCAGCCCAATGAACTGTAGTAGGGGAAGTAACAAACTGACTAACAACATGAACAGCATGAGCAATATCTGGACGAGTAACGGTAAGATAAACCAAGCTACCAACAATAGTGCGATATAAGGTAGGATCAGGCAAAGGAACGCCATCAGAAGGGGAAAGACGAACATTAAGCTCCAAAGGGGTATCAACAATCTTATTATCAGTGAGGCGAGCACGCTCAAGAATGTCACCTGTATACTTAGACTGAGAAAGAAGATAACCTTTTGGAGAACAGGCTACTTCAATCCCCAAAAAATAACGTAGTGGACCTAAGTCCTTCATTTCAAAACAACGAGCTAATTCAGACTTCAACACTGCAATCCCATCAACATCATCACCAGTAATAATCATATCATCAACATACAAAGAAAGCATAATACGACCAGCAGTGGTACACCTAATAAAGAGAGCTGAATCATACTCACTCGGGGAAAACCCAAATGAGGTAATCACTGTGGAAAACTTCTCAAACCAAGCTCGAGGGGCTTGTTTAAGACCATATAAGGCTTTTTTAAGCCTGCAAACTTCACCAGGACCATGAGGAACACCCGGAGGAGGAACCATATAAACCTCCTCTTGGAGATCTCCATTCAAGAAAGCATTTTTAACATCCATCTGAGTTATATGCCACTGACGAATAGAAGCAACTGCAATAAGAGTACGAACAGTAGTCATTTTAGCAACAGGAGCAAAAGTCTCCTCGTAATCCATACCATACTGCTGGGAAAAACCCTTGGCAACCAATCTTGCTTTGTACCGCTCAACAGACCCATCTGACTTGGTTTTGATTTTATAAACCCAACGAGAACCAATAGCGCTCTTACCAGAAGGTAAGGGAACCAAACTCCAAGTGTCTGTCTTATACAATGCTGAGAGTTCCTCTGCCATAGCCTGTTGCCAAAGAGGATCAAGAGCTGCCTCTTTATATGACAAAGGCTCAGAGAGATCATGAACTGAAGCTAAAAATGAAGCAAAAGAATCCGAATAACAAGAATAAACAAAATCAGGTGATTGAGTGGACTTACGAGTGCGAGCAGGATAGCGAGGAGGTTCCACAGTCTCAGTAGGTGCTTGGGTGGCCTCTGGAAGGGAGGTAGCATCAAGCGGCAAGGTACCAGTATCAGCAGAAGTAGAACCATGAGGTGAGACAATATCAGTGGTGCATGGGGCTTGAGAGGGCACACTATCAGTATCATCAGAGAATGGGTCAAGATGGATGAGATCAGATTTAGTCAACTCATGATGATTATCAGGAATAGAAAAGAAGGGTATGTGCTCGAGAAACACAACATGACGAGATACATATAGTTTCTTAGTAACTGGGTCAAAGCAACGATATCCCTTCTGACCCTCACCATAACCTAGAAAAACACAAATAGCAGACTTAGGTGACAATTTGGTACGCTCTACATGAGGTCGAAGGACAAAACAAGTACAGCCAAACACCTTTAAGGAAGAATAATCAGGAGCATGCCCATACAATTTTTCAAAAGGTGACAGACCTGAGCAGTGAGATGACGGAATTTTATTAATTAGATTGACAGCAGTAAGGACAGCCTCTCCCCAAAAATCACTAGGGACATATGCAGATAATAAAAGAGAGCGAGCAGTTTCAACAATATGTCGATGTTTCCTTTCAGCAACACCATTTTGCTCAGGAGTGTCTGTACAAGAGGACTGGTGAATAGTTCCATCTAAAGCAAGCAACTCACGAAATTTATGATAGGTATACTCTCCACCTAAATCACATCTAAAACATTTGATGACAGCAGAATGTTGAGTTTTAACAAAAGCACGAAAGGTATTGTAAATATCAAAGAAGTCTGAACGGCGTTTCATAAGATAAACCCAATAGTAACGAGTGTAATCATCAATAAATGATACATAATATCGAGACCCCCCTCTTATAGTAACAGGAGAGGGTCCCCACACATCAGAATGAACTAAATCAAATGGTGCAAGAGAATAAGAAATACTTCTATTAAATGGTAAAGCGGAAAATTTTGCCAGTTTACAACCACTACAATCAGAAATGTCATGAGTTTTTAAATCTCCTAATTTTCCTGTAGAAGCTAAATATTTTAAACGAGAGGCTGAAACATGACCAAGGCGAGAATGCCATAAATAAAAACTAGACGAAGATGAACTCAAATGAAAGGATGACAAATCAACACTAGAAGCTGCAACCACTGGTACATTGAGCTTGTCCAAGATGTATAACCCCCCTTGCCTACGGCCTGTCCCAATCAGCGTCTGAGACTGCGAATCCTGCACATGACAAAAAGTAGAAGAAAAAGAGACTAAGTAACCTGCATCACAAAGCTGACCAACAGAAACAAGATTCATAGTAAGTTTGGGAATGTGGTAAACACTAGAGAGAGATACATGAGGTGTGACAACAGACCCAACACCTGTTAATGGCATGGGAGTACCATCAGCAGTCATAACAGGCAAAGAGGAAACAGGACATAAGGAAGCAAAAGACGACAAATCAGGTGACATATGATTAGAAGCTCCAGAGTCTAAGACCCAAATACCTGCGGACATACCTGAAGACATACCTGAAGACATACCAAGTGAAGAGGTGGCCATAGCATGTGGCTGTGTGGCAAGGAACTTCTGAAATTGCTCAGCAAGGGAGGCCATAGATGGAGTGGATGGGGAAGGGGAACCGGGTCCAAATGAGTCTGATGGTGGTACAACTGCTGCAGTGTTAGGCTGTGGAGGCCTATACGAACGCTGCTGAGATTGGTTGTCAGATTTCCAATGAGAAGGCTGAGGTTGCTGTTGTTGTGGTGGTCGACTATTGGAAGGCTGGTTGCTGCTATTGGGTTGGTTTGCACGACCCAACCTAGGACACTGAGCCTTCCAATGACCCTTCTCCTTACAGTAGCTGCATACATCACTACCAACTCTCGAGTAAGGCTTATTCTGATTGTTTGACGGTGGTCGAAAAGGGGCTGCTAAAACAGATGAAGTAGAGTCAGGGAGAATTCCCTTTCCAGACTGAGTCTTGAGACGTATTTCCTCAGCTACTAACTCATGGACAACAGAATCAACTGACGGAAGTGGGCTACGATGGAGAATGGACCCACGAAGGCCTTCAAAATCACCACGTAGAGCCATCAAAAACTGAACCAGACGTTGTTCCTCCCTACTAGCGATATATGGTGCAAACGCCCGCAATTCAGGCGACTCCATGAGAGCCAACTGATCCCAAAGATCTGTCATTGTAGAATAGAACTCCTGAATACTCAAATTTTTTTGTTCAAGGGCACGAATATCACTCTCTAATTGGTACCTTTTTGCAAAATTGGACTGTGTAAACAGTTTAGCCAAATGATCCCACACCTCCTTTGCATATTCAAACTTTGCCAATTGTATACCTATTGAGGGAGCAACGGAGTTGTTGATCCAAGTAATGATTTTCGAATTGTTTGTTTCCCAAACATCTAGCAATTCTGCAAATTTATCAGCCTGTTCATTCATAGGTTTACTAAAATCCCCATTGATATAACCCCACATCTTCTTCCCCTTCAGAAAATTCTTCATCACATAATTCCAATATGCAAAATTCTTGCCATCGAGTTTAACACTAATCGCTTGGAGCGAATCATCGCGTTCAGCAGCCATTACGAAAATGAAACAATTAAATAACACAAAGCAAACGAACCAGAATCAGACAACAGATCCAAAAACGAACGCGAATCAGTGCGAGATCTAAAAAAAACGAATCTGAATCAGCGAGAAATCCAAAAACGAACCAGAATCATCCGAAAACGAACCAGAATCAGTTGGATCTGCGAAAAACGTGGATGAGATTCGAACCTGCTTTGATACCATGTGAATATATCAAATAAAGATAACAAAAAAGAGAAAACAGAGAAGAGAGCTAGAGTTTCTCATAACCCAAAACTGAATGAATGAATACAATACAAAAGGAAGAGAGAATAATAGTATATCTAGGAATACCCTAATATAAAGTAAAAGACTAAACTACCCTAAAGCTAAATGTAAATAAAACTAATTATAATAGCTAACTCTAATACAGAGGAAGATTCAAACCCAAATCTTTGGCAAAGTTAATCATTCCCGGAAATACTATTTCAAATCCAATTGGGGAACATGACTGATCAGTACTATTCCCATAGGCAGCCAAACTATTTGACCCAATAAAATCAAGGCCTGTTAGGAGGGAAAAAAAAAAAGCAATCATTTATTTTAATATGTGATTAATTATGTGTGATATACACAAGAAAGTGTATGTAAATATCGTTCTCTTACCTCTTTTGACAAGTTGTTTTCCAACATTCCATTTTTGGAGAGCAAGTAGGCAAGCAAGAGTGGAAGAGAGAGAGTCTTTAACTTGAAATGGATGGGTAATTGGATCAAGTAGTAGTCCCCATGACCCATCTGGGTTTTGATTTTCAAGAACCCAATCCAAGCAATCTGGGAAGCTAGGCTTGTTTGGGTAATTCCTACAAGGGACCATAGAAACCCATGCAGTGTCGTAAGAAGAAACCGATATCTCAATTTTGCCAAACATCTTTTTGATTCTTCCAATTTTCCCTTGAGCACTCTGCATTAGTACAGTCAGTACTTAGTCTATTTAGAACTAATTGAGACATGTATATGTATGTATGTATATTAAATAGAGAAGAATGGGGAGTTTGTGTAAATTTACTAGTTCAACGTTTTGTGCTCTTTTGGTTGATGGTTGCTGAGGATACAAATCTGCTTGAGAAAATCAAGTTTAAAAAAAAAAAAAAAAAAACATTTTAGAAATGATTGTGAGAAGACAAAAATCATATGTATATGAAAGTGGGAGTGAAATGCTTTTAAGTATTTCTATCTCACCAAATGGATCTTTGCCATTTCCCTGTTTATGCTCTGATAGGACTAAGAGATTATTTCTAGAAGCAAGCAACATTTTGAGCCGGAGAGAGAGAGAGAGAGAGAGAGATGATTTTCTTAATTTCTTTGGCGGAAATGGACGTATATAAAGAGAGTTTCAACGGAGTGCACCTTCTAGCCAAATTTATTAATGCTTAAAAAAATAGAAATTTAGTAAAAGGTAACTCATTTTAGACTTATTTAGTTTAAAAGACATTATATTTTTTATTTTGGTCAAAATTCTATGACTAGTGAAAATTATCGAATCAAATCCCCATATTTTAAAAGTTAAGTGAAATTTCATAGAATTTTTTTATCTGAAATTTCACATAACGAATTCAACTTTTTTTACAAAGTTACATGAAATTTCGCATAACTTTTATAACATGTGAACTTTTCACTAAAATAAATAAAAAAAATAAAAAATAAATTTTAAAAAAAACAAACAAACAAACAAACACTGGGTTGGATCTAATTCTAAAAAAGTCTATCTAAAAGAACTTTTGACTAAAGTTTTCTTTAAAAAAATAAATTAGTACACTCTAATTTTGGCAGTGTTTCTCTTTAAACCCTGCATTTCCAATTGCGACACTTTGTTCTCTCAATTTTGAAAATCATTTCAATATTGGAACCAAGCTTGTTATCAAATATACAGTACTGTTTAGTTACAGAATCTATGAAAATTATGAACAATAGATAACAAAATCAAGAACGGGAGTAGCTTCTATATGATTTTCACACTACTTCTAAGCCCTAGCCAGATTTTCAAACCCAAATCTTTAAAATCCTTTGTAAGAACCCTCTAAGTAGAACTTACCCTTGAAAACTGGCTTGCAAGGGTAGGGTGCCCAGGAGGTAATTAATTATCCACCAACTAGGCCTATACATAGCCGATGTAGGATCTTCACATTCTACCATGCTCCGCAACCAACGTCCACATTGGCCCACTCTTGCCCACGTGGGGTTACCAAGGTCGCCTATTCCATAGGCCACCCCTTTCATGCCCCGATCACGGAACCGTAGTCCATAGAACGTACGTGGTGCTAGTTTTGATTCCATTTCCAATTTATTTCAGCAACTTCGAAGTCCTTAGTCGCATCTAAATTTGATTGTTTTAACCCTAAATCCGTATTGCTTAGGTAATTTGAGAGGGAATGTGGATTATATCACACATGATGTTCGTCAAAACAAGGGTACGCGTGCAAGCCACATGTTACCTTTCTGTCAATTTTCGTCCTTAGCACCAAGTCCCACATCAAAATGATTTTGAAATTTGAAGGAGCTAATTCTTAGAATTAGGGGTACAAATCGGATGGAACGGATCGGAAATAAGCCTTTCAGAATGAAAATAACATTTTCGATTTAGATTATGATTTTTTGGAATTTCCATTTTGCTTTTCGATTATGAAATTTGGAATTTCCGTAATCTGAAATTTAAAAAATTTAAAAAATAAATGAAAACTTTTAAAAAAAATATTGGAAATTTTCAACTAAGAGCTCAAGCTAAGCTCAAGCCATGCCACCCAGCCAAGCTCAAGCTTAAGCTCAAATTTAATGCGATTTCACTTGAGGCTTCTAGAAGCACGTCACATTCCCTCTTTTATATTTTTGTCGATGTGGAATGAACACCTAGCAAAGCTAAATTTTCGGAATATTTTCGAAAAATATAATTTCGGAAATTTTCAGAAATTTTTCGGAATTTTCAATATTCTAAAAACAATTTCGATTTCGATCTGAATTTTTTTTTAAATATTTGGAATTCTGAATTTCAAAATTCGGAATGCAAATTTAGTTGCCAAAATCAGAATTTTCGTTCCAAATGACACCCCTAATTATAATTGAAAGTGCAGGGCCGAACTATCACAAATGCTTTCTACACCCACATCAGCATGAGATGCTGTATCTACTATTCCTAAATGCGTGAGGTGAAAATTTTGTTTGATGAATTTAGCAGTACTCTAAAAATGTCGCAAATTATTGCTCACATTTGGATCAGGCGTATAAAGTTTTGGGATTATCTGAGCCAGATTAAGAATTGAAAATCAATCTCAAGATTGAGTCCAAAGGTCTAAGCTCAAAGTACTAGGTAGCAAGTTTAATTTGGGGTGATTTGTAAGTCAAAAACATGGCCCAAGTTCTTTGATTTTATTTCTCGGGTGAGTTTAACAGAATTCCATGGGTTTGCTACTTAGCACTTTGAAGGGTGAGTTCTATTAAGCATAGTCAATGTGAATTCTGCTAAAGTCCTCCGTTTCTAGGGTATAAGCACAAAGTACTATATTGTGGAACACTATGGGCCACCATACAAAGGAAAGGTGAGTAGTTTGAAAATGGGCCTGCTTACTCGTATTTGGATAATAGGCCCAATACTCAATTAATCATTCATTTTTGACAGCACAACGTGAAACCTTCCTGTTTAGTGCCCGTTAGGCAAACTCGTTTGGGCTGCCAAAACGTGGTTTTTAGTGCGTTTGAACTATTTGGTTCTAAATGCATGAGGCAGTAAAACCAGTTTAAAATTCTCTAATCAAAATTAAGTAGTTCCTATTATTAAGATAGATTTTGTAATATTAGGGGCTGATTCATAAATACTACATTCTTAGATATTAGAATTAGTTATAGTAAGTTATGATGAGCTGTGTTATGACAACTCAAGAACAGCTCATCATAACTAACTACCAATGTACATATGTATAGGCCAATTCTGTAAACAGAGTTTTTCAATTCAATTCACAAGTTATTTTCCTTCTCTTATTTTTCTAATATGGTATCAGAGCAACACGATCAGTTTTTTTTTTCTATTCATTGATTCTTCATCTTCATTGAAGATTGAAGCTTCTCTCTCATCTTCATTGATTCTTCATCTTCGTTGAAGATCGAATCGTCTTCATTTTCCGCAAGGAAACTCTGTTCAATCTTACAGATTTCTCATCTCAATTCCTTATAATAAGCCTGAGATCAAATATGTTCTTCAAATTCAAGATTATCTACAATTCTTGAAGTCAATAATGGCAATTGATGCTAATCCTAATCTGACTAACAATGTCAACAATGGTGCTCAACGTACAACTACACAATCAGATGAAATTTCGTCTCCTTATTTTATTACCAGTAATGATTATCCTGGTAACATTCTTGTCTCTCAATCTCTGGTTGGTTCTGAAAATTTTAATACTTGGTATCGATCAATGATCCTTGCACTAAGGGCCAAGAATAAATTGGTTTTTGTCAATGGTGTGGTTACTGAACCACAGATGAACGATCCTTTATATGAAAAATGGGATAGAGTTGATACAATGGTCATTTCCTGGATAATCAATTCTGTATCAAAGGACATAGCTTCAAGTGTGATTTATGGAAATACTTCAAGAGAAATCTGGACAGATATCTTAGAAAGGTACTCACAAAAGAATGGTTCAAGAATCTTCCAGTTAAAGAAGGCCATATCCATGCTGAAACAAGAACAACTATTTGTGACCTCCTATTTTAGAAAAATGAAGGCCTTATGGGATGAATTAACTAGCTACAAACTCGTTCCAATTTGTAACTGTGGTGTTATGAAAAATTGCACATGCAATATCATGAAGTTTTTGTTAGAAAGTCAAGAACATGAACACATTATGTTCTTTCTCATGGGTTTGAATGATTATTTCACCCCAGTCAGAGATCAAATTCTACAAATGGATCCTCTGCCCTCAATGAACAATGTCTTTGCTAAGATCATTCAACAAGAAAGGCAGAAAGAAATTACCAGTTCAGATATTCAGATTGGAAATCAAGGGTTAAACAACATGGCAATGGCAACCAAATTCAGTGACCAAAGAAATGGTACAAATTTCAACAATGTTACAAATTTCAACAGTAATAGGCAACAGCAACAAAAGAAAGATAGGCCTTTTTGTACACATTGCAATATGTTGGGGCATGCTGTAGACAAATGCTTTAAGCTACATGGATATCCCCCTGGATATAAGAGTAAAGGGAGGACACAAACTGGTTTTCCAAGACAAAATGGATATCAAGGATCTAGTTCTACAGCTCAACATCAAGCCCATCAAGCTCATCAGGTTTCACTTACATCAGATACAGATAATCTCACAAATTCTGATGCAAACATTCAATTTACCCCTGCCCAATGTCAACAACTCCTCAATTTACTGAATAATCAAATGACATCTCAAACTACAAATACTCAAAATACCTCAGCTTTGTCAGGTAATATAATTACTAAACATTCTTCTGCTAGTTTATCAGCAATTATGGAAACTGAGTTATGTGCATCTAGCATCATTAATATCAGCACTAACACATGGATAATAGATTCAGGAGCCACAAATCACATGTGTTGTTCCTTATCTGTTTTTAGTTCTGTAACACCTATGCAAAATGCTTTTGTTCAATTACCAAATGGTATAAGCATACCTATTACTCATAAAGGTACTGTCCAAGTTACTAATACATTGACATTATCAGAAGTGCTATGCATACCAGATTTTAAATTCAATCTCATTTCTGTAAGTAAACTACTTGACTGTCAAAATATTTCATGTGTTTTTTTTATCTAATAAATGTTTTCTTCAGGACCACATCCAATGGACAATGATTGGGATGGGTGAAAGAAATGGAGACCTTTACACAATCAACTCAACAACTGAGCACTTGACACATCCTATTCAACTTACAGCTTCCAATGTTTCTATTAATTCTGATGTATTTTCTTTTGATGTAAACAAAAACAACATTTGGCATTGTAGACTAGGACATCCCTCAGATGCAAAATTGAAAATTCTGAACCTAGATTCTCATAAGAACAACATTCCTTGTATTGTATGTCCTTTAGCAAAGCAAAGAAATTTTTTTTTCTCAAAACATATCAACAATGGTACTAGTTTTGTAGCTCTCGTCGACACGATTCCAACGGTATAAAATTTGCGAAAAATGGAGTTATAGGTCAAAAGTTATGGATGTTTAAAGTTTAAAAATATTTTTCGAAATTAGAAATACTACGGTACGCTGCTCGCACAGTGCGAGCAACCTTTGGAGAAGATGCGCGTGTGGGCGGGGCGATGGTGTTGTCATTCGAGATTCTATGGTACACGCACTTATACCGTGCGAGCACCAGCTGCCAACTTTTTGCCATTTTTGTTAAGTCACTTTCTAATTTGTACTTTAACTTAATAAATAGTGTACTGAGGTCCTTTTTTGTAAATGCCCCATAATAATATTGACTCTCAAATGCTTTAATTGGGGAGTAAAGTTACATATGGTTATAAACTTGACTTACAAAAAAATGATAATAATAATAATAATAATAATAATAATATTGATTCTCAAATATTTTTAATAGTTATACCACATACTGTGGCATTTTTCAGTAGTACAATGTGCCGCTGCATGCTTCAAAACTGTCAAACTATTTGTTTCCTATTTGAAACACATGTTGTGCCATTGGTCAGTGGTACAACATAGTACTGCATGTGATACAACTGTCAAAGCATTTAGAAACCAAACTTGAGATTAAAATTTGAGAAACATAAAATTCCTATTTCATGACTACTTTTAACAAGCGCGTGGTCTTATAAATAAACAGATGAAATTTGATTAATTTGTTATAGATTAAGATGGTATTTGGCGTAGCTTCTCATTAAAAGTCCATTACAGGAATGAACATTTCAAAATGGTGTTTTTTTTTTAAAGAGATGATTGTGTAGTGAATGAGTGTTTTTCAATTACAGAGTGCATCTAAATATGTAAATATGTTCGATAGCAATATCTTAAAAATGCAGACTTATACATATTTACCAATATTATTCTTGACCAGGACAGGTATGGATAAATACAATACTGATTATAAAATAAGAATAAAAGTGTAATTGTGTGTAAAAAAGTTCTAGACTTTTGGGGAAGTGCAAAATTGTCGTTTTGAGAAGGTAAGATTTTTGGTTATTTCAAATGGACATTCTAGAGATACACTCCTTGTCAAGAAGTCAAAAATAAAATCTCACCAAATAAATTTCATTTGTGTAAATAGACTACTTCTTCCATAAACCCATTGCCAAATGTTTCCAAAACACCCTCTAACTTATTTAATTTCAAAATCAAGTTTTCCTAGAGTATTTTTATCTACAAGTACACCACCATATACTTTCATATTTTCACCATTTGGGGAAGCAAAATTGTGTTTAGGCTTCATACTAAACTAGCGTACTGCTCGTACAATGCACAGAAAATTTATAAAAAAAAACCCCAAAAATGTTTAGAATATCAAAAATTGGATGAAGGATCTTTTCTTTGGTAGGTAAAGAATAAAAAACTTGAATATTAGTGAGAATGAGTAATAATATTAAGGGTAAATATCATTGACCTCCCTTGAGGTATGACATAATATCAGAGACCTCCCCTGGGTTTTGAATAATATCATTAACCTCCCTTATTTTCAAAATCTTGTATCACTGACCTCCCCTCCATTAACTTCCGTTAACTTCCGTTAATGTTTTGGTTTTAATTGTTTCAAAAATAATTTTTGATATATATTTAATTGTTTGAAATTCTGTAAAATAGCAAAATAATATGTCCATTTTCCAGTATTACTCCTCGATTTATTTAAGTGTCGTAATAAGTATTTTAATTAAATTAGTAAAACTAATTGATTAAAAATAACCACCTTCAATATTGATGGAACCACTTCAACATCCTCCAATCAAAAAAATCTAGTAAACCCATTGCAACATGTATTTGTGAAGTATTTGGAATTCAAAATTTGGGAAATACTTTGAAAGCATTTGAGACTTAGGGTGTGTTTGATAAAACTGAAAATTAAGTACTGAAAATTAAGTGCTGAATTTAAGTATAGAAAATTTTAAGTGATTTGTATTTGCAATACTGAAAACATTGTTTCAAGAACTAAAACAAATTGCATTCAGTGAATATTTTCATTAGTGAACGTTTTCAGTGGGTTTTTGGCTGCTTTTTCAATTAAGTGGTACATTATCAAATGCACTGAAAAAAATTAAGCGGTGAAAATTTTCATTTTCACCGCTTAATTGGGTTATCAAACACACCCTTAGTTGTTAAGTAATGTGCGTACATTTTTAGTCAATTAGTTTTACTTATTTAATTAAAATGCTTATTGGCATTTAAATAAATCTAGGATTAATACTGGAATATGGACATAATATTTTACAGAATTTCAAACAATTATATGTATATCAAAAAATATTTTGGGATGCACTTTTGGGAAATGACCCCACTGCCACATCATTTTGGGAAAAAAAAATTTGGGAAGCATAGCATTACTCTATTTATTAAACTAAATAAAACAAAAGTAAGGACCATGTTTGTTTGTGACATAGCAATAGAACGCCAAACGCACAAGCAGAAGCTTGTTTGCCAAACAACACTCAGATTTAGCAACGAAAGTTAACGGAAGTTAATGGAGGGGAGGTCAGTGATACAAGGTTTTGAAAATAAGGGAGGTTAATGATATTATTCAAAACCCAGGGGAGGTCTCTGATATTATGTCATACCTCAGGGGAGGTCAATGATATTTACCCAAATATTAAATAAACACTGTAGCCGAGTCACTTTGGCGGAAACACCTTTAATTTGTTAGTTTAGCGGGACAAAATGAATTTGCGTCATAGTTCAAATGATTTATGTGCAATTTGCCAATTTGTAAATACCTATGATTTGGACTAACGTACAATAGGTGATAAAACTGATAAATCTAGCAGGACATAGCCTGCATAGAGGGTTTATTTGAAAAAATATGCTAACCACAAGGGATGCATCTGTAAAAAATGTGCTAACCAGCCGCATGGATTTTATTTTTAATTAACCCAAATTACCACTATGCGCTAGTTATGTATGTTTTCTTTTCTTTTCTTTTCTTTGGGTCTATTTATACAACAAAAAAAAAATTGGATCTATTCTATTTATACATATTTTTTGTACGGATGAAGGAATTAGAAAACTGAATACTGATTGACACCAAATATATAATAAAATAACACATTGTTACTACAAATTGAGAACAAAATGTTGAATGATTCATACTTAGGAAGGAGGCTTAAGTGTAAAATAGAGAGTCTTTTAATTTAGAAGGGGGTCTTAAGTGAAAAAATATATATTTTTTAGAGTATAGATGATATTTTTCAAAAATCAAGAGGGGGCTTGAGTCCCCCCTTGCCCCCATGTATGTCCGTCCTGCAACCATCCAAGTTGCATGATAGTTTTGTTTTTTGGGGAAAAAAAGAAAGGCATTGCTGATCAATCGAATTTTTTAATTAAAGGTTAAACGCATTTTAAGCTGTTTATAATTGTATTTTGTTTGTGGTTTGAGGGGTTTTTCCCCTTCTTGGCCCTCAGACTCAAATTTGTAATATGGGCTTGCCATGGTAGGTCTCAATATAGGTGGGTTTGCATATGTGTGTCCTTGCATAAGTCAAAATAATAATAATAATTGTATTTTGTTTGTGAACTGATTACTTTAATTTTCTCAATCTAAATATTTTAGATAGAAAAATTATTGTCCATTTAAGAACAAATACAATAATGCTATCATGCTCAAAATATGCAGTGAGATAGCACTTTTCTTACGAAAAAGAAAAGAAAGACCAATACATAATTTGTTATGCCTATAAGAACAATAGATTTATCATGTAGGACTACTGAACACAAATGTTAAAATCTTCATCAGGCAAGACTTATTAAACAAAATTGTTAGAATTTTCAAAGGATGAGATCAGGAGACCAATCTAACTTAAGTTCAACATATGCAGTGAGATATATTGGACTTCGTTTCATACCATAAAAGGAGAAGAAAAGAAAGACCAAGAATTTGTCACGCGTGTAGGAATGGAGTAATGATAGGTGCACAACAAATTGTACCATGAATTGTGCATACATGTAGCACATGGTTGGACCTTGTTCTGAAAAACTTGTGCACTTCTTTTTGAGTGTACATGTTTTACAACATAAGGTCTAACGCTATACTGCACGTTTGTGCAATTCGTTGTGCACCTATCATTATTATTAACTATTTTTGAACGCAGTTGTTAGAATTTTCTATGGCTTAGTTTATCTGAAGACCAATGTAAAGTCCTAACTCAACAGATGCATGCAGTGAGATTGCACTATCCTTACCATAGAAAAAAAATTTGTTGACCAAGAATTTGTTGCGCACATAAGAATTATTGGACACAAATGTTAGAAATTTCTATGGATGAGACAAACAATTTAATACGCTAACATTGTTACAACCTGCATTTTATTTATTTTTAATTTACATTTTCATATTTATTCAGTATTCCTGGCGTTATTTAATTTTGCGATCCTCATGTTTTAGATCTCATTACTTATTTTTGGGGTCAAATTGAAATTTTATTAATTCGTATTACCTGTGTGGGATTTCAAATCTGTATTTCAAAACGGTGAAAATATTTTCTTTTAACTCAAAATGTATTTTTATAAAACCAGAAAATCATTTCTTACGTTAAAATGAATTTTCCGTATTTTGTGGTGATCACCGCGCCGCGAAAATACCAGTTTATCTCGATAACTGTCCGCGCCACTTTGATCTCCCACAGTTTGGGAATCTCCACCAATCAAGACTTGACACTTGCTTTAATTTCATTTAATCCAACCAATGTTTGTTTTGGGCTTGTTTGGGAATGCATCTAGTGTGTGAGTTAAATTAGTGCCATAAGCTATTTTCCCAAACACTTAAATAAATTCCTAGATTAGTTGCTTATGCCTTGTTTGGCTATGCTTATTTTGAGTGTATTAATGTTGGGCCTAAAGCTAGAATTCCCAAACAACTAATATTTGACCCCTAGTAGCCTAATTTGCCTCTTCAGATTGTATTGGAGTGTATATACGTATGTATATATGTGTTGTGTATAATTTGTATTTATGTAAATAGCTAATTAAAACTCATTTGTTGAGTAATCAACAATGTTCTTGGCCCCCAAGTATCCCAAAGTGGTTTTCTATATATTCACTTCACATTCACACAATATGCACTCTTACAATTGGAGCATTGAGAGAAATTCTGAGTGAGATATAGAAACACTTATAGAATTTGATTAGAGAAAGCTCCTCAATTTCTTAGCCAAGTTTGAAGTGTGGATTGCTAGTTCTTATTTTCTTTCTCAACAACTCTTCATCTTTTATATCACAGTGAGAATTACTAACTCACTATGAATGCAATTCATGCTTATTTACTGTGTTTATGTTTGTAATTGAAATCCACCATTGTTCTCCACTTTAGAGCTTGAAGCTTGAAAATATGGATTTTCTAAACTTAACCAAAGTTAGTTTTTAGAGATGATTTCGAAAGATTACAATACATTGATGCTACGGTTTAAATATTAGAGCCTAATTCGTTCGTATTGCGACGTATATTAAAAACGAAGTTTCAACATCTTTCGATTTTTCGTGAAATTCAAGAGTTACGATTTGATTCATGTTAAATTGGTTATAGATTCGTAATCCTTGCGAAAAAACGAAAAAAAATTCATATATTATAAGGCTTGATTATTTTCAGTTTTCAAAATGGGTCAAATTGATTTCAAAATCTGAAAACAGGGTCTCTGCCTCAACTCGCGCGAGCGAGGGTCGCGCAAGCGACCCCTTGCGCGAGCGGCCTGTGCGCACGACCTGTGCGTTTTCTAGCAGATAGAAAAGTTTTTTTTAAAAAATAGAAAAAATTGGGCATATCGCGCGAACAGCACCTCGCGGGTGACCTGGCAGTTTTCAGTTTTGTCTGTTTTCTGTTAAGGGAGTGTTTGGAGTAACTTTTTAAGACTGTTAAGGTTCTGTTTGGGAATTTGACTAAATCATAATACTGTTTACTATGTGTGGATTGTAAAAGCGATAATCTACGACTTCATTATCCTTGTACGCACGTTACTATTGCTTCCAGTGATTTGCATATTCTGTATGAATTTTCATGACATACATGTGGAGTCAGTTGAACATGCATGGTGAGTAATGGTCAGTGTGGAAAAGAGTATGTGGTTGAGATTGTGTTGTGGACACTCCCTGGTAAGTGAGTACCAAAGTGTGATGTTTTGAGTTTGCAACGAGAGTATCTTTGAAATGCGACGGTGACAAAACTGGACACTCCCTGGTACCCATAGTAGTGCTAAAGTGTGTGACGCCGAACTTGGAAATTCCCTGGTACCCATGGTAGTGCTAAAGTGTGGCCTATTGGACAATCCCTGACATGGGTGGTATGGTCAAAGTGTGAGTCATTGGACACTCCCTGGTACCCCGTACTAAAGTGTGAGGCAAACTGGACACTCCCTGGTACCCCTGTGCTAAAGTATGGTCATCTTAGTATTTCAAAGATACTGGAGTGAGAGAGTTGGGTATTGTGTTGTCGAGAGAAAAGAGTTGTTAAGATGAGAATGTTTGCATTGGTCTCATACACGGACATATGTTTTATGAATTGAAGATTTTAATATTATCTTTACTGTTTTTATAATTGAAATTTATCTCTATGGTCAACCTGTTGATTTATGAAACTGTAAAATGGAAAAATAGTAAATGAGTATGTTTTTCATTCAAGTACTTGTTTTTAATACTCATCAGCTTCTTGAAGTTGACGACGTTGATGCGTCCTGGACATTCGTGTCTAGGCTTTTCAAGTTATGATTATGCTGGACCCTATGATTATGCTTAGTGAGAACCACTACCCGTAGAAGAATTTGTTATTGTATGCTTTAAGTTATGATTTGGTTCTGTAATAAGGATGACTGTAGTAGATAGTATTATTATGTTTCCAGGCGGAGTGTGCCTTAGTTGATCCTGTGCTATAATATTTATTAAGTTAGAAAAGTTTTATAAGCCTTGATTGCTCTTACTCTGATTTATGGTATTATGTTGTTCGACGTTTGGGACGGAAAACGATCCTTCAAACTGTCGCGACCTACGGGTTCAGAAAGGAAATTAAACGCTTTCCAGATTTATGCTACGTCGGGGCGTGATAGGATTTAGTGGTATCAGAGCCAGGTTATCTAGCCTAACCAGGCTCGGTTATTCATGCCACAGATTAGTAACATAGATTAACTTTAGGTCTACCGAACAACTAGGTTTCAGTTTTTAGTTGATTATGACATGGGAAGTCCATATAGGCAGAAAGTAGCCAAATTCCTAAGAAATTGAGGTAAGCCAAAGCCCTCATGAATAGCTTAGACACCGGCGAACTTCCTGAGTCGAATCTCGAAATAGTTGGCACAACTTACGACCCAAAGTTTGGAAGAAGAATAAGAATACGCTCTCTTTGCTATGAGACAGTCCTAGTTCGAATACGTGTTTGGTGTAGTATGTATACTTGAGTTATATTATGTATACTTGGAATTTATTGTATACTTATGTTATAGTATGAGTTTATTATATATTAACCCATTAGGCTGGACCTGTGTGTAGAAGCATAGATGACCAAGTCACCTCAGGCAACCGAGAATCGACCAAGCAGACAATCCCAACTATTATTCCCAGAAGTCGATCCTACTGGCATGGTTGGTCACTTACTCTAAGCTTTTGGGAGGTGGGTAATAGAGTCACCGTAGGTCAGTTATGAGATCGTCTATACGAGAATTTCCTTGCGAAATCATCTGAACTACAATAAGGCAAAAGGAAGTACTAAGAGATGGTGACTCCTGTTGAGAACCAGGGTACAAGCAGACCAAGCAACCTTTATGCTAATTGCTACCTACCAGGTCACATTTGGTATGATTGCAATGAAACTCAATGGATGGAACACGACAGTCTGAGTCACCTCCGTAAGGAAAAGGGTGCACCAAAAGCAGAGAAAAAGAAATGGAAAACCAAACCTCAGGTCTGTTTTAACTGCCAGGTGCCTTGGCATTTTTCCAAAAGATATGCTTTACCTAAGAGGATAATTAACACAATGCTTTAACAGTGGTACCCCCGGTCATTTGGCTCGAGACTGCAAAGCACCTAAGCGCATTGCCCATCAGAATATAGTTTATTATAACTATGGTGAATTGGGTCACCTCAGCAAGTACTGCACTACTCCTAAGCAGGTGACTTATGGTCAACAGGGTCAGACTCGCTTGAAAGCCATTATTCCTGGTGCTACGGAGTATGATGTTACCGTATACGAAGAAGGGAGCTATGATGAAGCCCAGCCTGATCAGCAGACAATAGAAGGTATATTAACTCTGTTTAACTCCCATGTTAAAGTTTTATTTGATACGGGTGCTGCACTATCATTCATATCTATTAATACTATTCGGAGATTGGGTATTTTACCTCATCGCTTTTAGAAAGCTTTGAAGGCTACCTCACCATTGGGAGCCATAGTCAAGTTAGGACATGTGTTCAAGGACTGTCCTCTACAGATAGGAGACCGTGAGATCCCATCTAGGTTGATTGTCCTATCGATGAAAGAGTTTGACATAATCCTAGGGATGGATTGGTTCACTCCGAATCAAGCAAATTTAAATTGTGCGAGGAAGAGAATTACATTCTCCGACAATGGGAATCAATCCTTTGATTTCCAATGTAGCCCTTCGAGAGATATGTTCCTCACCAGGTGTTTAGCCAATATCGAAGTCGTCAGTACAGAGATGACAGCGTCGTCTATATCTGTAGTCAAGAACTTCAAGGAAGTATTTTAAGACATTTCTGGTCTACCACCTGAGAGAAGTATAGAGTTCTGTATTGAGCTCATGCCAGGTATTGCTCCGATCACTAAGGTTCCCTACAGAATAGTCCTAGCCGAACTGTTGGAATTGAAAGAACAAGTTTAAGAGCTCGAAAATCTGGATTTGGTACATCCCAGTACATCGCCTTGGGGAGCGCCGGTGTTATTCGTGAAGAAGAAGGATGGAACGCTTCGGCTGTGTATTGATTACAAAGAATTAAATCAAGTAACTGTCAAGAATAAGTATCCCTTACCTCGGATCGACAATTTGTTTGATCAACTATAGGGAGCTACAACATTCTTCAAGATAGATCTACGGTCATGATATCATCAGTAAAGGGTACGAAAGGAAGACATACCTAAGACTGCCTTCAGGATCTGGTATGGTCACTACGAGTTTTTGATGATGCCATTTGGAATGACGAATGTCCTGGCGGTGTTTATGGATTTGATGAACAGAGTGTTCAAGCCTTATTTGGATCAGTTTGTCATCGTCTTCACTGACGATATTTTGATCTATTCTAAGACAGAAGAAGAGCACGAGCGACATCTACGGATTGCAATGCAGACACTCAAGGATCACCAGTTGTGTGCCAAATTAGTAAGTGTGAGTTCTAGTTACAGGAAGTGAAGTTTTTGGGACACAAGGTGTCATCTCAAGGAATTTTGGTGGATTCATCCAAGAAAGACGCCGTATCAAATTGGGTTAGGCCAACCAACCCCGTGGAAGTTAGGAGTTTCCTTGGACTCCCAGGCTATTATCGGAGATTTGTTGAGGGATTTTCCAAGATAGCAGCGCCATTGACTGGATTGACAAACAAGAATTTGAAATTTGAGTGGGTAGAGAAGTACGAGCACGACTTTATAGAGTTAAAAGAAAGATTCACTACCGCACCGCTACTAGCTATACCCAAGCCCGATGAAAAGTTCACTATCTTTAGTGGCGTGTCATATCAAGGATTGGGGTGTGTACTTATGCAAGATGGTAGAGTTAACGCCTATAGATCTAGAAAACTGAAGCCGAACGAGTTGAACTACCCCATTCACGAGTTGGAATTGGCAGCAGTGGTATTTGCACTCAAGATTTAGAGACATTATCTGTATGGTGAGAAGCTTGATTTATTCTTCGATCACAAGAGCCTAAAATATTTGTTCACACAGAAAGAGTTGAATATGAGTCAGCGCAGACGGATGGAGTTGATTAAAGATTACGACGTCAAGTTAGAATACCACCCTGGTAAAGCTAATGTGGTCGCTGATGCTTCGAGTCGACAAGCTCGTGAGACAATCGCCTCTTCGATGGTTAGAGAATGGCGAGCCTTGGAGATGTTTGCAGAGTTCGAGGTGCAGAGTGCTGAAGAAGGAAAAGGACTACTAATTGGATGTCTTATCCTACAACCTATTCTTATTGACCGTATTAACGAAGCACATCAATAAGATGATAAGTTTCGGACATGGTTTATGAAGATGTCAGGAAGGTATGAAGAAGGACGTGGCGAAATTCGTATCCAAATGTTTGACGTGTCAACAAGTCTAAGCTGAACATCAGAGACCCTCGGGATTGTTGCAACCGCTACCTGTCCCAGGTTGGAAGTGGGAAGACATAACTATGGCTTTTGTAGTAGGATTGCCTCGCTCTCAGCAGAATCATGACGCCATTTGGGTAGTTGTAGATCGATTGACTAAGTCGGCTCATTTAATTGCCTATAATATGACATACCCAGTAGAAAGGATGAGCCGGATGTACATACAATAAGTTGTGCAACTTCACGGTGCACCTGTGTCAATTGTGTCAGACCGCGACGTACGTTTTACTTCCGAATTTTGGAAAAGTCTGCAAGAAGCTGTGGGAACCGCGTTTAAAATGAGTACTGCTTTTCACCCTCAGCAGATGGGCAAACTAAGCGTGTTAACTAGATCAAGGAGGGTATGCTTAGGGCTTGTGTCATCGATTTCGAAGAGGCTTGGGAGACGTACTTGCCTTTGGTTGAATTTGCTTATAACAATAGCTATCCCACGAGTATCGGGATGGCTCCATTCGAAGCATTGTACGGACGACCATGTCATTTTCTGTTGTGTTGGGCAGAAGTTGGAGACACAGAGTTGTTGGGGCCAGATTTGGTTAGAGAAACCAACGAGAAGATTTCTTTAGTCGAGAAAAGGATGAGAACCGCTCAGAGCAGGTATAAAAGATATGCCGATCAACGCTGAAAAGATTTGAAATTCAGTGTTGGAGATCGCATACTTCTTAAGGTTTCACCGACTCGAGGAGTGGTACTTTTTTTGGTCTCAAGAGAGGGAAGTTAGCCCCGCGTTTCATCGGACCGTTCAAATTTCTGGATTGCATTGGAAAAGTGGCTTTTCGACTTGCGCCGCCACCAAAGATGTCTAGGGTTCACAATATATTCCATGTGAGTATGCTGAAAAATACATACGAGATCCCTCACATGTGGTTAGTTTCGATGATATCGAGACGAGTCATAATTTTTGTTACAAGGAGAGACCTGTGAAAATGTTGGATCAGAGTATCAAGAAGTTGAGGAATGAGGATATCCCATTGGTGAAGGTTCAGTGAATCATCATGACGTGAATGAAGCCTCGTGAGAAATCGAAGCTGAGATGAGGAAGAAGTACCCGGAGTTGTTTCATGACTAGTTAGTTTAGATTTCAGGGACGAAATCCTCTTTAAGGGAGGAAGGATGTAACAACCTGATTTTATATATTTTTAATTTACATTTCCATAATTATTATGTATTCCTGGCGTTATTTAATTTTGCGATCCTCATGATTTAGATCTCATTACTTGTTTTATTTCTTATCAAAATTCTTTTTGGGGTCAAATTGCCATTTTATAAATTGGTAATACCTGTGTGGGATTTCAAATCTGTATTTTAAAATGGTGAAAATACTGTGTGGGATTTCAAATCTGTATTTTAAAACGGTGAAAATACTTTCTTTTAACTCAAAATGTATTTTTATAAAACAAAAAAAATCATTTCTTACGTTAAAATGTATTTTTATATTTTTCTGGTGATCACCGTGTCGCGAAAATACTAGTTTATGTCGATAACTGTCCGCGCCACTTGGATCTCCCACAGTTTGGGAATCTCCACCAATCAAGACTTTACACTTGCTTTAATTTCATTTAATCCAACCAATGTTTGTTTTGGGCTTGTTTGGGAATGCATCTAGTGAGTGAGTTAAATTAGTGCCATAAGCTATTTTCCCAAACACTTAAATAAATACCTAGATTAGTTGCTTATGCCTTGTTTGGATATGCTTATTTCGAGTGTATTAATGTTGGGCCTAAAGCTAGAATTCCCAAACAACTAACATTTGACTCCTAGTAGCCTAATTTGCCTCTTCAAATTGTATTGGAGTGTATATACGTATGTATATATGTGTTGTGTATAATTTGCATTTATGTAAATAGCTAATTAAAACTCATTTGTTGAGTAATCAACAATGTTCTTGGCCCCCAAGTATCCCAAAGTGGTTTTCTATATATTCACTTCACATTCACACAATATGCACTCTTACAATTGGAGCATTGAGAGAGTTTCTGAGTGAGATATAGAAATACTTACAGAATTTTATTAGAGAAAGCTCCTCAATTTCTTAGCCAAGTTTGAAGTGTGGATTGCTAGTTCTTATTTTCTTTCTCAACAACTCTTCATCTTTTATATCATAGTGAGAATTGTAAACTCACAATGAATGTAACTCAAGCTTAGTTACTGTGTTTATGTTTGTAATTGAGATCCACCATCGTTAATCTCCACTTTAGAGCTTGAAGCTTGAAAATATGGATTTTCTAAACTTAACAAAAATTAGTTTTTCGAGATGATTTTGAAAGATTACAATACATAGAGGCTACGGTTTAAATACTAGAGCCTAATTTGTTCGTATTGCGACGTATATTAAAAACGAAGTTTTGACATCTTTCGGTTTTTCATGAAATTCGAGAGCTATGATTTGATTCATGTTAAATTGGTTGTAGATTCGTAATCTTTGCGAAAAAAACGAAGAAAATCATATATTATAAGGCTTGGTTATTTTCAATTTTCAAAATGGGTCAAATTGATTTCAAAATCTGAAAACAGGGGAATTCAACGAAGAAGACGAAGTGTCACACCCCAACCAGCCCCGGCAGACAAGGACACGTGTAACAAGAATGACCGCACCCAAAACACACTATTTAGAAAGAAAATGTGGATAAACCACTTTAAAGAACTCCATTGTGACAAAATAGCCCCCAAGGGAAAAATGGTCATTAAGAAAGTATGTAAAATTTTTATACCAAAAGTTAGATTTTTGAGTCCCGGTTCCAACACAACAAACGGCGCGCAAATCCGAATTTTCTAGAAAGAGTTATGCACGTTTCTGTAAAAGCGGACGCGCTGTGAAAAATACAAGCGGATCGATCCGCTCATAAACCCGAATCGATCCATCTCCTGTTTTTACTAGCAGAATGTCCCTTGAAAAAGTCGGATCGATCCCTTCATAAATCCGGATCGATTCGCGACCTACAGAATAGGTTCTGCTGCTGTCAAACAAGTTTTAAACTTACCAAAACACAACCAAATCACATGGAAACCTTATGAAACTTTGGGAAAACATATCCAACACATTTCCAAACACTTTTAAACATAAGTCAAACTTGGATTACACAAACACATTCACCATTTGATCAATTCAATCATGAACTCATTTCATTTGATCCAAAACAAACTTTTCAAACTTTAACACTCAATTCTTATCCAAAATACATGAAACTTGCTGGGGATTAACTCAATGTTACAACTAGCATTATGAGCACTAAAGAAACATGTCCAAAACACTAGTGACACATCCGCACTTGTCGAGATGGTTCAACCAACAACTTGCACCCTATTCAAGCAAAACAAAAGAGATTACACATAGGCTCTCTATTTCACTTCCAACTCCCAAAATACACGTTTTAGGATCCAACCTTCTCATCAACAATTCAAGTGTTAACATTAACATAAAACAACCCATAATTTACATCATTTCACAAGTTCAAAGAAGTTCACACGCTTTAGCCCTAAATCTCCCCCATCTCTCCCATCTCTCCCAACGTGCGTCATTTCCTCTCCAGATACGGCTCCGAACCTTCGGTGGTTGTTATGTACCACAACAGAAATAAAAAAACGATTTTCTTAAGCAATTTGCTTAGTGAGCATTCTAAACATGATTGTATGTTTAACATGTGCAATGCTATAACTAACACATAAAACACAACCGTAGTCGCCGAGTCACCTGTTATATGGTTCATTCAAACCCGAAGACCTCCCTTGGTCCCGTGGTCGCTTCTATTCCTTGGACTTCCGTATTTATCGGATTCTTCCTCTTCACCACCCTTATTACTCGCAACAATGAGCCATTTCCCCGGTGCTCATTGGCTACCACATAGATATATAAGCACATATACATGTATCAACACATAATTCTCATAAAATTGATATGAAATTATCAATCCAACAACATAATAGCTTCTAAACATGGATTAATATCTCTAACACCACTTGAAGCCTTGAACACATTAAACACAATCATTTTTAGGCTAGAAAACTCACCTTATACACATATTTTACCCAAGATTAAGCTAGAGAAGTGCTGAATTTTACCAATTAGAGCTCAATTTCTACTCCAACAAGATTCCTACATGAATTCGGTAGACGACGTCTCATCGTTAAGTATGAGCTACCAAAATCCAATGATTTAAACGTAAATTAAAGGTATAGAAACGATCGTCTCACCTCCATGAGTCCGAAAATGGCTTCGATTCGTGAATCCGACGAACGGCGGCGACGGAACGGTGGAAAAACGACGTCGACGTCTCGTCTCCGTCTTTCTCTCCCAGCTCTCTTTTCTTTTCTTTTGATTTTCTGCTGAATTTGGAGAGTCTCTCATTCCCTCTTGATACATACACATACATGCAAGTGTGTGGTGTCATTGCCATGTCTTTTGCCAAATTTTCATTTGCATCCCCCAATTTTCTTAAGTTCCTATTATGAAATCCCCCAAACATTCCATTAACTACCCAATTATCTAATGACTGTTTGTCTAAGTTCCGTATGGGTCCCAACGTGGATCCCACATATTTTGTGAAATTGCTATCGTTCCTACTAATTTTAAATATTTTTCATTTATACCCTTATTTGGGTATCCAAACTAATACAAGTTGCTAAAACATGTATTATCATATAATATAAAAGCATTTAAACAAGTATTCATGTAATCACATAAATGCATCTAATCACGTAAAATGCAAATATTTTCATTTAAGCCCTTCACTGGGTCCCACTTCTAAACATGTCCCACCTCACTGGGGACTTTTCCAACTAGTGTCCCTCTCTAAACACTTTTTACATGGGCGAGTCCAAGCCTCCCCTTAATCTGTTTTATACACTAATTATATTAATTAATGCATATTAACAAGTAGTTAACCCATTTCCCGGGTACGGGTGTTACATTTCTTCCTCCCTAAAAGGAATTTTGGTCCCCAAACTTACTCTTACCTCAAGAATCAAAGAGATGCGGGTATTTTGCTCGGATTTCATCTTCCCGCTCCCAAGTAGCTTCCTCGACTGAATGGCTTTGCCATTAAACCATCACCAAGGGAATTACCTTAGTTCTCAAGACTTGATCTTTCCTATCAAGGATTTGCACTGGATGCTTCACGTAAGTCAAGTCCTCCCGGATCTCTAACAGTTCTGGAATAATAACATGTTACGAATCCGGCACATAACGTCGAAGCATCGACACATGAAACACGTTATGAACATTCTCCAACTCCTGTGGCAGCTCTAACCGATAAGCTAATGGCCCAAGTCGATTAAGAATCAGATACGGTCCAACATATCTCGGACTGAGCTTACCTCGTTTACCAAAACGTGATATGCCTTTCGAAGGCGATACTTTCAAAAACATATAGTCACCCACTTCGAACTCCAATGGTCTTCTACCCGTATCCGCATAACTTTTATAACGACTCTGAGCCGTTTGTAATCGCTGTTTGATCAATCGAATCTTGTCGGTAGTAATTTGAACTATCTCCGGTCCCAAAAGTTGTTTCTCACCAACTTCTGTCCAACAAACCGGCGATCTACACTTTCTTCCATATAATGCCTCATAAGGCGCCATTCCAATGCTGGTTTGGAAGCTGTTATTATAAGAGAACTCGATTAAAGGCAAATGAGTCTCCCAGTCGACCTTGAAATCCATAACACAAACTCTCAACATATCTTCCAAAATTTGAATCACCCTTTCGGACTGACCATCAGTCTGGGGATGAAAAGCAGTGCTAAAATGTAAAGCTGTCCCCATAGCCCTCTACAAACTCTCCTAAAATCTTGACACAAACCGAGTATCACGGTCTGACACTATCGAAACCGGTGCTCCATGAAGCCGTATAATCTCTTTGATATAAATCTCTGCAAGTTTTGATGGATCTTTGGTCTTGATAGGTAAGAAATGGGTTGACTTAGTCAACCGATCGATAATAACCCAAATGCTATCATTTGACTTTTGAGATTTTGGAAACCCCGATAGGAAATCCATCGTAATATGCTCCTACTTCTATTTTGGTATTTCTAAAGGATGTAGTTCTCATCCAGGCCATTGATGTTCCATTTTCACTTTTTGGCATGTCATACATTTAGATATAAATTCCGCTACTTCTCTCTTCATACCACTCCACCAGTAAATTTCTCGCAAGTCTCGATACATTTTGGTACTACCCGGGTGTATCGAATATCTGGTATTATGAACTTCCTCCATGACCTTACCTCTCAAATCTCCAACATTAGGAACACATAAACGGTTGATATATCTCAAAACACCGTCTTGGAAGCTGAATTCTGGCCTTCTACCCTCAGGTAACTCATCTACAATCTTTTTGAATTCTGGGTCTAAAAGCTGGTTAGTCTTGATTTCACCAATTAAACTCAGATGTGCCACAATCGCAGCCATTAAGCCACATTCAATTCTAGGAATGACTTCAAGTTCCAATTATTCAAATTCTTTCACTAGTTCCTCCTGTGCTGTTAAGGCATAAGCTAAGTTTTCTGATGACTTCTGCTCAAGGCATCGGCCACTACATTGGCCTTTCCCGGGTGATACTGAATTTTTAAATCATAATCTTTCATGAGTTCCAACCACCTCCTTTGTCGCATATTAAGGTCCCTCTGAGTGAATAAGTATTTTAAACTTTTGTGGTCGGTAAAAATTTCACATGTCTCCCCGTATAACTAATGTCTCCAAATCTTTAACGCAAAAATTACCGCTGCTAACTCCAAGTCATATGTAGGGTAATTCTTCTCGTGAGATCTCAATTGTCGCGAAGCATAAGCTATCACCTTGTCATTTTGTGTTAATACACATCCCAAGCCTTGGTGAGAAGCATCACTGTAAATTCTGAAATCCTCAGTACTTGTTGGAATCGTAGGTATCGGTGCCGTAGTTAACTTCTTTTTCAATGCTAACAAACATTCATCATATTCCTTGTTCCATTCGAACGGTACGTCTTTTCTCATTAACTTTTTCATTGGAGTCGCAATTCTAGAAAAGTCTTTAACAAACCTTCTGTAGTATCCAGCTAATCCCAAGAAACTTCGAATCTCTGATACATTTGTCGGCATTGACCAATTCATAACAGCTTCGATTTTCTGTGGGTCTACGGAAATACCTTCCTTAGAGATCACATGCCCTAAGAACGTGACACTTGTCAACCAGAACTCACTCTTCTTCAATTTTCCAAACAACTATTTTTCTCGTAGTCATTGTAGAACTAACCTCAAGTGTTGTTCATTCTCCTCTGGACTCTTAGAATAAATAAGGATGTCATCAATGAATGCTATCACGAACTCATCCAAGTAGGATTAGAAAGCTCTGTTCATCAGATCCATAAAGGCAGCTGGCGCATTAGTAACCCCAAACGGCATCACTAGAAATTCATAGTGCCCGTAGCGAGTCCTAAAGGCTGTCTTCTCTACATCCACCGCTTTGACTTTCAATTGATGATACCTTGACCTCAAGTCAATCTTTGAAAATACCTGAGCCCCTTGAAACTGATCAAATAGATCGTCGATACGTGGCAACGGGTACTTGTTCTTAATTGTTACTTTGTTGATTTCCCGGTAATCAATGCACATTTGCATTGTACCATCCTTTTTCTTCACAAATAATACCGGTGCACCCCACGGAGACACACTTGGTCGAATAAAACCCTTCTCTAGCAATTCTTTTAATTGAATCTTTAACTCCTTCAACTCAACTGGCGCCATTCGATACGGTGCTCGTGAAATTGGTTGGGTTCCCAGCATAACATCAATACCAAATTCAATTTCTCGATCAATCAATACACTAGGTAACTCCTCTGGAAGTACATCCAAAAATTCTCTAACAACTGGAATATCTTAAAGTTTTAAATCTGAGCCTCTAGTATCAAGAATACTACACAGAAACCCCGGACAGCCTTTCTTTAATAAACGACAAGCTTCAATAGCTGACACGATATACGGTGGTGATACAACAGTCTTACCTTAAAAATAAAACTCATCTTGATTCGAAATACGGAATACTACTCCTTTAGTGTTACAGTCAATATTAGCATGATTAGTCGCTAACCAATCCATACCCAATATAACATCGAAGTGCTGAATAACTAAAGTACCAAATCAACGGTTAACTCTTTACCATGCACATTAATCTCATACTTTCTAAACACACCCAAACTAACCAACGGAGCCCCCAATGGTATCGCGACAGATAAATCATAGTTTAGGAACTATAATGGTTTACCTAGATGTTTCGCAAAGTGATGTGATACGAACAAATGTGTGGATCCCGAATCTATAAGTACATTTGCTAGGTGTGAGCAAATGGAACCATACTTGAGACAACAGTGTCGGCAGAAGCGGTATCTCCTGGCCTGAGTTGAAATGATCTTGCCTCTCGCTGCTCCCTCCTCGGAGGTTGAGTAGTCCTTAGTATGATAGCGCCGGCCGCAGAAGAACTAGAACCTGAAGCTCCTTGGCATCTAGTAGGACAGTCCATAGCTTGATGTCCCAACTCCTTACAAGTAAAGCATCGACCCCTCATATCCATATTTTGATTCGGACAGTTTCTGGCGATATGTCCCGGTTGTCGGCAAATATTGCAAATAATTGGATTTGGAAGTTGATTGCATCGTCCACAATGGAATTTCTGACAAATCTGACATCTCGGCTTGTTTCCACTAGGACCACTACCGATACTAGCCGATGATCCTCCTGAACTCTGCCTCTTTACACTACCTTGACCACTAAGCTGTGTTGAGTACTCTTGGACTGATTTTCCCCCTTGCACCAACTCCATAAACTCTTGAGCCTTTTGATCCCCAAATGATTCTGGAAAGTATTATTCATTAAATATCTCCAGAAAATGATCCTATGTAGTCGGTTGACCCAGACCCAGACCCAGCTTGGTACGCCACCAATATTGTGCTTCATCCTTCAATGTATCGGCTGCAAACAGCACCTTTTGTTCCTCTGTATACGGTAATGCCCTAAAGATTTTCTCCATATCTGAGATCCAAAAATTTGCCTTCATTGGATCGGCTTCCCCATGGAATATCGTCGACTTTTGTTTATGAAATTTTGAGATGGTAACAATTTCCTCCCTCGGATTTGGATTCGGTTGTACCGGTCTCTCTTCAACTACATGAGTTTCGGCGACTCGTACCAACCCTTCGATTGCTCTTTTAACCCGTTCCATTCGATTTGAGGTGTCACCTCCAGACATTATGCCTAGCACCCACATATAGTACACACATGAACGTTACTTTTAAGAAACACATGACATGCTAATCAACATTTAAAAGCATGCTAAGTAGACGTGTATGCATATTTATGCAACTACGTGTCGTTGTGTGCACACTACGCGTCGTATACGTCTCTCGTCCCCAAAAGCTCTAGCCTACTACTCTGATACCAAAAATTTTCACACCTTAACCCGCCCTGGCAGACTAGGATACATGTAATAAGAATAACCGTACCCAAAGCACACACTAATTAGAAAGAAAATGTGGATAAACCACTTTAAAGAACTCCATTGTGACAAAATAGCCCCCAAGGGCAAAATGGTCATATAAAGTATGTAAAATTTTAATACCAAAAGTTAGATTTTTGAGTCCCAGTTCCAACACAACAAACGGCACGCGAATCTGAATTTTCTAGAAAGAGTTATGCACGTTTCTGTAAAAGCGGACGTGTTGTGAAAAATATAAGCGGATCGATCCGCTCATAAACCCGGATCGATCCATCTCCTGTTTTTACTAGTAGAATCGGAAAAGCCAGATCGATCCCTTCATAAACCCAGATCTAACCGCGACCTACAGAACATGTTTTGCTACTAAATTTTGCCGTCAAACAAGTTTTAAACTTACCAAAACACAACCAAATCACATGGAAACCTTATGAAACTTTGGGAAAACATATCCAACACATTTCCAAACACTTTTAAACTTAAGTCAAACTTGAATTACACAAACACATTCACTATTTGATCAATTCAACCATGAACTCATTTTAGTTGATCAAAAACAAACTTTTCAAACTTTAACACTCAATTCTTATCCAAAATATATGAAACTTGCTAGGGATTAACTCAATGTTACAACTAGCATTATGAGCACTAAAGAAACATGTCCGAAACAATAGCGACACATACAGACTTGCCGAGATGGTTCAACCAACAACTTGCACCCTATTCAAGCAAAACAAAAGAGATTACACATAGGCTCTCTAATTCACTTCCAACTCCCAAAATACACGTTTTAGGATCCAACCTTCTCATCAACAATTCAAGTGTTAACATTAACATAAAACAACCCATAATTTACATCATTTCACAAGTTCAAAGAAGTTCACACGCTTTAGCCCTAAATCTCCCCCATCTCTCCCATCTCTCCCAACGTGCGTCATTTCCTCTCCAGATACGGCTCCGAACCTTCGGTGGTTGTTATGTACCACAACAGAAATAAAAAAACGATTTTCTTAAGCAATTTGCTTAGTGAGCATTCTAAACATGATTGTATGTTTAACATGTGCAATGCTATAACTAACACATAAAACACAACCGTAGTCGCCGAGTCACCTGTTATATGGTTCATTCAAACCCGAAGACCTCCCTTGGTCCCGTGGTCGCTTCTATTCCTTGGACTTCCGTATTTATCGGATTCTTCCTCTTCACCACCCTTATTACTCGCAACAATGAGCCATTTCCCCGGTGCTCATTGGCTACCACATAGATATATAAGCACATATACATGTATCAACACATAATTCTCATAAAATTGATATGAAATTATCAATCCAACAACATAATAGCTTCTAAACATGGATTAATATCTCTAACACCACTTGAAGCCTTGAACACATTAAACACAATCATTTTTAGGCTAGAAAACTCACCTTATACACATATTTTACCCAAGATTAAGCTAGAGAAGTGCTGAATTTTACCAATTAGAGCTCAATTTCTACTCCAACAAGATTCCTACATGAATTCGGTAGACGACGTCTCATCGTTAAGTATGAGCTACCAAAATCCAACGATTTAAACGTAAATTGAAGGTATAGAAACGATCGTCTCACCTCCATGAGTCCGAAAATGGCTTCGATTCGTGAATCCGACGAACGGCGGCGACGGAACGGTGGAAAAACGACGTCGACGTCTCGTCTCCGTCTTTCTCTCCCGGCTCTCTTTTCTTTTCTTTTGATTTTCTGCTGAATTTGGAGAGTCTCTCATTCCTTCTTGACACATACACACACATGCAAGTGTGTGGTGTCATTGCCATGTCTTTTGCCAAATTTTCATTTGCATCACCCAATTTTCTTAAGTTCCTATTATAAAATCCCCTAAACATTCCATTAACTACCCAATTATCTAATGAGTGTTTTTCTAAGTTTTGTATGGGTCCCAACATGGGTCCTACATATTTTGTGAAATTGCTATCGTACCTACTAATTTTAAATCTTTTTCATTTATACCCTTATTTGGGTATCCAAACTAATACAAGTTGTTAAAATATGTATTATCATATAATATAAAAGCATTTAAACAAGTATTCATGTAATCACATAAATTCATCTAATCACCTAAAATGCAAATATTTTCATTTAGGCCCTTCACTGGGTCCCACTTCCCAACCTGTCCCACCTCACTGGGGACTTTTCTAACCAGTGTCCCTCTCTGAACACTTTTTACATGGGCGAGTCCAAGCCTCTCCTTAATCCGTTTTATACACTAATTATATTAATTAATGCATATTAAAAAGTAATTAACCTGTTTCCCGGGTACGGGTGTTACACAAAGTCTCTGCCTGAACTCGAACACGCGATCGCGCAAGCGACCCCTCGCGCGCGACCTGTGCTTTTTTTTGGCAGATAGAAAAGTTTTTTAAGAAAATAAAAAAGTTGGGAATATCGCGCCAGTGCCACCTTGCGCGAGCGGACTGCGTGCACGACCTGGGAGTTTTCAGTTTTGTCTGTTTTCTGTTAAGGGACTATTTGGAATGACTTTTTAATACTGTCAAGGTTCTGTTTGGGAATTTTACTAAATCAGAATAATGTTTACCATGTGTGGATTATAAAAGCGATAATCTACAACTTCATTATCCTTGTACATACGTTATTATGGCTTCTAGTGATTTGCATACTCTGTATGAATTTTCATGACATACATGTGGATTCAGTTGAACATGCATGGTGAGTAATGGTTAGTGTGGTAAAGAGTATGTGGTTGAGATTGTGTTGTGGACACTCCATGGTAAGGGAGTACTAAAGTGTGATGTTTTGAGTTTGTAGCGAGAGTATCTTTGATATGCGACGGTGACAAAACTGGACACTCCCTGGTGCCCATGGTAGCGCTAAAGTGTGTGACGCCGAACTTAGACATTCCCTGGCACCCATGTTAGTGCTAAAGTGTGGCCTACTGGACACTCCCTGACATGCGTGGTATGGTCAAAATGTGAGGCATTGGACATTCCCTGTACCCCGTACTAAAGTGTGAGGCAAATTGGACACTCCCTGGTACCCCTGTGCTAAATGTGGTCATTTTAGTGTTTCCAAGATACTGGAGTGAGAGAGTTGGGTATTGTGTTGTCGAGAGAAAAGAGTTGGTAAGAGAGAATGTTTGTGTTGGTCTCATATACGGACATATGTTTTATGAATTGAAGATTTTAATATTATGTTTACTATTTTTAAAATTGAAATTTATCTCTATAGTCAACCTGTTGAATTTTGAAACTGTAAAATGGAAAAATAGTAAATGAGTATGTTTTACATTCAAGTACTTGTTTTTAATACACACCAGCTTCTTGAAGCTGACGATGTTGATGCGTCCTGGACATATGTGTCTAGGCTTTTCAGGTTATGATTATGCTTGACCCTATGATTATGCTTACTGAGAACCACTACCCGAAGAAGAATTTGTTATTATATGCTTTAAGTTATGATTTGGTTCTGTAATAAGGATGACTGTAATAAACAGTATTATTTTGTTTCCAGGCGGAGTGCGCCTTAGTTGATCCCATGCTGTAATATTTATTAAGTTAGAAAAGTTTTACAAGTCTTGATTGCTCTTACTCTGATTTATGGTATTATGTTATTCGACGTTTGGGACGAGAAACAATCCTTCAAACTGTCGCGACCTGCGGGTCCATAAAGGAAATTAAACGCTTTCCATATTTATGCTACGTCGGGGCGTGACAAACATGATGTTACTGATCTGAAAATTTATTAGGAATTAGTCTTCCTATTAGAAATTATTCAATGAGACCGACTGTTTGCACCATAAAAATCCAAACTAGTGGGATGTTGACACGTGGAGTGTAAAAGAACAACTATCTTGCATGATGTAGGAGAATAGGAGTCCAACACGTGGAAGGATTCAAATAGAGAAATTGAGCGCGATCAATTGGTCATTCAGCAATGTTTGATTTCAAAAGCAATGGGTGGACTCGTGTCAAGAAAAGATCAAGGCAGATTGCAGTAACAGTTGGAGCACGTGATGATTGGAAAAGCAATTACTTCGAAAGTCACTAAATAAAAGAGGGGATGAAGAAGAAAAGGACAAACATAACCACGCAAACAACTCTTCAGAATACACCTCTGTTATCTTTTCTTTTCCTTTTCCTTTTCCTTAGGAGTAGAACACCACTTCGAAGTACCCTTCGAGGTTAGGATCTATACTTTACTTTATTTTAAATAAATTAGTTTCCTTTGTTTGAAGTTCCTTTATTGTTTTACATTTTTTACTTAGTTTATTATCATAGATAGTTTAAATTCTCATTTTGCAACTGTTTGTCAATTCTACACGATAAAAGTCCTTTTAGTTAAGGCATTCAAATGGTCACAATTGATCTGGTGAGACGTATTTGGCTTACACATTCACATAATTACATTGGAAACTTACTGGCATGGCACACTCGCACACACAAAATTAAACAAATATTCTTTGAATGATGAATAGCCAAAGATAATTTTGGCACGCCCGGTGGGACACAAGTGTCAAAATGACCAATAGAACGCTTAAAAGTAATAGATCTATTGAGAACACCAACAATAGTGTTAGCACCAATAATGGTGAAAATATAGAGGTAATGGTGAAAATATAGAGGTTGGTAGTACTTCACACCATGAACTTCATGATGAAAATATGGTTAATCCTGTAAACCATGGGATAGTTGATGGAAATCCAAGTCAACAAGAGTCAATACCAACGATTGGTATAGAAATACAAAATCAGTCGGTGAATCAATTGACACCAATTTTTTATCATCTTGGAAATATGATTCAAAATGTTAATATTTTGGTTACTTCCTTTACTAATCGTTTACCACAAAACGTACCAGTAATGGCACTGAATGGTCAGTCACTTTCACTCCGAAGGGAGTATCCACTTGGTATTAATCAACTCAGTCCTATTAATTGTGTCAATGGCCCTAACTCAAGGCCAAATACTCAAGAAAGTTTTTACGTGCCTGTTCAAAACAATGTGGGACTTGTTTTCAAAGGTGCCCCAGGCATATCAGATTGGATGTTTCCAAGATCCAATATTCAGACCAGTCAATGTGGAAGATGAAAGACCAAGAGATTCTAATATTGGTCAGAATAGAAGGGTGAATAATAACCCTGTGTTCTAACCCGAGTTTGGATATGGCATGAGAGTTGTTAATGAACCTTACAGAAGAATAGTAAACTTTCAACCATCACATGTCCCAAATGCTGCTCTACATTTGGGACAGCCAGCTCGACAACAATCAAATTTGGTTGAAAGAAATGATATAATCAATCTTATCCATAGAATTTTCCATGGCTGAGATTATCTGGAGACCAATGTAAAGTCCTAACAAAACAGATGCGGTGAGATTGCACTTTCCTTACCATAGAAATAAAAAAAAAAATTTGTTGACCAAGAATTTGTTGCACACGTAAGAATTATTGGACACAAATGTTTGAAATTTCTATGGATGAGACAAACAATTTAATACGCTAACATGATCTGAAAATCTATTAGGAATTAGTCTTCCTATTAGAAATTAGGGGTAATTACACTGACCTCCCTCGAGGTTAGGTCTAATTACACTGACTTCCATTGTAGTTTTCAAAATTACACAAACCTCCCCTGAGTTTAGTATTTAGGTAACAATTTGCCCCCTCCGTTATCCTCCGTTAGTAAACCGTTAAATATATTACACGGACCTCCTTGAGGTTTTTCAAAAGTACACAAACCTCCCCTGACTTTAGTATTTAGGCAACAATTTACCCCCTTCGCTAGTAAAAGACCATAACAAGACATGCTTAGGCTAACAAATATGTGTGTTAATTTTTCCAAAATACCCTTATAAGCTTTCCAAATTACTCTTATCTCCCTCGAGATTATGTCAAAAACACACACCTCTCTTGTGTTTTTTTTTTTTTAAATTACACTAACCCAGTTAAATTTTAAAATTATTCTTATTTTTCAGACTTTTGTTTTACCGCCGATGCTCATGCTTATTACACATACAATAAAAGATTTGATTGTTATATAAATTTATATATATGCATACATTAGTGGTGATTCGATTTTGGTTTGGCTTTAAATTTATAACAGATAAGCAGTAAACATAAGGATTTACGACCTCAAATTTTATTCTGTCACATCATCAATTTTTAAACCGAATTCACGTTAAGATGAAACTTTTGTTTGGAGAAATTATTCGATAGGCTTGTCACACTACATTAGTATGTTGATGTGGTGTGACCTTCTAATCTAGGCAATATGTATATCCCCTATTTCCAAAGGGATCATGACTAATTTGTAAAATTTCAAATTTAGTGAGCCCGTCACACTATGTTAGCATGCTGATGTGGTGTGACCCTATAATCTCAACCATACATTTACCCCATATTTGTATGGGATCATGACATGTGGATGGCAGTTTTTTTTTGGTTGGTTTGGCAAAAAAAAAAAAATGTAAAACTAGGGTAAGGGTAATTTGGAAAGCTTATAAGGGTATTTTGGGAAAATTAACACAAATATTTGTTGGCCTAAGCATGTCTTGTTATGGTCTTTTACTAGTAAAGGGGGTAAATTGTTACCTAAATACTAAAGTCAGGGGAGGTTTGTATACTTTTGAAAAACCTCAAGGGAGGTCAGTGTAATATATTTAACGGTTTACTAACGGAGGTTAACGGAGGGGGCAAATTGTTACCTAAATACTAAACTCAGGGGAGATCTGTGTAATTTTGAAAACCACAAGGGAGGTCAGTGTAATTAGACCTAACCTCGAGGGAGGTTAGTGTAATTATTCCTAGAAATTATTCAACGTCACACTATGTATATATATGCTTCTCAAATTTCAATCCCAAATTTTTTTTAAAAAAATTTGGGAATCATTATCTCATCATTTGAGAATCACTTTTAAGATAAAAATTTAGAAAACATGACATTGCTTATATATATATATTATGAGTAACTCTTTGGGCACATAAGAGTTACACAAAAAGAGTATACATAAACCACAATGTGTCTATCTCTCTCCTCTGTGGACTCCACTGTGTCAGTGGACCCCACAGTGTCAATGGACCCCACCAAGAGAGAGATAGACACAAAAAGTTTATGTAATCTCTTTTTGTGTAACTCTTATGTGCCCAAAGAGTTACTCATATATTATCATATTGACGTGGTGCAATGTATGTCCCAATTATATGGGTGGCACATTGGCGGAATCCACTAAGGATCTTGGAGGCACTTGACCCCCTCAACTTTTTCCCGTTGGTTCTCAAAATATTTTGAATTTACCCGAACTACTTACTTTATATACTCAATAGGCCCCAAGTGTTTATGGAGTGCTTATAGATAACCATCCTGAACATATTAAAAATTAATTGTTTTAGAAGTGAAACTAGTAGATAAAGAAGCCAGAATTAATCACATAGGCAACATAAATTTTTGAAATAGTTATAGGGAGATTCATTTTATCTTTGAAACAAACATGTTTGAACCCTCGACTCATTATATATATGTGAAACTTACCGAGTAACCTCACAATTTTCAAAAATCCTGAAGCCTAAATTTTATCCCAAAAATATGTGGTGTCTTTGATTATCAATACAAATGTATATCCCTGAAGCCAAGTCCGATCCTTTCTCCTCCTTCTATATTGCCCCTACTTTTAAGTGAGTATAACAAGTAGTTATTGACTTTAAATAACATGCATGTCATGCCTACACTACTTGTACTGTGCCCCTATTTATTGACACCAATATTATCCAACTCATCCCAAATATTCAATCCAATGTTTTTTCATGTCACTTCTTAACTTTTACCTATGCCAAAATGATTTGAAAATCATTCCAAGTGTAATAAAAATTCTACACAAAATATGTATTAAGTAGACCTCAAAAAAACGCCTCGAGGGTTCTACCCGCAAACCCCTGTAAGCTATATCCGAGGTGCAATTTCTTGGTTCCGTCCCTGCAAAGCCCCCCTATTTCAATTTTTTGCATCCGCCCTTGCATGGTCCCATATTATTGGAACGTCATAACTGTTGGAATTATTGGCCTCTTATTTGGTCATTGGGCCTTTTATTTCAAAAAGATTTAAACAAAGTCATTTATATTATGTGATTAATATTCCATGTTATGGTCGTTGGAGTCTATTAAATTAAGAACAAATTCCTGGATTCTGCTATGATCAACCCAAGATTTATAAAGAGGCTATTGATCCGGTAATATTATTCCTATCTGTTTTATTTACAGTACCAACAATTTTAAGATGTTTATTATTTGCCATGAAGTTGAATCAGCCTCTAGTAAACTACTCGGATTCAACTCATTTTAAGTAGTGACAGTTTGTTTTACGTAGTGTTTGGAGAAAGAAAGAGAAACGCTTGATTACTAAAACAGAAGGGTAACTGAACATAAAATAATGTTACGTCTGTATAGTAAAGACACCTTTACCTTTGACTACCCTGGTGATTGTAGATTAGTTACCTACAAGTCTTTTTTTTTCAAACTCTCATATGTCATTCTAAGTTTAATAGTAAAAGTTAAATTATTAATTCTATGTTACTAGCCACAATTTATGTTTTTATATTATTTTAAAATGTTGACAACAGTTGGCTTTCGTTTGAAAAAAAAAAAAAAGGTAAACAACTTATTATTACTACAATGATGTTTTGTTTTGTGATCATTGAATTGTTAATTGCTTTAGTCAATTGAGCATGGTTAATAAAATAGAGAATTATCTTTTGCCTCTAGATATCTGTATTTGTGATTGATCGACCTCCAAAATTATTATTTTAATAATCTTGCATATTGATCATCCGTAAGGTTTGTAACATGGAGAGAATTCATCAATAGTAAACAATTATTGTCTACACTTATGAAATGCGGTTTCACAAAGGTTGTAACTTTTAGTATTTATTTATTAAATTACATCAAATGCATGCTTTATGATTTTTGGAACTCAAACAGTATAGTTCCCTAGAACTAGAGTGTGACTGTATGGATTTATGGGAAATTAGTAACCATGTTTTATTTGTATTCAATTGTTGCTTTCATTGCGATCACTTAATTTTGAATGAGGGTGTTAACTGTAATAAGTGCATTATATGCATGTAGCCATTTGAATTAGTCACATATATATATATATATGTTAGCTGGGTATGGGTGACTAGTGGAATGGGCTTACTTTTTATTATTTAATTGTCATGTCATACAAATATACAATGTATTCAATGGAGAACTTCAGATTCTCTATGAACATTGGTATGCTAAATTTTGGATGCCTTTGACTTTGTAGGGAGCATATCACCATAATTATGTTGCAAATACGTTTGATTGAATTTTTCTTTTTAAATGAATTATTTAAATGTTATAATTGTTACAATTCAAAGATTGAATTCAAAAGTGGCAATTGAGTTTCTAAAGTGTAAGAGATTTCAATATTTGTACCATGGACGTGCACATGTCACATGGTCAGTAGTGTGTAGACCTATTATAGTACACTACACTATTTCATACTGGCGGATATGTTGTTGTGAACATATTGTATGAGAAATTATAGTGTGTAGAGGATCAATTCATTTTCCCATTTTGACCATATAACTTAGACTCGTAATATATATATATATATATTACTATTGGTAAAATAGTGAGCCTTCATTAAACTATGTTTTGAATTTGAATTATTTGGCTATGTTTGGATTTTTAATCCTTAGGAAATATTGATAGTAGAGTCGTAGTATTTTTGGGATATGCATTTATAGTATTGCTTGAAGAATTGTTTGGAATATTTCTGACTCTATTGGTGCTTATTGTATGAGCATATTTCTCTTTGTTAATTGAGGAATAGTGGAGGTTATTAACCTTTTGTTTTCCATTCCATCTAGACCTATTGTGTTAAGAATGCATGACAGATATGATGACGCATAATCTGAATCACAAAGGAGTAAGAGAGCTAAGTGCTAAAAATACTTTAGAAGGGGATTCTATTTGTTTAAGAGGATGAAATATGCTACTTTAGTATCTAAGGCTATTAAGGGAAAGAAATATGTTGATTTTTCTGATACCTATTATCCTATTATGTGTTTTACATCCATTAGAATTTTATTAGTTGTTGATACTATTTATGATTTCATTTTTATGAAATGGATGTTAAAATTATTTTTAACTGGAGAATTAGAGGTGGAATTTAATTAGGATAAACCGAACGAGTTTATAAAGAATAAAGTGTGTAAGCTTATATTTACAGTAGCGTGGAAATTTTGATCAAACTAATTTTCCAAAATAGTTTCAAAATGAACGTGACAATTGGTTTTATCATTAACACAGTGATAGAGTATGTGTTATGATTTGTTTACATATAGATGGGGATGTAGCTCAGATGGTAGAGCGCTCGCTTAGCATGCGAGAGGTACGAAGAGTCATTTGTGGCTTTATTTGTGAAAATAAAGTTTATGACAATTTTGGGGGATGGTTCATTAAATTGAGTGCATGTAGGCATATGTATAACAACACAATTGTTACAGGAAATATTTTCAGTGGAAAATGAAAATTTTTATTTGATAACTCACTAAGTACTAATGTTTGGTACTAGAGATTTGAAATTAATTTCTCCTTCGGGAAGAAATTAAATTATGAAAACATGTTGTATAAACAGAAATTTGAGAAAATTATTTTTGAAATTGTTTGCATACTTTGAAATTCGAAAGAATTTAAATTTTAGATTTTTTCAAGGCTAGGTTTTAGCCATACTTTTTGGAGATGAAAGTATGTAATTTCAAAAATTAGGGATGCTAATTGGATTTCGGATTCAGCTGAGACGAAATCAGCAAGTGAATTTAATTTTACACTTAGTAGAGGTGCAGTATCTTGGAAGTCGTCCAAACAAACTTGCACAACTAAGACAACGATGGAATATGAGTTTATAGCTTTTGAGAAAGCTAGTTTTGAGGCTGAGTGGCTTAAAAGCTTCTTAGCAGATATCCCTATTTGGAATAAACATTGAGATAGCTAGGCTGTAAAAGGCTGAGCTATGAAAAAGTCCTATAAAGGCAAGAGTAGGCATATACGCCTAAGTCATAATATTGTGAGACAGCTGTTTGAGATAAAATTTTTCTCTTAATTTTGTAAGGCCAGAAGTACAAAATCACTAGGGAGAAAACTAGTGTACGAAACATCGAGGGGAATGGGGCTTATGCCTATAACAAAAATCAACAATGATGGTAACCCAACCTATGTAATTGGAGAACCCAAGAAATAGGTTCATATGGGTAATAACAAGTCATTGGTTGATTTGAGATGCACTATAACTTGATTATATTGTTGTCCATTCCTATGGTGTATAGTGCAATTGCAATGTGTAAAGGTTGAGTTAAACTCTTAATGAATTTCATAGTCCATATTATTTGGATGGTATGTTTAATTGCAATACATACTTGATGGATTCACCTATATAAGTGTGAAAGTGGGCCGCTTTCTATGAAAATGTAGGCAAGTTTTCTAGAGCACTTATGAAAATTCAGGACTGGCGCAGGGCCTAGAGATGCCACACCGATTAGAGTTGCTCAGAATCTGAGGAATTAATGTGGGTATAAGACGATTGGTTTACGTTAAGGGATTCTGGTTCATAGAAATTTTATTTCACCAAATTCCTGTAAGTCACTTCTTATATTCCTAGGGACTGGTTCATAGCCCTAAAGGCACCAGTTTTGATGCATTGAATTCTCTTGCTCCATTCTTTTTATTTGTTGTTTAAATTTTTGAAATAGGGGGGGATTGTTGGAATTATTGGCCTCTTATTTGGTCATTGGGCCTTTTATTTCAAAAAGATTTAAACAAAGTCATTTATATTATGTGATTAATATTCCATGTTATGGTCGTTGGAGTCTATTAAATCCTATATTAAAATTATAGCCGTTGGAGGTTATTAACTCCTGTATTAAAAATATGGTCGTTGGAGGCTATTAAATCCTATATTAAAAATATGGCCGTTGGAGGTTTATTAAATCTATTTTAATAAAATAGCCGTTGGGCAGTTTGTTTTATAAATAGCCTCCTCTCTTCCCATTTTACGCACAGAAAAAATAATTCTCTCTTCTCTGTTCTTCAATTTCCTTCCCTGTTTTTTGGAGCAATTCTGAGCACTCACATATTCTTCCAATTCGAGTGCACGTTTGGAAGAAGTTGATTGTTGCATCCTGAAGAACATAGCGCTTGTGACCTTATGCATCGAGTCATTGGCTCTGAGGGGCGGAATTGTTCTTAAGGACGGTGCAAATTGTTGCACGCCTCAATCAAGTTCATAGCCGTATCCTTCCTATTTTCCAACAATAACATGTCAACTTAACAATGTAGTGTGACAATTTGAATAACTTCTCCAATTTTTTTAGAACATTTTTGACCTTTTGCTCACCTAAGCACAAGTTGTTGACTTTAAACAGCAAGCATGTCATGCCTACACTACTTGTAATGTGCCCCTACTTATTAACAACAATATTATCCAACTCATCCCAAATATTCAGTCCAATTTTTTTTCGTGTCACTTCTTAAATTTTACCTATGCCAAAATGATTTAAAAATCATTCCAAGTACTGTTATAAAAACTCTACACAAAATATGCATAAAGTAGATCTCAAAAAAAAAAAAAATTACCTCGGGGGTGCTACCCCCAAACCCATGTAAACTAGATCCAACGTGCAATTTTTTTTGGTTCCGTCCCTGCAAAGCCCCCCTATTTCAATTTTTTTCATCCTCCCTTGCATGGTCCCATATTATTGGAACATCATAACATGTCAACTTAACAACATAGTGTGACAATTTGACTGAATAACTTTTCCAATTTTTTTAGAACATTTTTAACCTCACCCAAGCACAGAGACGGATATAGGAATTTGAAGTTAGAGGGGCATGACAAGAGTGGAATTAGTAAATTGCATTTGGGGTGCCCCTGATGTGAATTTTTTTTTTTGGTCTATGTATTCATACTTCTGTATAGATGATAGAAGTTAATGCTGTAAAAATTTAACACAAAGCCTCGAATACTAATAAAAACCGGGGGGGGGGGGGGGGGGGGGGGGGGGGGGGAGGTCACTTTTGAGGGGGCCTAAGTGCAAAAAATATAATTTTTTATAGATAAATCTAGCAATATTTTAAAATCCAAGGGGGGCTTGATCCATCCTTTGCCCCTCCTTCAATCCGCCCATGCCCAAACACCTCATTGGGTATGCATGTCAAACCCACAACTTTTATTTTATCGTTTTTTAAACCCATAAAAAGTGGTGGATTTTATATAATCACTCAATGAAGTGTTTGGAAGAGCAAATTTCGGATGAGCAAAATAACTCTCCAATTTTTTAGTTCCTTTTTCTCTCACCTTACCTCTCAGTCTCAGAGTATAAGTTAGATATTCATGTGGACCGTGGTGGTGAGAACAGTATACTGAGAAGTTAATTAAGTGATTTGACTTGTTGCATTTGAAAATAGGTTTAAAGTATAATTCATAGTTATGACAATTTTACTCGTCAGTCGTCAAAACACACACGTGTATCCTCAAGTATCGCTGCCTCACAACACACAAACTCACTGGCAGAACATGTACCACAAACCAAACTTGGTAACCAATTTGGAAAATGTTATGGTTTTCATATTTAGAAAACAACAATGCTACGGGCATTAATAAATTTTACTAACACTTATATCCACGCTTTATCTATCTTTTAGTGACACTTTGAGTCTATTGTGAACCCCACAGTGTCACTAGGAGACAAATAAAATGTGGGTGTGAGTGTTAAAAGAATTTGTTAGTGCCCCAAATATTACTCTTTAGAAAATATCAATTGAATTCTACATTACGAAATGTCACGACCCATCCCACTACGCGTGGAAATAGGACACGTGGCACGCCACCAAGGCTCATCCAAATATCATATAACTATACGCAGCGGAAAGAACTTTAAAACAACCCTGGATATTTAAAACTTTAGGAAACATTACCCTCTGAGTTTATAAAATCCATTGAAATCAGAGTTATAAAAAGTTTTGGCCAATTAGAAAACACATCCAAAAATACTCAATTTTGAAAACAGAGGTTCAGTCGACTGTACTAGGGTCCAGTCGACTGTACCTGGCAGAAACTAAAACCCTAAATCCTCAACAGAGGTCCAGTCGACTGCCCAGTCGACTGGGTTGTGCAGAACCAAAATACATTAGTTTTAAAAAGGGTCCAGTCGACTGATCTGAGGACGCAGTCGACTGCTTTTCCATTCATCAAAGCAGTATCCAAAACCAACAGTGGTTCAGTCGACTGATCAAGAGTCCAGTCGACTGTTTCTCTTACTATTCACTTTCAGTGTCTCCACCTTACGAGATCCAGTCGACTGACCCTGGGTCCAGTCGACTGCTCTCCTGCTGGCAGCCCTGTATTAAATTATTAACAACTTATGCTTCTCAATACTAACAACAATCACAACCACAACTGATTCAACATATTAAAACATAACTACAGGCGTTCCTTTACAATATTACAATACTGTGACGCTAATCTATGGTTCTATTACAACATATTACCAATCCTTACACAAGTATAGGATCTAAACCATCTACAACAAAACATATACAAGTGTGAATTCCCCAGCGCTCATCGGCCTCACTCATCGCGCTTCTTCTTGTCTTTCTTCTTCCCTGCAATGGAGTACATCTCCACTGCTCAGCTATATGCTGAGTGCACAATTCTAAATGTATGCTTATATGACAATTCATGATTTGAGCATCGAAAACACATAGGAATAGTGTCTAGGGTGAGTGGTACGCATTCATCCGGTCGATGCCGTAGGAGGCCCACCTCTCCCACGCATCTCGTACACTGGTTGGGCCTTCCTCCATACCAGGTACCGTGTACTGGTTGGGCCCACCTCCAATCCAGACACAACCAAAATTCCAATTCCATTTCAATCACAATCACAATTCTCAAGGTTCGAGGAGCTTACCCCGGATGAATTTGCACCAAACTCCCCTTTGACCCAAGTAGACACATAACATGCTCACATAAACAGTTATACGTGCTTTTATCATAATTTCACGTGCATAATTAACGGGCCTAACTAATACATGAATTTCGCCCGGATCCAAGAATATCAAAAGTGATGTTCAAAACATGAAAATCCATATATTTCATAGATCTAGAATTCATACCTCGTGCGAATCTCTTCAAACTTTGAAGGATCGTCTAGGGGACTAAATAATCGCCGGATTTCAAATTATACGCGATTCCTACGAGTTTTACCTGATTTTTCCCAAAAGTTTAGAATTAAGATTTTTACAAAAATTGGCCAAACACAGCCTAAGTAGTATCAAAACGTAGGTCTTACCTCCACGAGTTCAAATCTGAAATCTGGAGAAAATCTGACGGACTAACGGTCGTCGATCGGCGTTGCAAAGCCCGTTGGCTCAATCTCCCTCCTCTCTCCTCTCTCTAGATATTTTGGAAGTGTTTGGATGAGAATGAATCTCATCCTCATCTATATATAGACAAAAGTTCTGGAAATTACGCTTACCTCCCCACGAGTTCCTCAAACTTCTAATTAATCCATGAAACTTCGCACACGTCCATTTTATGCCTTTACGAGTGAAAACTATAAAGTTCAAAAGTTTTCGACTAGGTTTCGTTTGGGTCCAAAATAACGTCCGAAAACTAAATTCTGTGGAATCTCTACACAACCTACCTTTTTAGTTAACGTGTCACTCACGTTCTCACCACAGTTCTCAAAACGATATATAACAATATCATAATTACTAGAATTTACTCTACTCGGGTAAATTACTATTCACAGAAATACCAGATAAGATCAGATAACATTTAAATCATATAAATGTCATTTACTCATGATTATGCAATATGAACTTCCATGTTCCCGTGTGCTTACTGACACCTTACCGTTGACTCACAGTCAACCACAACTCAAATTATTAATAACATTAATAATTTCAAAATCTCAAATGATGCATGATAAAGTAATGATTTTCCGGAACGGGTGTGACAACTCTTTCCTCCAAAAAGGAAATTTGTCCCCAAACTTTACCTCATGTGTCGAATAAGTACGGATACTCATTCTTCATGTCTTCCTCACTTTCCCATGTAGCCTCTTCCACCGTATGACTACGCCATAGCACTTTCACCATTGGAATAGTTTTAGTTCTTAAGACTTGCTCTTTTCGATCTAGAATCTCGACCGGTTGTTCCACATAAGTCAAGTCTCCCTGAATCTGCAGCGGTTCAGGTACAATGATCTTATTCGCATCTGTCACACATCGCCTCAACATGGACACGTGAAACACGTTGTGCACATGTTCCAACTCTGACGACAATGCCAATCGGTAAGCTACTGGACCAACCCTCTCTAGGATCTCAAAAGGTCCTATGAATCTCGGATTGAGTTTTCCCCTCTTTCCAAATCGTACAATGCCTTTCGAAGGTGATGTTCTCAAGTATACAAAATCTCCAACTTCAAAATTCATTGGTCGTCATTTAGAGTCTGCATAGCTCTTATATCGGCTCTGAGCTACCTTGAGTCGCTCTTGAATCAACTTCACTTTCTCAGTAGTCACCTGTATTAACTCAGGTCCTAACAACTTCCTTTCTCCAACCTCGGTCCAACAAACCTGTGATCGACACTTACGGCCATACAGAGCTTTATATGGTGCCATACCAATACTTGACTGAAATCCGTTGTTATAAGCAAATTCAATTAACGACAAGTGGTGCTCCTAATCATTCCCAAAGTCTAACACCCACAATCTCAACATATCTTCCAAGGTCTGAATCATACGCTCTGACTGTCCGTCGGTCTGAGGATGAAATGTAGTACTGAAACTCAATTTTGTACCCATAGCGTTTTGCAAACTTCCCCAAAACCTTGACGTAAAACTACTATCACGATCGGATACAATCACAGCTGGGACTCTATGTAGCCTTACAATCTCTTTCACATACAATTCTGCCAATTTGGACGGTTTAGTCATTTTGATTGGTAGAAAATGAGCTGACTTGGTTAATCGGTCAACTATAACCCAAATCTTATCATTCTTATTGATTGATCGTGGAAATTCTGAAACAAAATCCATCGTAATCTCATCCCATTTCCATTCTGACACTGGCAATGGTTGTAGTAACCCTGCGGGTACTTGTCTCTCTGCTTTGACCTGTTGACATGCCGAACATTCGGATACGAACTTAGCGACTTCACGTTTCATACCTTTCCACCAGAAGTTTTCTCTCAAGTTTCTGTACATCTTATTACTTCTCGGGTGCACTGAATATTTCGTACTATGAGCTTCCTCTAGAATCCTTTCTTTCAAGTTTTTCACATTCGATACACATAATCGATTTCCCAGTTTCAACGTTCCTCGCTCCAACACAAAACCAGGTCGTTTTCCCAAAGGTATTTCGTCTCTCATCTTGCACAAATAGATATCATTAAATTGTTCTTTCTTGATCTCATCAATAATATCTGGGTGTGCAACGATTACCATCATTAAACCATCATTGGTTCCTGGAATCACATCCAATTCCAAGCGCTCCATCTCTTTTATCAATTCTTTTTGTTGTGTTAGCTCGTCGGCTAAATTCTTCGGCGTCTTCCGGCTTAATGCATCGGCTACTACATTTGCCTTTCCCGGGTGGTACTCAATTGAAAGATCGTAATCCTTCATCAACTCCAACCATCTTCGCTGTCTCATATTCAAGTCCCGTTGGGTGAAAATATATTTCAAACTCTTGTGATCCGTGAATATCTCACACTTTTCCCCGTACAGGTAGTGTCTCCAAATTTTCAAAGCATGAATTACCGCGGCTAATTCGAGATCGTGAGTCGGGTAATTAGTCTCATGTGTCTTCAACTGTCTAGAAGCATAAGCAATCACTTTACCACCTTGCATCAACACACATCCCAACCCTTGATGCGATGCATCACTATAGATCACAAACCCCTCGGTTCCGGATGGTATTGTCAAAATAGGTGCTCTCGTCAACCTTGACTTCAACTCCTGAAAACTGTTTTCGCATTCCTGACTCCATTCAAAACTAACACCCTTTCTCATTAACTTTGTCATCGGCAATGAAATCTTTGAGAAATGTTCAATAAAACGGCGGTAGTATCCCGCTAATCCCAAGAAACTTCGAATTTCAGATATGGAAGTCGGTCTCTGCCAATTTGATACAGCTTCTACCTTGTGAGGATCAACTGAAACTCCATTCTTGTCAATCACGTGACCAAGAAAAGTAATGCTAGGTAACAAAAATTCACATTTCTTGAATTTCCCGAATAACTGCTTTTCCCGCAGTCTCTGAAGTATCAATCTCAAATGATTCTCGTGTGTTATCTCACTTGGCGAATAAACAAGGATATCGTCGATGAATACAATCATGAAGTCGTCCAAATAATCTTTGAATACTCGATTCATAAGATCCATGAACGCAGCTGGTGCATTAGTAACCCCAAATGGCATAACTAAGAACTCATAGTGTCCATAACGCGTTCTGAAAGCTGTTTTCTCAACATCTTCGGCCTTCACTTTCAATTGATGATAACCCAATCTCAGGTCTATCTTGGAGAATACTTGTGCCCCACGAAGTTGATCAAATAAGTCATCAATTCTCGGTAGTGGATACTTGTTCTTGATGGTCAACTTATTCAGCTCCCGATAATCAACACACATTCTCATCGAACCATCTTTCTTCTTTACAAACAACACTGGAGCTCCCCACGGTGAAATACTTGGTCGAATGAAACCCTTGTCAAGCAACTCTTGTAGTTGAACTTTTAGTTCCTTCAGTTCTACTGGTGCCATTCTATACGGTGCTTTTGATACCGGTCTTGAGTCTGGCTTTACCTCAATGGTGAATTCAATTTCCCTCTCAATCAGGACATCTGGTAGGTCATCGGGAAATACGTCTGGATATTCTCGCACTATCGGAATGTCTTCTACTATTGATTCGGTCACTGCGACATCGTTTACTGAACATAGAAATCCCTGACATCCCTTTTTCAATAACTTTCCCGCTCGTATAGCTGAAATCAAATACGGCGGCGGTATAACCCCACTCCCTTGGAAACAAAAGTTCCCATGTACCGGTGATCAAAAATTAACCTCTTTCCGTTCGCAGTCTATTGTGGCTTGGTTAAGAGCTAACCAATCCATCCCCAATATCACATCGAAATGGTTCACAACAATCGGTATAAGGTCTACGGTCATTAACTTCTCGCCTAATTTGATCTCACAGTTCTTATATACAGTAGATGTCATTATCGCTTTACTAAGTGGCACAACAATAGACAATTCATATCCTAACGATGCCGATTTAACATTCAAATGTTCAACAAAAGCATGCGATACAAATGAATGCGTAGATCCTGAGTCAACAAGTATGCGTGCTAAGTGCGAACATACAAGCACCATACCTGAGACTACTGTCTCGGAAGCAGTCATATCTCCTGGGTTCATCTGATATGCTCTTCCTTGACGTTGCTCCGTCCTTTGTCCCCCGTCACCAAACTGCTTAGGCTTCGAACCACTAGAAGCCATAGAACTTGCCCCTTGTTGAGAACGCTTCTTTGGGCAATCCTTCGCTCGGTGTCCCAAGGTTCCACAATCAAAACACTTGAGTTGCGGGTAGGTCGCAGAACTCACACTATTTCCCCCTGTAGATCTGTTCTGAAAGTTGGTCAGAAAACATCGACCGGTGTGTGGTCGGTTGCAAAGTGAACACAACGGTATGTTACTTTGTACTCTCCTGGAATCATTAAAACTAGAACTAGAGCCTCGTGAAAACGACTTCTTAGAAGATCCTCCTTGGCTTCGGTCACTACCCTCATGACTTCGCTTTCATTGGTGATTTTGTCTCGATCTCTCTATTCCACTTTCGGCTACAAGCGCCGTCTGCTGTACTGCTGCAACAGTCGAATGCTCATAGGTCTCTACTCTCAACCGGATATTATCCCTTAAACCCTCTTCAAATTTTCTTGCCTTATCTTCCTCTTCTGGCACGGAACCCTTTCCAAATCTCAACAAAGCGTTGTACTTGGAAGTATATTCAGTTACAGTCATATCTCCCTGTTTCAAGTTATCAAATTCTCGTTTCTTCGCATTGTAGGCGGCTCGCGGAAAGAATCGGCGATTGAATTCTGCCTTAAACCCTTCCCAAGTAATCGGTGCTCCTTGATCTAAAACGTTTACCCACCAGTTCTGAGCTTTACCCATCAGCACATCACTTGCATTCTCAATCTTCTCTCTATCCGACATCGGAATAGATCGGAAAATTCTCTCCATGTCCATAACCCAATGTTCTGCCAATGTTGTATCAGGCGTCCCATGAAATTCCATTGGTTTCTTCCTCGCAAACTGTTCAGATATCGATCTCACACCCCTATTCTCAGGCGCATGAACTATTACTATCGGCTCTGGCTCCAATGGAGCTATTGGAGGCAACCGTTCTGCTATATTTCGGATCATCTCCCCAATATTCCCCATCATTTCCGCCATTTCATTCATGCGTCGTGTATGTGGCGATAGTTCTCGCTCTTCATCACTCATGATTATAATCCTGTAGTTCTCAATGCATAAACACTATGCATGTATGACAATAACAATAGCATGTATGTAAAACATCATATATATGCATCAAACATCTCTAATATGTGTGGATGCAATCTAGAACATATGACAATTCACTCAACACTCCACTCGTCGTCGAACGTTCCCAAAGTTTTGTTACCTATAGATTTTATACCAATAAATGTCACGACCCATCCCACTACGCGTGGAAATAGGACACGTGGCACGCCACCAAGGCTCATCCAAATATCATATAACTATACGCAGCAGAAAGAACTTTAAAACAACCCTGAGTATTTAAAACTTTAGGAAACATTACCCTCTGAGTTTATAAAATCCATTGAAATCAGAGTTATAAAAAGTTTTGGCCAATTAAAAAACACATCCAAAAATACTCAATTTTGAAAACAGAGGTTCAGTCGACTGTACTAGGGTCCAGTCGACTGTACCTGGCAGAAACTAAAATCCTAAATCCTCAACAGAGGTCCAGTCGACTGCCCAGTCGACTGGGTTGTGCAGAACCAAAATACATTAGTTTTAAAAAGGGTCCAGTCGACTGATCTGAGGACGCAGTCGACTGCTTTTCCATTCATCAAAGCAGTATCCAAAACCAATAGTGGTTCAGTCGACTGATCAAGGGTCCAGTCGACTGTTTCTCTTACTATTCACTTTCAGTGTCTCCACCTTACGAGATCCAGTCGACTGACCCTGGGTCTAGTCGACTGCTCTCCTGCTGGCAGCCCTGTATTAAATTATTAACAACTTATGCTTCTCAATACTAACAACAATCACAACCACAACTGATTCAACATATTAAAACATAACTACAGGCGTTCCTTTACAATATTACAATACTGTAAAGCTAATCTATGGTTCTATTACAACATATTACCAATCATTACACAAGTATAGGATCTAAACCATCTACAACAAAACATATACAAGTGTGAATTCCCCAGCGCTCATCGGCCTCACTCATCGCGCTTCTTCTTGTCTTTCTTCTTACCTGCAATGGAGTACATCTCCACTGCTCAGCTATATGCTGAGTGCACAATTCTAAATATATGCTTATATGACAATTCATGGTTTAAGCATCGAAAACACATAGGAATAGTGTCTAGGGTGAGTGGTACGCATTCATCCGGTCGATGTCGTAGGAGGCCCACCTCTCCCAGGCATCTCGTACACTGGTTGGGCCTTCCTCCATACCAGGTACCGTGTACTGGTTGGGCCCACCTCCAATCCAGACACAACCAAAATTCCAATTCCATTTCAATCACAATCACAATTCTCAAGGTTCGAGGAGCTTACCCCGAATGAATTTGCACCAAACTCCCCTTTGACCCAAGTAGACACATAACATGCTCACATAAACAGTTATACGTGCTTTTATCATAATTTCACGTGCATAATTAACGGGCCTAACTAATACATGAATTTCGCCCGGATCCAAGAATATCAAAAGTGATGTTCAAAACATGAAAATCCATATATTTCATAGATCTAGAATTCATACCTCGTGCGAATCTCTTCAAACTTTGAAGGATCGTCTAGGGGACTAAATAATCGCCGGATTTCAAATTATACGCGATTCCTACGAGTTTTACCTGATTTTTCCCAAAAGTCTAGAATTAAGATTTTTACAAAAATTGGCCAAACACAGCCTAAGTAGTATCAAAACGTAGGTCTTACCTCCACGAGTTCAAATCTGAAATCTGGAGAAAATCTGACGGACGAACGGTCGTCGATCGGCGTTGCAAAGCCCGTTGGCTCAATCTCCCTTCTCTCTCCTCTCTCTAGATATTTTGGAAGTGTTTGGATGAGAATAAATCTCATCCTCATCTATATATAGACAAAAGTTCTAAAAATTACGCTTACCTCCCCACGAGTTCCTCAAACTTCTAATTAATCCATGAAACTTCGCACACGTCCATTTTATGCCTTTACGAGTGAAAACTATAAAGTTCAAAAGTTTTCGACTAGGTTTCGTTTGGGTCCAAAATAACGTCCGAAAACTAAATTCTGTGGAATCTCTACACAACCTACCTTTTTAGTTAACGTGTCACTCACGTTCTCACCACAGTTCTCAAAACGATATATAAAAATATCATAATTACTAGAATTTACTCTACTCAGGTAAATTACTATTCACAGAAATACCAGATAAGATCAAATAACATTTAAATCATATAAATGCCATTTACTCATGATTATGCAATATGAACTTCCATGTTCCCGTGTCCTTACTGACACCTTACCGTTGAGTCACAGTCAACCACAACTCAAATTATTAATAACATTAATAATTTCAAAATCTCAAATGATGCATGATAAAACAATGATTTTCTGGAACGGGTGTGACACGAAAATCTTTAAAAAAAAAAATTGGATTAAAATCGGAAAGGTTCTGGAATTTTCATTTTAAAGTTCCGAACATCTGCTAACCCTAAAATTTCATATGAACCTTTGTATTATGAAATTCTAGAAATAGATATAAACTTTATATTTTATCCTTGTAAAAAGAGTAGCTATGCATATTTTATGGGAATAATTTATATTTACTTATCAACGTAACATGACTTGAATATTTTATGTTATTTTCATCTGAGATGCTGAATATTAGTTCTGGAATTTTTGATCTGAAAATTCTGGAATATTCCGAACATCTCCTAATCCTAAAATTTCATATATTTTGATATATTTTGAATTTCTTAAAATAAATCTAAATTTTATATTTGTTTGTGCCAAAAATATCTGGTCAACTAATATGAGGACATGTGGAAGACACATGGTGATCAAACTTGCATGGTAGAGAAGTAATAAGGATTTAACACGTGGAGGAGTTCGGTACAAGAGCTAAGGCGTGAGCAGTTACAACAAGCTGGGAGATTTGAATTTGAACACCAACTGCCGATTACGTGGAAGGCTGAGAGCTTGGCAGTTTGAAGGAGCAGTTGGATAACGCTCTAATACAAATGGAGCAGTTACTTGCGAAGGCCTATAAATAGCTAGTGAAGTGAAGCGTGAAGAGGACACACGCAACAATCCAAGCACTTCATAATACACTTTTGTATTTTTACTTTCCTTTGCAATTTGGAGTAGTAAATCATTTCAAAGTACCCTTCGAGGTTAGGATTTATACTTCCTTTTACTTTCAATAAAGTTGTTCTTTCCTTTGTTCAATTTCCTTTACTATTTTTGGTAGCTTTACTTAGTATAATTCATTCCTTAGTCTAGTATAGCTATTAGTTCAACCCTTTTACATTTTGTTCATCTTACACCATAAAAGTCCTTGGTTACAAGGCATTCGTACGGTCACAATTGGCCTGGTGAGACGCATTTGGCTTACACAATTACATTGGTAATTTGATTGCCTGGCACACTCGCACACACAAAATTACACAAATATCCTTTAAAGAATTAATAGCCAAACATAATTTTGGCATGTCTGGTGGGACCCAAGTGTCAAAGATGACTAACAGAGCACTTAGGAGCACCAGATCTGTTGAAAACACCAATAATGGTGTAAATGCTGAAAATGTAGAGGTTGGTAGCACTTCTTACCAAGAATCTCAAAATGAGAATATGGTAGATCTCATATACAATGGGGTTATTAATCAAGAAATTGGGATAGAAAACCCAAACCAACCAAAGGTAGCACTAATAGTTGGTGTAGAGGTACAAAATCAAATGGTGAATCAGTTACCACCAATATTTGACCATCTTGGAAACATGATCCAAAATGTTAGCGTCCTGGTCACTTCTCTCACGAGTCGTTTACCACAAAATATGCCAGTATTGGTACCAAATGGTCACTCAATTGTACCTTGACACTCGGGAAAGTTATGCTAGTTGGGGTTAATCAACCCAGTCCTTCAAACTATGTGAATGGTCCTGTTTTGAGGCAAAACACACAAGAAAGTTCTATATACATGTTAAAAACAATGTTGTACCTATCTTCAAAAGTACTCAAGCATACCAAACTGGAGTCTTTCAAGACCCAATGTTTAGGCAAGTAAACTTAAAAGATGGGAGAGCAAGAGGACCAAATATGGGGCATAATAGAAGGGTAAATAATAATCCTACGTTCGAACCAGAATTTGGAGGAATAGGGCTTGGTCAAAGGGCTGTAAATGAACCCCTTAGAAGGGTAGATAATCTTCAACATCCACCTATTGTTCCTACTGTTGCTCCATCTATGGTACAACCAATTCGACGGTAGCTAAATTTGGCTGAAAAGAATTATATAATTAACTTAATACATGAGATCTGTGGACCTATTGCTCGGGGGGTATAGACACCTTGAATAGATAGGATTGAATTCCTTAGGGGTTTTAAGGTTCCTACCTTCGCTTTGTTTTCTAGTGATGGAAGCCAATCCACTGTCGGACACATTGCAAAGTTCACGAGCCAATGTGTTGATCCTGGAACAAATGTGTACTTGAAACTTAGACTGTTTTCTAATTCACTGACAGACACAACCGTTACTTGGCTCATTAAATTAGGACCAAACTCTGTTCAAAATTGGGCTCAAATGGAAGACTTGTTCTATGCTCAGTTCCTCCAAACAGAACCATAAGTTTCGATGGCTGATCTAGCAAGACCGAGTCAAAAATCTGATGAAAAAGCTACTCAGTTCATAAATAGGTTCAAAAAGGCTACGATAAAGTGTAAAATTGTCTTAGCAGAACCTGGGTTTATTAAATTGGAACAAAATGGCCTTGAGTTGAGGCTTAAAATGAAGTTCGATGCCATTGAATTTAGAGATCTAGTGGAATTAAGTGCTCGAGTCTCTAGATATGAAGCCCTTTTAGAGGAAGAAAGTAATAGGAATGCCTCTTCACTTAAAACTTTCTACAAAGATCCTAATTATGAAATAGATGCTGTAGAAATGATAGGAAATGAACATTTCACTTACAAAAGTCTTTTGGAAAAAAATGTGGCTGCTGAATCCTATAGACCAAAAGGATCATTTAAGAAATACTCTTTTGATATATATTTAGAAAGTAGATGAAATTTTTGATCATCTTTTAGAAGGCGAAGTTATAAAATTGCCCTTTCCTGATGATTTAAAACGGAAGGAATATTATAAGTGGCATAATACTTGGACCCATTCGACTAACAAATGTTCTATTTTTTGAGACAAGATCCAACATCTGATCAACAAAAGGAAGTTAAGGTTCCCTCGGAAACATAAGCAAGCTATAGGGATTGATGAGGATCCTTTCCCAACAGTGCAAGATATATCAATCAACATAATTCAATCCATTGAGCCCAAGACAACTGCGTTCCTTTTGTCAAAGATCGAACAAAGGTAGAAGGAAAATGAAGCCAAGCATGCAGAAAAGTTGGAAAAATTGGCAAGAGAGGAATCTGTGGGGTAAAGTCCTCATCCAAAGATCCTTAAACACCTATGTATGAGGTGTGGTGAAGAATACACCAATATCTATAAGAAAAGCCATGCTAAGGGGAATAAGGGATTAGGAAATGCTTTGAATAAACAGCCGATGTTTTCTATTGGTTTGCACCCCAACCGATGATGAATGTAAAAAGAGGATAGTTTCGAGGGCCAATTTACTAGCCTCAATGGCTACTGGCCCAATGGTTGTTGAACGTTCAAGGTTCTCCCCTAATTATAGGGGTTACTATTAGAGAAGTGTGGTCTCGAGCCCTTTCTTTCGGTCCCATAATAGCATGCACTACCTTAGGCCCATGGGAGGCCTAGAGCCAAAAAGACAACAAATGGCTTTCAAAGCAGGTAAAATTATGCGACCAAGCACTATGCAGTATAACATAATGGCACATGCTATGATGCCACCTAAAATGGTACCATCTACACTAGCCACTAAAGTTTCAGGTTCACTTGAACAAGAGATACCTCTTCTAGCACCTAGGGTACCAAATTGGTTCGTATTGCAAGATGATAGGGTGAAATGTCTATTTGGGGTAAAAGTTGAATATGAACCCAAACTTAAGATGATTAAACCTCCATTGGTTAAATCAAACCACTGGGATGTTCTTAAGGATCCCAAAACCAAGAACTAGGAGTTGGTTCCCATTATCAATCACACCCAACAAAGGAGTATTCAGAAAAAGTTCACTTTCTAGAAGGAGTTCTCAAAGATGAAAGATGAGAGTTCAGCCAGTCAAGAGACCAAGGAACACTCAGTGGGTTTGAAGTCGAATCCAAGGTTCAACCCAGGAAATGAAACTGATGGAGGTACCACCTCAGGGGAGAGCACCATAGAACTCAAGGTGAAAGAGTTTAAAAAGAATATGAGTGAGGATGAAGATGATGTTACTATGGGAGAATCCCATGATCTGGGAACTGAGAAAAGTCTTGGGGAATCCCAAACAGGAATAGAAGAATGTTGTCGATCCCACAAAATTTATCAGATTAGGAGGATGGGGATAATTCCAAATGAAGTGGCTTGGATCCCCACAACGGTGACATGTCTTCGCATCAGAAGAATTTCCTCTGCGGGATTTGTTCAGATACTGAGAACTTCCAAAGGAAGGATTCTGTCTAGACTAAAAGGACCTTTAATTGTTAAGGTTGGGGTGATGGAGCAAAAGAGTGATCTTGTTTCTATTTCTTCCAAGGTTGATTAGAGAATCCAGACTTATTGTTCCTTACCGGAGGAATCATTTCACGATTCTTCTTCAGTTGAGTGTCCTCACCCTCAACAGACAAAGCTCATGTCAAAGCTTCCGCAAAGCTCGTAATATCGAAAGCCGCTAAGCCACTTTGAATGTAAGGTCTGAATGTAAGGTTTCAGCCTGCCTTCAAATTGTGCCGCCTTAAACTTATCATCAGTGAGTTGAGCGGAGGCAAAACGCGCTATGGTGGAAAATCGACTCTCGTATTCCGATACCGTCATCTCTCCTTGGGTGAGTTGAAAGAACCCAGTTCTCTTCACATCGTGGAAAGACCTAGGAAAATACTTGTCTAAGAAGAGATGCTCGAAACTGACCCAAGTCATTCTAGCCAAAGGGTTGGCCGAAACGGTGGTGTCCCACCTATGAATAGCTTCTTCGATGAACATGAAGGAAGCGGCATTAATGCATGTAGCATCCTCCCGTAGATTGATATAAATGAAGATGCGATTTATCCTTTGGAGGTAGTCTTCGGCTACCATTGGATCAGGTCCTCCTGCGATGGTAGGTGGATTATGGTGCTCAAAATCCCTCATCACCAGTCGGTGATGACTTAGGAGCATTGGGGCCCGCAGGTGGATTTATACCTCTCCTCGAAGAACGGGGTGGAAGAGGTGGAGAAATCTCATGGAGAATGGCTCTTGCAATGTCTCTCATAGCATCCGCCATGGCCTGGAGTAACTGGAGTCCTACAGGAGCTTCCATATGACCCAAAGAATTGACAGAGTCTTCTGCCATAATATCTCGGCCTCTACAGCCCCCACAGACTCTACCTCGACCTCTTCTTAGTGCTGGTACAGAAGCAATCGATGCTGGATCACTAGCTTCTACCCGGTCACCTAACCCTTGGCCACAAGCATGAGCTTTAGTATGTGGTGGCATAGCTAATACCACAAAATGAGAAAGGGGACGAATTAAAGAAAGGTTTAGTGGCCAGAAAGATAGTTAAATACAAATAAGATGTCCCCTAGCACATATACAATTTGTTCAATGAATACCCTTTGTCCTAAAGTATTTAAACCCGGTTAAGCTCTGATACCATTCTTTAACTCCCCAAATCCCGAAAATGGGTGTTAGTATTAGCAAATGATTCAATAGTCAATTTACAACATGCTTAAACAAGTTTTGTTGAAAAACATTGGACTACGAATCAGTAAAATCCGTATAAAATTGAAAAGTTAATTATATTTTAAAAGAAGAATATATTTGTTAACCTTTGAAATTTTATCGAAAAAGGTAACTAAGTGTAAGCGGGCAGGGGTCATTTCGACTGGTCGAACTGCACCATTCGACCGGTCGAATAGGGCCTGGGCAGAATCCTTCCTAGCTTGATGGATTTTGCATATGTCTCACTCAACCAAACAAATCAACACTTCTACGACTCATGTAAAATATTGTGAAATATTCAAAATACGGATTTGATGTCCCCCACGGTTACCCTGATTATGCTGTGTAATACCCTGTATTTTTTGGATGTATATTAATAAATAAGACTTGGTATTGCTTCGGGAACATTTGTATGATCCTTGCCCTTCTATTGGTGAAATTGGTGTCTCAATCGATTGAACTTTTATCAACTGATTGATATTGTTCAGTTTCAATTGATTAAAGTATTATCAATTATTGAGATTGTTTAGTTTCAATCGATCTAACCCAGTTCAAGCGATCGAAACTCTACTGACATGACTTCAATCAATTGAAGCCGTTTCAATCGATCGAACATGATGTTATCAGATATCCCAGATTTCACGCAAGAAATGCCACCTTGACCTCCCTTGCCTATATGTATGAACCATCTCGTGTGTGTGTGTGTGTGTGTATGTATGCTGAACCAGAGAGAGTTTAGAGAGAGAGAGTGATACATATTTATATACACCACACTCATATATACATACATACACCCATATATATATTCTGTCCAAGAGAAAAAGGAAGACAGAAGAGAAAGAAGAGAAGGGGAAGAAGTAAATAGAAAGAAGAAGAGACAGAAGAGAGAGAAGGAGGAAGCCATTGAAGCCAAAACACCCCCAGTCATTTCTGGGCATCACTTCCAGTCTTAAACTTAATCACACATAATGAAACACATAAACATCAAGAACACATAGCACATAGGCAAATTTCTAACAGAATTAGGATTGGATTATTTATATGCCAAACGTACTCCAAACTTCGTAGTCTTCTAGATTATACTTAGTTAAGATATAATACACTATATTAGAGAGTTATATGAACTACCTTTAAACTTTAGGATTTTTCCTAACCAAAATAAGTTGTCGGATGAAAGTGATTTTGGTGTCCACGCGTGCTCCTCGTCATAAGAAACAACTTTAAAGTTTGGAGTTTTGCCCGGAGATCGAAATATCTAGATAATACCAAGGGTTTTGTACTCAAAACCCTAAGTCTCCAAGTCCTAGAGAGACAGGAGATATATATATATATATATAGCGAGAGAGAGAGAGAGAGAGAGAGAGAGAGTTGACAACTTATGAAATTTAAACCTAACATGTTCTATTTACAGTAAGTGATAAGGTACAACTCTTAAAGCACATGGTACTACTTGCATAAGCTGTTATATTTCACTAACCATACTAGTTATGACATTATTTAAAACACAGATAGTGAATCATTTGAGCACACGATCCTTTCAGTCCAAAAATCTCTTTTTTGAATTTCTTGTCAAGTCTTACATCACAAGTACATCAGATCAAAATACAACTGTGACTAATTTTTCCGGAAAAAGTTTCAAATTATCCGCCATTTTCATACTAAGTATTTAAATGCGAAAATATGGTCATATAATAAACGTTTAAGTACAGTTAAAATACAGGATATTACATAAACATTGGGAAGCATAGCATTGCTCTTTCTTAAAACCAACTTCTGTAATTCTTGCTTAGCTCACTTCTCCTTGAATAGTAATGCTATGCTTCCCAAATTTTGTACTAATAAAATATGGTTCCTAACACATGTGACAGTAGACCCACTTAATTTCGTTGGAGGGTGCTAAAGTAGTCTTATCATTATTGAAGTTAGTACCATTGTCACATGTATTGGGAAATCATATTTGGGTGAAACGTTATTCAGTGAACTCGTCACACTACGTCATCATGCTAACATAATGTGACACCCCAACTAAATGGCCACATGTAGCCTCTAAACTTTGTAGAGATTACAACTATGGAGTTTTTGCCCCTAAATGTAGGGGGGCATGACTTGCTTAACTACTTGTCACGTACACCTAAAAATAGGGGTCACATGGTCTCATATAATTAAGGTGTTACACCACGTCAGCTTGATGACACGGTGTGACAAGTGACATGGTCTGACGGGCAGACTGAATAATTTCTTCATTTAGATATAAAATTTTGGAACCATGGGATTACTCCTGGAATGCCTTTAACTCCTTTCTGCATTTTCACGGTTGTGTCCAAATCCTTACCTTGTCACCAAACAATACCCTATTTACTTCTTTTGAAAAGTACAATGGAAACCAACTGTAGGATTGATAGAGGATAGAAGAAGAAAGCAGTGTTTGCTTAAGCAACAATTGTAAAGCATTTCCAGCAAAATTTCATCAAGGACACACACACAAGAATTTCATCAAGGACGCACACACAAGTGGATTACTACTATTTAAAGGCTATAATAGTAATTTTCGAAGTAAGAATTCAAATTTGGACTGTAGCAATTGAAGTGCCTCTTTGATTACCAATTTACCAGTATAGATATTACCGGTATAGATATGGCTATATATAGGGAGAACGCTTCTATTCATTTTTTTGGGTCTTTTTGGTATTGTTATTTTTTTACAGAAGTGGGTTTAAGGGTTTAAAAATTGGTTTTTTCAAAATTTATTATTTTTTTTGGGAGTCCGCTTCTGTGAGAGAAAATATCACTAAAAGGACCCAAAGAAATGTATGAAAATGTTATATATAGATAGAGATGTAGAGAATTTTCAAACAACGCTGTTTTTTTCTTTCTATTGTGGTTAAGCTATGATGCGACCTAGGCATTTCCAAGATGAAAGAGTGAGAAGCAGCCATCTGTAAAGTCTGTCATGGCCTGTCGCATTTTATGCAAAAGCTGTCAAATCGCAAATATTATACCCAAGTCTCAAAACATTATACCAGGTCCGCATGTCCCAAAATGTCAATCTAGTTCTCAAAATATTGTACTCATATATAGGCACTATGTGTAACGTTCTAAGTGGTTCACTAGACTAACAGCTTGACTCTAGGCTATTTGTAGAGTAGCTAGCCTGTAAGTGCAGGGCCGGTCCTGAGATATTGAGGACCCCATGCGAGATTAGTATACCAGGGTCTTTTTTACAATTAGGGTCTGGGGGAAGTGCCTCCGAAGCAATATATATATATATATATATTTTGTCTATTTACATATATTTGTAAGTAAATTTATGTATTATAGTTTGATTTGTCAGTTATTTATTGGTATTTTGAGAAATTAAATGCTTAGTTAATGTAGTATTTATCAAGAATCAAATGCACAAAAATAATATATGTACATATATAGGACAGGTGGCCCTTTTGTACATATAGCAATTTGGGGGCCCTTTTGTATGGTGGGCCCCAAGTCCATGCATATGTCGCATGTGCTCAGGACCGGCCCTGTGTAAGCGGGTACAACCAGAATTAGCTCTGATACCATTTATAACTAACCAAATGGTCCACTAAACTAACAAATTGATGAATATACCACAATAACCTTAAAATGTTTAGGTCCAAGTTTTTAGCAGTAATCCACTTGCTTTTACATATATGAAACTAACAATTTACATTTTTTTTTTTTATGGATTCTCACACTATGATAGGACCAAACCTCGATGGTCCTACATATGATAGAATTCCACTGTTATGTAATGCCAGTATTTGGACGACTTTGTACTTTGACTAATTTTTTTTTTCAAGTGCTATGACCATGGAATGGAGTGATAGGTGTTGTACATGAGTTTGAATTGTCTTAAGTCTTGGGGATTCTATTTTCTCATCTTTAGTTTTCAAATTTGTTGAATAGAAGAATTAATGAGAAACGGAATTTCTATCACATAATTGCTTATGTCCTTATCAAAGAAAAAGCGTCCTTTTGAACAATCTAAAAAAAAATAGTGACAAATCCCTCCAGATGAATCTTTAGTGGTAAAAGTCTATACTCAAATCTTTTTTAGTTAGAAGTCTATTATGGGATTTTTTAGACGAGCTTATCCTTATTGTTAGATAAAGGAAATTATTATATCTATTTCTAAAATATTGTAGCATATCTTTCAGTTATGGTAAGTGGATAAAATCAAATATGTCTTGAATTTATATTAGATAAACTATCTGCAAATATTTCAGGATAACATATTTTTCATTCATAGAAATAATTTGGTCTTGACATGCATGCATTTCAGGATAGTTTGTGAATTTCCCCAAGGTATTTAAATCATAAGCTTCATAACTTTTGGGAATTGCCTCAAACAATTCTTAACTACACATGGTTAATCACTTACCTTTGTTGTGGAATTACTCTAATCAAACATTTGATTTTTATCGGGGATATTGCGTGAAGAATTATGAATTAACATTGGCATTTTCCCAAAGAAATACTTTGTGAAATTGCTTAAATGTCTTTTTGAGAATTTTTTTCAATATAAAAAGTGATTAATCTTTGAAAAATTCCTACAGGTAAATTAAATGTTGATCTAAAAGTTTTGAAATTTCCTTAAAAAAACTGGCCTATCATATTTCAAAAAATTTCAGGGTTATGCCCCCCAAAAGATTTGCTTTGGGATTTCCTCAAAATGCTCAATTTTATAACTTCTCGAGTGTTAAACTGAGAAACTAAGAAATTACTCAAAGTACCAGCAGTTTAGCACTTTGAAAAATTCCTCAAAACTATCCTGGTGATTGGATTTGAAGTTTAGCACTTTGAAAAATTCCTCAAAACTATCCCATTATTAAGGTTACGTATGAAGAAAAAAGTGATAAAATATTTAGATGAAGGATGATGTCATATCACTGACATTCAATTTTTACAAATTCATTCCCTACATATCCGGGAAAAAAAAAACAATCCATAATTGTGATTAGGCCTATTTTCACTTTACCTCCTAAGGTTTAAAAGTGGACACTTAACCCCACTGTGATTTTGGATTAGAGTGAAACTATTTAGACTTCTATCAAAAATGCTCATTTGAGGATTAAGTGTTAAAATTAGCCCCACATAGGAGAGTTTAAATGAAAAATTAACCCCACATAGACAGTTAACCCTAAAATTAACCCCATAAGGGATTAAGTGTTAAAAATTAGTCAATTAAGGTTGAAAATATCATATTTTCCTAATAAAAAAAAAAAGAAAGAAATATCACATTTTCAACATGTCAATTAAAGTTATCTCCTGCTTTGGTTTGTGCATCGAGTCATTGACTCCAAGGGTTAAAAGTAGTGAATACTGTTGCACGCCTCAATCAATTTCATAGTGCTATCCTTCATATTTTCTGACAAAAAGTCCCTAAAACATATTTTTTAGACACACATACCCCTAAAAGAAAAGAAAAATTTCCTAAAATTGTCATACTTTCAAAAATAGGAGAGAGAGAGAGAGAGTAATTCGAGCGACGATCGTGACCAGTTGCATCTGGCAAAGCTTCTAGTAGTAATTCGAGCGGCGATCGTGACCAGTTGCATCTGGCGAAGCTTCTAGCTCTCTCTCTCTCTCTCTCTCTCTCTCTCTCTCTCTCTCTCTCTCTCTAGAAAACTAGAATAGATGTTTTTCTTTTATTGGGAGTCTCCGCAGGTTGTGCTAATGTTAAATTAACCAAATGTCTCAACGTTTTGGGAATTTCTTAACCTTTAATACCAAACATACGTCTAGACTGTTCACTGGAATACCTTTAAGGAATTTCTCAAACTAAAACATGTCTATGTAATTTCTCAAAGTCACAATTTTCATAACTTCCCAAAGTAATGCTTTGAATTTATATCATAATTCTTTGAGAAATATTTCAAACAATCCCCAAAGGTTTTCTTCTATGAGAAATTTATCAAATTATCCCGATAATGAATGACATAGCCAACTTCATTGATCAGAAATTTCTCAAACTGGCCCGGTGCGAAAAACTATAGCCAACTTCATTGGGGAATTTCTCAAAGTAGCCTGTGAGAAATACCAAAGCCAACTTCGTAGGGAATTTCTCAAATTAACCTGGTTAAGTGTCCTGAGATTCACATTTGACAACCGCAAACACTAAGCACAAGAGAGATAATTTTCCCAACAAGAAAAAAAAACATGAATAAAAGATAACCAAAAAAAAAAAGGGGCAATTAGCAATTAATCCAAATTAAGGAAAGTATAGTGGTTTAGGTATAACTAGTAAAAATATTTGGGAGAAGATACACTCCTTGGTATTTTGACAAATCTACCCTAATATTGGTCTACACCAAGAAAGTTTCACCCCCTGCATCTCCGGCGACCTCGCCTGACCTCTGGCGACCACTACCATCACCTCGCCTGAGCTCCGGCGACCTCGCCTGAGCTCCGACGACCACCATCATGACCTTAAAGCCTCCACCAACCACCACCACCTCACCTTACTTTCAACAACCACCATCACGACCTTAAGCCTCCACCAACCACCACCACCTCACCTGATTGACCTCATTCACAACCAAAACACCAAATCAACATACAATGATCAGAAAATAACTTTCTCAAAGTTCATTTCTTATACCACCGAAAAAACTTGTGAAATTATAAAAAAAAAAGTTGTGAAATTTATCAACAAAAAGTTGTGAAATTTCACAGAGTTCGTGAAATTTCGATCATGAAACCACCACAGCCACACCAAACCTTTGCTGATCACCACCACGACCTCACCTGACGATCTCTTCACAACCAAACTACCACATCAATATGAAATGATCACAAAACAAGTTTTTGAAATTTAATTTCTCATACCAGCACCGAAAAAGTTGTGAAAATTTCAAAAGAAAAAAAAGTTGTGAAATTTCAGAAAGATTGTGAAATTTCACAAAAAAGTGTTCTGCCAAACATTGAAAAAACTTTTTACAAATTTGAGCATTCATATCAATCTGTAACTTGTTTTTTTGCATAAAATCTATATATTTACAGCCTACTCAACGAGATCTATCAAACAACTATTACTGTTTATATCAAACTTCTGGGAAAAAATGTTGAGAAAGCTACTGATTTTTTTTGATAAATTTCACAAAAAAATGTGTTAAAAAAAAAAAAAAAAAAAAAAGGAAGAAGAAGAAGAAGATAATGGTGGATCAGTGCACTGGTGGCCGGATCTGCTCGTGAAAATGCTCGCTTTGGTGGTGGTGACCGATGGTGCCGCTGGCTCGGAGATGGTGGTGGTTGGCTGGCGAGATGGTGGTGGTTGGCTCGGAGATGGTGGTTGGCTCGGCGATGGTGGTGGTTGGCTCGCGAGATGGCGGTGTTTGGCTCGCGATGGCAGTGGTCTTGGTTGGTGGTGGTGCCGACGACGAAGGTCCCCGGCGATGGCGGTGGTCTTGGTTGGTGGTGGTTGGTGATGTTGCTGAGAGAGAGAGAGAGAGAGAGAGAGAGAGAGAGATGAAGAAAGAGAAATGAAAATGAAAAATACAAATAAGGGTAAACATGTCTCAAAAATATGTGGTCAACTGGTCATATGACCTATTCCAAATTAACTTATTGAATAATGTCCTTATTACCAAAAAGATTTCCTTTGTGTCTTTAAACCAAATAATTCTCCTAATTGGGTATTTAATACCAAATTTCTAAAAAAAAAAAATCATGAATAAAAGATACAAATAAAAGGACAAAATCAAATCAATTTTTAAAACATATTCCATAAATGACACAATAAACACATTCCATAATTGTGTTCATACATATTGCATAACTGAAATACATGATGAAAGATATAAGGAATACATATAATATATCTAATTATATCACAATAAGGGCAAATTGGTTCAATAAACTCTCCTAATGGACTTTTGACTAGAAACTATTTGAGTAAGTGCTTTTACTACTAAAGTTTCCTTAGAGAGATTTTTCACTAAAAAACTGAACATACAAGACTATTGATATTGAGACTTATCTAATTATGGACTTGTTAAAACTAAAATGGAACACCAGATAGTGAAGGCCTCTAAGCTTCATACAGAAATTCAGATTTACGTGATCGATATGTTATTTTGGCCATTATTTTAGATATGGGACATAGATTTATTTCTTCCTTGCTTCTACTCATCAGGTGAGGGATGATAAGGAATTGGAATGACATACAAATCATTTTTCCTTCTAACTGATGCACCAGATGCCTCAGTCATGTCGAAATCTTCATTCTTTTTGCCATCAGCAAGTTTCCAATCAAAGTGATACAACAACTGTGCGAGCGGAAGATCAACGTTGGCTAACCCAAAGGTCATGCCAGGACACATTCTTCTTCCAGCACCAAAAGGAATATAGTGATAGTGATTTCCTTTGTAATCAACTGAACTGCCAAGGAATCTCTCTGGATTGAAGTCCTCAGCATTAGTCCAATGCTTAGAATCCCTACTAATTGCCCAAAGATTGACAATTACTTTGCTTTTGACAGGTACCTCATATCCATTAATTTGACACTTTTCTCTACATTCTCTTGGAACTGATAGAGGAAGAGGAGGGTGTAATCTCATAGTTTCTTTAATAACTAAATTTAGGTACGTTAATTGATCCAGTCCTTCTTCATCAACGTAACCCTTTTTACCAAAAACATTTCTCACATCAGCTTGTGCCTTCTCCATGCGTTTTGGGTCTTTCAGTAATTCTGACATTGCCCATTCAACAATTGTAGATGATGTCTCGGACCCGCCGATGAAAATGTCCTGAAATAAATCCAAATTTTGAGGTTTTTTAACAAAACAAGGACGAATAAATAGCATGTTATTCCTACTCTGCAACTAGCAATATTATAGGATGAATATTGAACCAAAATCAGTCCTATATATCTACAGTACTCTGATTACTCTCTCGGCATCTCCAAAAGCTTTCCTTGACAAATACAACTTCATGCGTAATTTGACAATTATGATTTGAACTTACACTTGAACGGCCTAATATATTAAACCTTTTTTATTATTGGTTTTCAACTTGAAGTATGTACGTTGTCCAGGTGTTCCATTGGTCCACCTCGGGGTGTGTAAGGGGGTGTACCCCTAACACTATTGTTTTCTTTAACTTCAGTAAGTGTTTGTCTAAAACTTTGGCTTGGGTGGAAACAAAAGCAACCTATGGAACTTTAAAAAAAAATAAAAAATGTCGACAATGATAATTTAACGGAAAAATAGATCATACTAACCAAGATGACCGCTTTGATATTATCGATGGTGCATGGAAATTCAAGGTCACCATTCTCTTGAACTTGTAGAAGAACATCTACAAGATCTTCATTTCCTTCCACGTCACCAGTATAATTCCTTGTTTCCTTCTTTTCTTTATGTTCGGCAATAATGTTCTCAAGTATCCGGTCAATTTTGAAATGAATCTTCTCAATTTTATGCCTCATCCCAGTGATCAAGACAAGCAGTTTATTTGAAGGAAATAGATCGGCAACATTAAATCCTCCTGCTAAATGCATAGCTTCCTCGACTAGTGATATGAATTCTTCATGGTCTTGGTATTTCTTACCGAATGCCGCCCTTGAGATGATGGCAGATGTGGAAGATAAAATCATTTTGCTAAGATTGACTGGCATTCCAGCATGAGCACAAATAGATTCGATGAGATTTGAGAATTCTTCAACCCTGAGTGGTCTGAACAATTTGACGCGCTTTGCGCTAAATACTTCCAAAGTGCAGATTTTACGAAGTTGTCTCCAATAGTCCCCGTACGGGGCGAATGACATGTTTTTAGAATTATAGCTTACGATACTAACAATTAAAAGAAAAGGTCTGCTAGCAAAGATGATATCATGGGTTTTCATCATCTCTTTTGCAGTTTCTGCTGAAGAAATTACGATGACGGAAAGTTCCCCTAGACGCAGGTGCATCAATGGTCCATATCTATTGGCTAAATTTCTTAGGTGGTGATGGGGAAGAGATCCAATCATCTGGTGCACGTTTCCTATTAGAGGTAATTTCCATGGCCCAGGAGGAAGATTTGGAACCAAGTTGTTGGTTTTTGATTTCTTAGCTATTTTCAGTGCCGTGAACAAAAAGATTAAGAGGGTTAAAAGAAAAGGGAAGGATGGTAATGGAAACTCCATGGTATGAGGAAATGGAGAGCTAGATAGCAAGTAATTCAGAGTTCAGTATTTCAGTGGTGTTTCATCCAATTTATGCACACATGATGGGTTGACTAGCTAGGTTGGAGTTTTCCAACGAGTAGTGTTGCACACATATTTTTTGACACCGAGTGTCATCCGGTCATTAATTGGAGCACGCTCTATCACCGAATACATTTTGGCCATTGATTTTTGATGGCCGAAATGCGTTCGGTGATGGGACGCGTGCTAATCAATGGCCGGATGACACATTGTGTCCAAAAGGGTGTACCAAACATTTTCCTTTTTCCAAAATATCCTTTCAATTGTTTAATCTTGTCTTCGATTTTGTAAGGTGTACAGGTTCTAGTCTAACATTGCATTAACGGTGGAGATGATTCTGGTCCTCCTGGCTAATTACTTCTGTCGAACACAAATCGCAAAAATTAACATATTTGAATGAGTAATACTGTTCTTTCCAAATACTAATCCTAAATTTCCATCCCAAATGATATGCCAGTGGACCACTAGTTTTTGATTGGATGATGCTGAAGTGGTCCATCATTATTGTTAGTGGGCACCCATTGTCACATTATTTGAGATGAGAATTTGAGAATAGGATTTGGAAAGCATAGCATTACTCTATTTGGATAAATTTCAATAAGCACATTTTGGCTGACGAACGTGATGCAGAAAATAAATTTAAGTTTTAATATTTTCTTAATTTTCATGGTACTCTCATGATAAAGGGCACGTTTGGCGCAGCTTCTGCTTCTACTTCTATGATTCAAAAAAAAAATAATTTTAAAAGATTTGATTTTGGTTAAAAGATGTCTAAGATAACTTATGGCCAATACCAAATTTCTGCAAGGACTTATTTTTCTACAATTGAATCACATAATTTAACTGTTCAAATATGTTTTATTTTAGCTTTTGATGTTACATAATCAGTTATAGACTCCAAAAATTGTTGACAAACAAGTACTAAGACTTCTACTTTTACATCTGCTTCTGTCTAAACTCTAAAAGCAAAAGTTGAATCCAATCAGAAGGGAAGTATTTTCAGCAGCTTGACTATTCATAGAGTGCATTACATAATATGCAAAGCTTTAAGTTCTTTTCTAAACTCGTAGTTCTCTTTATTTTTTTAGAAATGATACTTGGCTTCTTTTTTTAAAAAATAGTAGATCCCAAAAGAGGCCAGTACAAGATTCAGAACTGAGAAAATATATGAAAATTAATACACACAAACTTCTTTGGATTTTTTGCTTAGTTCACATCTCTTGAAATGTCTTTAAACTCCAGCAAAAAAAAAAAAAAACAATAATTAAAGCATTTAATTAACAAAGTATTCCATCCAGTTAAGTCATTAATTACATCAAGAAAGGATACAATTACACACATAGGTAAATAACTACTCTTTAACCTAAAATTAATTTTCCATGTCAAAATTCAAATTGGACTGTCGCAATCTGAAGTGGTTTGATAATAGATATCAGCATCAAGATATGAAACTTCTCAATTTTCAAACACGCCATTTGCGACTTTGAATTACCAATGACCAGGGGCGGAGCTACCTTGTTTCCAGGGGAGCATGTGACCCTTAACTTTTGGAATTTTTACTTTAACCTTATGTATTTTATATTGTATGCATTTGTGCCACTGCAATTTTTAATTTTACCGTTTCTAAGCTCAAAAATCTTACTTCGGTGCTTAAATGTAACTAATTCAACCCATAAACATCTTATTTACTCAATTAATCTTAAGTATTTGTGCCCTTATAGACATCGCTTTTGAACCTGTGAAGGATTATTTGTTTAATAAATAAAACTAGTAAAAACAAAAGGCCTAATTGCATTTTACTCCTTCGTACTATACACGTGTTTTCAATTGGGTACATGAACTTTCTTTTTTTGTAATTGGCCCCTTGAACTTTCAGCCCCTTTTCAATTCCATCCAATCGATGACGCTGTTAGTTTAAAATATTTCTGGGCAATTCCATTAGTTTAAAACGAACGGAATTGCCCAGAAATATTTTTTTTTTCTGCAATTGGCCCCTTAAACTTTCATCCCCTTTCCAATCAGATCCATTCGGTAATGTCATGAGATTTTATTGGACAGAATTGCCCAAGTGTCTTTCCCCCAAAAATGGCTAAATCAAAACTTCTTTTTTTCATTTTATCTATGAAAACAGATGATTTTATCTGTTGACACACAGATAATATTGAGCTAAACAATCCTAATTTTCTTATCTTTTGGCCTTTTGGGATGATTTTTTATTTCAAGTATTTGTTCGAGATAAACTAATTTTCTTATTTTATTAGTTTGGCTGTTCAATTTTTTCGCGAACCCGTGAAATCTGACCGACCCAACTCAACCCGAGGCTATTGGGTTGGCTTCGTGGGTTCATGGATCGAGTGGTGATTTTAATGTTGTAATTCTGACAGTTTCGGTTCGAGTCACGAGTGGGCTCCCCACTTTTCGCAGGTCACCTGACTCAACCCGACTGGCGAGTGCATATATAAGTAATATAGAGAGAGAGTGATTATAAGAAACCTTAAATGACTTATAACTCTTATTATAATATTTGAATTTTATTACTTTTTCCTTCTCATTAATGCTTAGTCAGTGTACTGTATAGTGGGCATGTGTGTATATGTATATATAATTATTATATATGTGCAGTTTAGTTGCATTTATGTGTTGGGAAACTCAAAATATTTGACTCTAATGGACCCACTTCTCTAATTTCTGCTGACCAAGGCTGTTTTAGAATCATATATATATATATATATACATATATCAGTTAGGCTATAAAGAGTGCGTCCTTTTTTTTATTAAAGAGAGGAACTCTGTTTTGGCCGTCGGATCGTGTTTTCATTAATGACAGTTTTGTCATTTCAGAGTTTTTAAACACAATCCAACGGCCAAAACAGAGGACCTCTCTTTAATAAAGAGAGGTGGCCCTCTTTAGATAATCTTTGATACATATATATATATATATATATATATTTTACTTTTTATCTCTATTCTCTCTCTCTCTCTTACGTGTGTCCCCCCCTTTTTTTTTTTTTGGTAAAGACGTGTGTCCCCCTCTCTCTCCCTTCTTTTTTTTTTCCTTCTTTCTTCTTATTCTCTCTCTTCTGAGAAAAAAAAAATACTCTCTAGAAAAACCATAGAGCTCAAACTCTTGTGGTGTTGGTTATGGCATAATGCTATTACACATTTTTCTGCAAAGGCTCCTTGGAATAGTTTCTCTTTTGCTGCCTTTCATGTTTTTTGTGTGTATTTTCTGTCTTTCACGGGTTAACCCGAGACCCGCCCGACTCAAACCAATCGGACCACTGTCGGTTTCAATCTACCATCGGTTCGGTAACGGGTGAGTCTCACTAGACTGGACCATGTTCGGGTCGGATGCTCGGATTAGGGTCAAAACCGACCCGTGAACACCCCTAAGTATTTCCACCCAAACAATCACGTCGGGTCGGGAGCACTGTCCCCGAACCCTCTGTAAGTTTGAGCCCCCAAAGATCAAATCCTAGTTCCGCCCCTTTCTAATGACTAGGTTTTTTTTCCAAGTGCTACGACTTTAGAATGGCATAATTGATGATATAATAGAGTTGAGTTATCAAAGTCTTGGGGATTTTATTTTCTCTTCACGTTTCAAATTTGTTGAAGAGGAGAATTAAGAAGAAACAATTTTTCTATCAAGGTTACTTCAGGTTAACTAGGATAAAATGCATTTTGCACTGTTAAAATATACATTGCTTTTACAGTTTGGACCTTTAGCTTTTAATGGAGACAATTGGGACACGTTTGATTTCGATTACGCATTCACTTTTCTAATTTCTAAAACAATGTAAACTAGTTTCAGTTTTAATGGGAACGAAACCAAAAACTAAAACCTTTTTTTTTTTTTTTTTTCGTTTTCGCTTTCTAGTCCAAGTTCATTGTCGTTTTCGATTATCGCTTTCCAAAAAAGAGAAACAAAAACAACTACCACATACATTTTAAGTTTTTGTTTTTAAAAAAGAATCAAAATGACAAATAGAAAACTAAAAGCCATAAAAAAAAGGCCACAATATCACCAATTGGATCCTTAACTTTCAGGCTAATTGCAATGTCAAACTTCTGTCAATCTCTACTCAAATGTAAGGGAATTATATCACATGGAAGGTTTACCCTGCATCACGTGGTCCTGACGATCCTAGCTAGGGAGAGACGAAGTATGCGGGCTCCCAAATTTTGCCCATTTTTTTCTCTTACAAAGGGCCCCGAATAATATTGAGGTGGGCATAAAATAAAATTTTTCTATGTAATACGTTAGTGCAATTGTACTTGAGCCCACCCAATTATTGAAAATATATATGTATATATATAAGGTATTGTACAAGTCCAACAAATTTATTCCTCACTTCCCTGTTTAGTCCAATTAAAATAATGCTACATCAATCCAAGCTTTAGAATTTAAAGTAAGCTATCAATTCTTATTATTGAAAAAAAAAATAAGAAAAGAAAAGAAAAGAAAAGTAACTATACGAAAGCATGCCAAATCACAAAGGGGTTGGGAGAAAAGGCAATCACAATTCACAAGTAATGAATATTATAACTAAACCTCTTAACTCTCAAAATTGTCAAAAGAACAGGGAAAATTCTACACACAAATATGTATACATAAACCTCTCAACTCCTTTTTGTTACAGTGTGTGACGCCTCCACGAACACTCCTTGATACCCAATTTTCGGATATTGATCGAAATTTTCTCTGGTATGCCGTGGTGGTATTACAGTGTGATGCCGAGGATCAAGGCTGGTTGGACATTCCCTGAGTTTTTAATTTGGAGCTTTATGTTTAATAGTATCCTCGGCTTTTAAAAATGCTATTAAGTTATTTATTGCAGGGATAATTGGTTAATTACATTTGTCACGGCCTATGAGTCCATAAAGAAAATGAAACACTTTGTTGATTTATGCTACGCTAGGGCGTGACAATACCAATTAATACTTGGTTTGAATCTTACCTGAATAAATTAGTTATTGACAGTCTGTTGGTAGGTGTTTGTCTCTATATATATATATGCATATTCTATAAGGATGTATGGTGAAATGCAATTATGAATGTTTATATAGCTGGACAAGAAATACAGACTTGTTCTGTGTGAAATACATGGTACATTTCCGTAAGGCCCTTAATTTTTAAGCATGTTATTAGATAATAATTCAGTTGACTTATAAGGCACTTTGATGTATTATATCAGAATTAAATGGATCAACAAAAATGTTTAGTGACAAAATTTGGCTAAAGATAAACATAAGAGTTTATTATACAATACGTGGAAAATAGTTTGAACAATGAATAAGTGCTGTGTACAAATTATTTATTTTTATTAGAAAATTGGTTAAGAATAGCTACATCTGCAAATGCAACAGTTTTTTTTAAGCTAAGCAACAATGATATATAATAATAAAAAAACCATGAGTTGTTACAAAGACCATTAGCCAACAAACAAGGCCACCCAAAATTTGTAAGAAAGTACTTTTGCTCACCTAAAATACGGTTCATCAATGCTCACCCAAACATCCTATTGGCCAATGCAGTGGGTGTTAGGAATGGACCCACAATCACAACAAGAAAAACCATATCCATAAAGATGGAGATAACGAGAACAGGAACGACACAACCACGAAAGAAAAATTAAGCAAACCAACACAACAAGATTTAAATGTGGTTCGGCCCAACAATGCCTACGTCCATGTGCAAAGGCGATCACCTCGATTAATATGAAGATTACAAGCACTTAAGACCTCACGTGTATAACTCTCTAACCAAGTTAGATGACACACCCAATTGCTAGAAACTAAGTTCTCCCTCACTAGTTTGCAGCCCTCTCTTGTGTATGTAGAAGATTTCTAACCAATCTTATCAATCCCTTGAGTAAGCTCTATATTTATATAGATTGTAGAGTCCCAATCCTAGTTGTAGTAGGATTTACCTCCATGGTAAGTTTGTACAATAAGGAATACTCTCACAAATATTCCTATATAAACTAGGTAACTTCCACTATCAAAGGAATCCTTATTTGATGAGGAAACCACCAAATAAGGAATCAAATCATAATTAGGAAATCATTCAACTAATGGAATTTTAGGCACAATCCTAGCAATCTTCACCTTCCTTCCCATCAGTCCTCAGAGTCTTACTCTTGTAATCTTCAACTTCCACATCGATAGTCCATCGCCTTTGCCATCCCCCAAGCTATTCAGCTACACCATTACTCAAGTTCACATCCCCCATGAACTTGAGATCACCAATGTCTAGCTTGTCATCTTTACCGCACAATGCATCCTCCATACCTTGTTGCACCAGGGCATCCTTCATACGCACTTGCCACATGCTGAAATTCTTTTTGCCATCAAACTTTTCTATTGCCATCCGCATATCCCCAAGCGAACTATCTCCAGCTACCATGGATTCTCAACCGAGCTTTGATACCACTTGTTGGGGATAGGCCCACAATCACAATAAGAAAACCACACCCACAAAGATAGAGATAACTAGAACAAGAACGACATAACCACGAACGAAAAATCAAGCAAACTAACACAATAAGATTTAAATGTGGTTCGGCCCAACAATGCCTACGTCCACGTGCAAAGGCGATCACCTCGATTAATATGAAGATTACAAGCACTCAAGACCTCACGTATATAACTCTCCAACCAAGTTATATGACACACAATTGCTAGAAACTAATCTCTCCCTCACTAGTTTGCAGCCTCTCTTGTGTATGTAGAAGATTTCGAACCAATCTTATCAATCCCTTGAGTAAGCTCTATGTTTATATAGATTGTAGAGTCCCAATCCTAGTTGTAGTAGGATTTACCCCGTGGTAAGTCTTGTACAATAAGGAATACTCTCACAAACATTCTTGTATAAACTAGGTAACTTCCACCATCAAAGGAACCCTTATTTGACAAGGAAACCACCAAATAAGGAATCAAATCATAATTAGGCAATCATTCAACTAATGGACTTTTAGGCACAATCCTAACAATGGGACCCAGGATTAAACAAATGATGTTTAATACTGGGTCCCACTGCATTGGCCAATGGGATGCTTGGGTGAGCATTGGTGAACCATTTTTTGGGTGAGTAAAAATGCTCTCAACTTGTAAACACTCCTATGTGAGGACACCTGTCACGCCCCGGAGTAGCCACAAATTGGGAAAATTTAAAATTTTCTTCCTGGACCCGTAGGGAATGACGAGTTACATAAAACTGACCTGTCCGTGCAACATACTAACATAATATATATATCAGAGTAAGGAATTGCAAAAGCGTCTAATGGTATTCATGGGGGAACTCAAAGTGTTTGCTACTTAGGCTATTACAGAAGTTCCAAATGAAAACCACAAAAGATAAGTTTGGGCGATCGACGCCACTTAAATTATTACATGACAAACGATAGCTATTTAAAACATAAAAGAAGTCTTAATACGAATGTGGGCCAGAGTCCTTCTTCTAGCTGGCAAATCCATAACCTTCGTTATCATACTCTTTCTGATAGTCTGCCTCAGGATCACCTTCCAGATAGTTCCCATCTTGAGGATAGTTATATTCACCTTCAGAGTTACCTTGATAGTCTTCCTCATTATAACCTAGACGTAAAATGTCCAGGGCAGGAAAGTAGCCGTTAGCTTTTAAAGCTAAGTGAGATCGTCTTAACCGATCACTCCTAATACATTTAAGGATATACAGATACAACAATATCTTGAAACAACATTTAATTAGCATATAACATGGTTGTATGATGACATGATGCAGTATCGATATATTCGACTTTACTCAACCACTTTTGACCGTAACTCCAATTTTTTATGACCATAGTGTCGGCATACCCTTTGACCTCTCTCGTGGGCCCAAGCGGCAGCCATGATACAATATTTTCTTCTTACGAATGATGTACCCCTTGACCTCTCTCATGGGCTAGGGCGGTAGCATTGACATTACTTCCTTTGATGTATCCCTTAGCCTCTCTCGTGGACTAAAGCGATAACATCGGTGTACCCTTTAGCCTCTCTCGTGGACTAAAGCGATATCATTGGTGTACCCTTTAGCCTCTCTCGTGCACTAAAGCGATATCATCAACATTTCTTTCTTAGATATATCCCTTAGCCTCTCTCATGGGCCAGGGCGGCGTAACCTTATCTACCAACTCAAATCCATTCGACTCTTGGACCTCCGCGGTCCACTCAACATGTAAGACATACTGACGGGGTTAGTACCCTTGACTAACCATGTAAACGTCAACATTGAAATCATGACTCGTTTACGTTCATATGAATGTCTATGTGATTGTATAATTGTGAATCATAACGGGCATGTATAACCACAGTTATTAACTAAGCATGGAGTTTAGGTATTTAGACATGCGTTCATCTTATAAATAGTAATTCTGAACGTACTTATAAATAATACCTATCAGATATGTCCACACAGGACGCACTGGATATTTACAATTTGCTCAAAGAGTAATACTATAATATACCAAGTGAGTTAGAATGACTCACCTCGATGCAGGTGCGTAAAAGCAAGTGTAGCGGTGGTTCCTACAAAGTATATGAATCCATAGAGCGGCGATTAATAAACGTACTAAAATTAAGGGCATAATGGTAATTGTGCCGGACGGGTTCCTAAACCTCAACATGATGATCTAGACATCATTATGAGTCTAACGCCATTGACTAGACTCAAATCGGAGTCCGTCGCATAAAAGGCTGGATTTTCTATACCAGTGTGGGCCCTAAAGATAAGCTGTATTTTTTACAGAGTCAAAAGGTCACCAAACTTTAAGGAGAGGTTCTAGACATTATTCTATGACTCTGGTAACTGACCGCGTATTTTTCTGAGTTACGGTTTATTTATTATGAATTTCTGAAGTTCTAAATGTCTAATAATAGACTGCGGGGTCCCATAATTATAAATATAGTTTAGGAAGACAGTTGACCCTTATAAATATTTTTATTAAATACTAGGCCTTAAAATAGGCTAGTGATATTTTTCTCGTAATTTTCGGAGTCCATTTGGTATTTAACTAATTTAATTACATCCAAACAAATCCTTTTTATAACTAACTAATAATTATTGGAACACTAAAGTTTGGGTCTTATAAATAATAATTTATAAGACAAAGGCATTTAGGCCTTAGAGAAAGTTGATGTAATTTTCCTATAATTAAAGTTGGTCATTAGGTATTTGTTACCTAATTATTTTTATTAAAACAATTTCTTATTATATATTTAAACTAATAAATAACAAGTATATAATATACGAAATAATCCAAAATAATTTATTTTCAGAATATAAGAATATTATTTTATTTAAAATAACATTCCAGAATATATATAATTCATTTATTGTATTTAAAACCATTTTTTTAAAAATAATTTAACCATTTAAAACTATTTATATATATATATATTATTTATATCTATTTATAATTATTTGTTAATATATATATATGTAAGTAATAAATAATACATAAAATTACTAATCTGAATTAACAGAATTAATAAAATGTTAATTAAACTTAAAAACGGATTACAAATCATAAATCAGGATTAATAGATTAATTAAGAATATAAAACAACTGGTTATAATCAAAGACAAAGACCCGCGGGTCAACCCTGATCCAACCCGAATCCAATAGACTACCCATATACAGGCTCAATAGAGTCCGCTTAGAAAACTTGCGGGTCAACCCGACCCTAATCGGATTACCCAAATGTACTAAGTAAAAGATCCAACCCACAACCCAATTCCAAATCCACTTCTACTCACAAACTTACCCGCCCAAACCCTGATCCATACCCGACCCAACAAAATCTGGTTGGATCCGAAATGAAATGACGTCGTTTCATTTAGTTGCTTTCGGGTTATTTTAAATGACCCGACGCGCTTATCTTTAAAACGATATAACCCTAAATCCAAATGGGCTTGTACACCCACTAAAGCTTGGTGTACAACCACTTAAAGCCTTAGGGTTCTGGTCATCATCTCCGGTGCCTAGCTCGCGGTCGGCGAGGCGTGTTTTGGCCGAAAAACTTCCAACGACCATAACTTCCTCATCTCTCCATAGAAATTCCTAATTCCAACACCAAAATGACCGGGAAAGGATCCTCTATCACATAGTATAAGCTAGGTTCGTGATTCATTCGTTTAAGGCTCTTATGAATGGATTATCCCTTTTCAGTTTTAAGAGGATAATGGCCTGCATGGCCTGTCAAACGAACCCAAAATCAAAAGCTGCCACTAGGGGTCTCTCTGGGGTCAAGGGGGTCTGTTTGGTCTAGCTTTTAGGGGTTCTACTTGAGTTTGGAAATTTGAGCTCCGGTGAGGGAGCTTTAATGGCAGCTTTACCATTTCCAGAGCTTAAGGCTCTGTTTAGGCGTACATGAGGGGTTTGTGTGTGAGTGTGAGGGGTGTGGGTGTACAGAATGAACCAGCGAGGGTGGGGTTTACCTTAGTAGAGTTTTAGGTCCTTGTAGACACCCCATTTTGTCGGCTATCAGATTTAGGAGACCCATAGCTTGGTGGATCACAATGATCGTAAAAGACTCAAAAGGACTCTCGGAAGTCAGCTCTATCTCTCAGAATGCTCAGAATGACCAAAATGCCCTTGAAAGTCCCAAAGTTCTGAAAACATACTACGTCGTAAGAAAAGTGATAAAATGAGTTTTTAAATAAAACCGAAAGAAATCGTCAGCTCCCAGAGACCCCCGGAAGTCCCGGAAGTTCCCCGAAAGTCCCCGTTGACCAGTTTGACCAAGGTTTGACCAGGTTTGACCAGAGTTTGACCAAGTTTGACCAAGTTTGACCGAAATTGTCTGAATTCACCAGAACCATTCTAAATCATGAGAAAAGTATTAAAACAAGTTCCAAAAGAAAATCGAGCGAAAACATCAGCTCCTGGGAGCTCCCAGAGGTTCCCAGAACTTCCCGGGAATCCCAGGTTTGACCGGTTTGACCAAGATTTGACTTTGGGATCGGGGAACCGAAACAATTTTCAAATATTTTTCATGGATACTAGAGGTCAATAGCTTTCCAACGGTATATCGCACATAATTTCTGGATTTAAAACGAATTTATTATGAATTTCCAAAGGCGAAAAAGGCGATCAAATCGTCTTTTATCGCGAATACCGCAAAACTTTTCAAAGTGACCTATCCCCGAACTATTTTTTATGTAAAGTAGACTCCATTACCTTTCCAACGGTATATCACAACCTCAATTTGGAGTTCATACGCATTTTCTGTGAATTTTGGACGAAATAGGGCCTTTTCGCGAATACCGGAACTTCGGGGGGCCTAAACAGCATTATCCAGACGAAGGGAGGAGCAGTGCCGCCGCGGCACTCACCTCCAGAACAGTAAGTTTTTGTAAATATTTTGGTGGTCCCATTTTGATTAATTAAAATCCAAAACGACGTGGTTTCATGATTTCAGATGTTTGGGACCAATGGGAGTACTTTCTAAATCCCAAAAACACCCCAAGTTGGCCTATATAAACACCCCATTACTCCTCATTTGAGGGGAGTCAAATGCAAGTTTAGAGAAAGTTTGGGAGAGAAAGTGTAGAGATAAGGTTAGAGTGGAGAGAAAAGAAGCTTTCTTCTTTGATTTTTCAAAACAAAAGTGAGTTTCTAACTTTGTTTTTACTTCATTACTTCCATTTACTTCAACATTCAATACTCCCAACCACCATTTTAGTGAGCATTCAAGAGTGTGGAAGCTTCTTCCATGTCTAGTGTCATTACATATGACTGATACACCAATCTACAAGTCTCATGCTTCATGAATATCATCTATTGATTATCATCCACTACACCATATGGCCCGATTTGTAACGGGAATATCCGTTACAAATAATTTTTGTAACGGATATTCCCGTTACAAATAAGGCGTTGCAAATTTGTAACGGATATTTGTAACGGATATATCTGTTACAAATTAGTAACGGTTTTTTGTAACGGATATACCCGTTACTAATATCAATTTTGTAACAGTTATACCCATTACAATTTAGTTTAGTAACGGATAGATATTAAACTTTTTAGATTTTTGGAAAAGAATACTAACGTTTGTAATGAATTAGTAACGGTTATATCCGTTACTGATTTCCAAAATGCTTTAAATTAGTAACGGATTTTGTAACGGATATTCCCGTTACAATTTTTAATTATAAAAAAAATCATAGATTCCCCAAATAAATTTTTTTTGTGCACCTAATTAACAAGCATAATAATCCATACAAACACAAAAATAACAAGCTCAATCTATACCAAATACAAGTAGAATACAAAATATTTCATCTTACAAATCTTTGTCCATACTCAAGTTCTTAGTTTAACTACATTACTTCTTACACATGAAATTATCTCAAGAAAAATAAAATACACAAATCTCTTTGTCCATAACCAAGTTTATCAACTTAACTTTTTACAATTGCTTCATCTCTTCCTTCTTCACTGCCCTTGGATCATCACCACCCTATTTTTCATCATAATCGTTGGTGGTGTTAGAAAAAGAAATCACAAATGAATAATAATCAAATTAGTTTAATAAATAAGGGAAAGTTAATGTGAAACTCACCATATTGTTAATTGGGATCACACCCAATTTAAAATTCTTGTTTGGAACACCTACAAAGTCAAAGTTGAAAATTTCAAATTCATAACTCAAACAATGCAATAGCCTAAATGTGCAAGTGCTAAATATTGAGCATAAGAGTTATCAAAATCTATATCTATTCAACAACCAAACAAGAACAAAATTCAATCAATTGGAATGAAAAACATCTACGAATTCACAATAAGAGAGTAAAATAAATTAAAACAAACAACTAAAAGAACTGTTGTCAACAATCTTTGGAGGGAAAAAAAAGAAGTGGAAATCGAACCAGTCTCTATAGAGGAGCTTGATCCCGTCAAAACAAGAAAGTCAAGCCTTGTTCTTCTGAGTATGCATTCTATAGAGTTTTTACATTCCATATGCATTCTAGATAGATACTACAATCAATGTTACAACTGTGATAGATACTACAATCAATGTCACAAAATTGGCAAACTTGGGTCGAACCAAAATCCAAGAAGTTACAAAAACAACGATTGAAATGATTTTTTTTTTTTAAATGGAGTTTCTACATTCCATATGCATTCTAGATAGATACTACAAGCAATGTCATTGTTACAAGTGTGAGTAAGTGACACTAAACGCACAAGCTAGACTTATTACCAAAGATTGTCACATCTTCTTATCTCTGGGAATGTTCATCCATTTGTCCTACTTGAGGGCGGCCATTTGTCATACTACAATACTTGACTCAGTAATAAGTTCTTCAGAATTTTCTCCAAGTAAAGTGGTTGTGTGGCCATGTGCTGCTGTGCACGCGACTGTGGAGCCATGTGCTGCTGTGCATCGCCTTGTGCATGGACCTATGATGTGATGTTGTGTACGCGACTGTGGAGCCATGTGCTGCTGTGCATCGCCTTGTGCATGGACCTATGATGTGATGTTGTGTACGCGGCTATGCGGCCATGTGCTGCTGTTTGTACACGGCCCTGTGCACCCTACTATACACCTTGTTGCATTTTTGGGGGTTTCTAAATCTGAGGAGAGGAGAGGAGAGGGAGAGATTAGGGAGAGATATGAGGGAGAGGAGCAGAGTGAGAGAGAGAGAGATGTGAGACAGAGAGAGATTAGGGAGAGATTAGGGCAGTCGGTGCTTGGTGTTAGATTATCTTTCTAGATTTCGCAAATGAATACATAAGTTTCAATAAGATCAATGAATAAAACTAAATCCATCAAGGAAATGCTCAAATGTTTTGGCATAGAAACAGAGAACTTAACGGGAAGTGTACCTTCATGTGTGACATTTTTTAACACAGCAGTAACTTCTAGCCTAATAGAAAACACTAAACATATCTCGTGTCTACCTTCCTAACTATGTTTTGCTTTATTGGTCTGTTGTACTGTTTGTTCATGGCCTATAAATTTTAAGGTTTTTTTCAAGATGTGATAACAATATTAACCATCATCAAGGGGATCCCTTACCGACATGCAACGTAAAGACAAGCAGCCTCAACAAGTTCTAGCTTACGCCCACTAATGAAGTTCCACTCAATCGTAATCTTGAAAAGTACACCAGATTTTTTGAATCTAAATTTTGATGAATTGCAAAAAATCTCAACGAAAAAGCTTAGAGATAAAGAACTATACTCTATAAAAGGCTAAAGCTGGGCCGATTATGGAATCACCATCATCCATGTGCAAAGATCACGAATTTCATGTTCTCAAGTGCTGAAGAAAGAAAGGGATTCAATATCAAAAAGATGGACAGGCTTATAAAAGTAAATGACCATACCTAAAGCAAATAAGAAGAATGTCACAGCATATATCGAGAAATACCATTCTTTTTGTTTTTCAACAAATGGATGCCTTGGTGGATGAATATAGTAGGAGTTATTAATGATATGTAATGTTGAATGAGAAAGAAGGATTTGGGTAGCCAATCCTTAAGATATTAGGTTTGATAAAATGATAAGACTTTATGAGATCCCAAACGAACCAAAGACCTTAACCATATGAAGCCAGAAGCCCTCCACGTGAGAAAATATTTAATAATGGAGAAACTATAGGTATCAAAAAATAAATACAAACAATAACTTTTGTTTAAGTTAAACAAAAAAAAAATTAAAAACAGAATCCCATTTTCATGACCAAACCAATTAGATTAGTCCCCAACTAAGAGACCCTCCCAAAAGTAGCTAGTTGTCTCAAACAATCCTCTGTTTGTCAATTGCAGGCAACACCAACAAATTATTTTGTCAATGGCGATTTCAAGGGATGAGTTTTTTTGTCCCAACATTATAGGTGTAAACTGTATTTTTACCATAATAACATGCTATGCAAAATCATTCATGCACAGAATATCCAAACATTCACACTTGATAAATATATAAATGCACAACATTCATTATCCAAAATCATCTACACATTACAAAAGTGTCTAATATATTTACTAAAAAAAACCCACAATAAAGCAAATGCCCACAATATTATAAGATCCATTGTTGCACTCACTCAAAGTAATTAAATAGATAAACAACTAAAAAGTCCACATTTGCTTCCTCAATAATGATCCAAGATAGCATCCACATCAGCAAGATACAACAAAGTTAATAAGTTATCAAGAAAGAAATAATGCAATGTATCTTACGGAGATAACATGATAAAACAAAGATTTAAATGTTATGAATAATGCCACTTTTAATAGTGGATGTCCATAGTGTTTAATTATGGTGGATGTCTATACAAGCATTAGTGAATGTCAATTCCATTTGATGTCATAGATGATGTCTTTGACAATTTATTCCCTATAAATTGAACTCATCGGAAGAAGAAAGTGTGGATGAAAAAAGACTTGAAAAGAAGAAGAAAATGAGAGAAGAAAAGCAAGAGAAATATTAGGGGGAGAGAGTGACAAATATCATTAGTGTTTTTGATATATTGAGAAGTTAGTGCTTTGCTTGTAAAGGTTCAATCAATAATCAAAGGTGATCCCCCTCCGCAGTGGACGTAGGCAAATTGCCGAACCACCTGAAAATATTGGTGTCATTAATTGCTTATTTGCATGCATGTTTATTATAATTTTATTACTTGTTTTATAACACGTTATCAGCACGAGCCTGTACCAACTGGGTTGATCATATCAAAGGGTAAGAATATCATTTTTATTGATTATACTTATACTTAACTGTCTTCATATATAATATATATGTATACATATATACACCCCTGAAGTGGTTATAATTTAAACTCCTCTTGATCAAAGGAATTTATTACAAACTTCCTGAAGAAGTAATTAGACAGTCCTCTTGAAGAGGCAATATTTTAAATGCTCCCGAAGAGTTAAAAAAAAAAAAAAAAAAAAAAAAAAAAAAAAAAATTGAACCTCTTGAAGAGGTAATAGATAAAACTTCTGCAGAAGTACTTATTATACTCCTGAAGAGATACAGATATATCTATTTTTACTTGTAGATGCATATACTCTTGAAGAGTTAGTCTCTTAAAGAGATTATGGAGAATCAAACTAATTATCCTCCCGAAGAGGAAATTCTTATATTGTAGTATTGCATTATTTACTTGACATTAACATGTTTATTTACATGCATATGCATTTACTAGATTCTAAATATTATTATTTTTATATATATAGTGTTCTACAATATGTCAAATCTTGCCAAACTTGATATTGTGGCTTTGGACATTTCTGGGAACAATTATCTGTTGTGGGCTCACCAGGCTGAAATCCGACTAAAGTCAAAGAAACTTTGGAAAATTGTTGTAGAAGAAAATAATGGATTAGTACAAGATCAAGATAAGTTAGAGGAAGATCAATCCACGGCAATGATTTTCCTTCTCCACCATATCCATGAAGGTTTACAAAATGAGTATCTTACGGTCAAGGATCCTTTTATCCTTTGGACTAATTTAAAAGAAAGATTTGAACACATAAGATTGATCATTTTGCCAAAAGCTAAATATGATTGGATCCACCTGCGATTCCAGGACTACAAATCAGTTAGAGACTATAACTCTGCTTTATTTCAAATTAGTTCTCAACTGATGTTGTGTGGGGAAACTATCATTGATCTTCAAATGATAGAAAAAACATTGTCAACATTTCATGCCTCAAGTGTGCCCCTGCAGCAGCAATATCGAGCACAAGGATTCACAAAGTACTCCGCATTAATTTCATGTCTTCTTGTTGCGGAACAAAATAATGAATTGTTGATGAAAAATCATAATATGCGCCCCACTGGCTCGACACCATTGCCCGAAGCAAATGGAACCGTATTCCCTGAAGTGAATACAACTCCACACAATAAACATAGGCATGGACGTGGGGGAAATCATGGATATGGTCGTGGTCGTGGAAATAATCATAGTCGTAATCATGGTAGTGGTCAGAATCGTGGCCGTAACCAAGGAAAGAATAACCATTGGCATCGTGAGGGTTATCATCCATACAAGAACAACACACCTTACCACCCGAAGTGGAACAAAAATGCTAAAGGCAAAGGTGTACAAAGAGCTGTCAAGAAAGACGAAGATGGTTGCTACAGATGTGGCATGCAAGGGCATTGGTCGCGTAAATGTCATATACCAAAACACTTAGTAGATCTCTATCAAGCATCACTAAAAGGAAAAGAAAAAGAGATAGAGACACATTTTGCAGACCATAATGACCCATTGGATATAACCCACTTGGATGTTGCTGATTTCTTGGTCGACCCTAATGCTAATATTGAATGCTTAAACAACAACGAATCTGGGCTGAACAACTATGCTATGTATTAGATTGCCTTATTGTACTCCGCTTGTATCTTTGTTTTCTTAATAATGTATAAACAGTTTCTGTTGGTTATAATAATATATGCATCTTATTACTTGATAGATTGTACGATGAAAGAAGGAGATATATGTCTGGTTGATAGTGCAACTACACACACCATTCTTCAAGACCAGAGATATTTCTGGAACTTGAAATTAGCAGAAGCTAATGTGAGCACAATATCTGGTACTACCAGTCTCATTGAAGGCTCTGGAAAAGCAAGCATTATTTTATCAAAAGGAACAACGATTCATTTAGAAAATGCTCTATACTCTAGCAAATCCCGAAGAAATTTGCTCAGTTTCAAAGATATCCGCCGAAATGGATTCCACGTTGAAACCATTAACGAGGGTAATATTGAGTACCTTTGCATCACTAAAGTCGTTTCAAACAAAAAGCATATTTTGGAAAAACTTCATGCACACTCCTCTGGATTGTATCAGACAACGATAAGTGCTATTGAATCACATGTTGTGGTGAACCAAAAGTTTTCTGACCCAAAAGTGTTTGGACTTTGGCATGATCGTCTTGGTCATCCTGGAGCTATTATGATGCGTAGGATCATTGAAACCTCAAATGGACATCCTTTAAGAAATCAGAAAATCCTTTTACCTCGTGATAATCCTTGTACTGCTTGTTCACAAGGAAAATTGATTGTGAGACCATCTCCAACAAAAGTGAAAATTGAATCCCCAGTATTTTTGGAACGTATCCAAGGGGATATTTGTGGACCTATTCATCCACCGTCTGGACCATTTTTCTACTTTATGGTCTTACTAGATGCTTCAACTAGATGGTCGCATGTTTGTTTACTCTCATCTCGTAATGCTGCATTTGCCAGACTTCTTGCTCAGATAATTCGATTACGAGCACAATTTTCTGATTTTCCTATCAAAACTATACGTCTTGATAATGCTGGGGAATTCACATCCAAGGCATTTGATGACTATTGCATGTCAATAGGAATTCATGTTGAACATCCCGTTGCTCACGTGCATACACAGAATGGTTTAGCTGAGTCGTTTATCAAACGTCTCAAGTTGGTTGCTAGACCCTTACTTTTGAGAACAAAGCTGCCTGCATCTGCTTGGGGACATGCCATATTACATGCTGCATCATTAATTCGGATTAGACCAACTTCTTATCATGAATACTCCCCTTTACAACTTGTATTTGGACAACCACCTAATGTTTCCCATCTACGAGTTTTTGGTTGTGCTGTGCAAGTTCCTATTGCACCCCCACAACGCACAAAAATGGGTCCTCAGAGACGCCTTGGAGTTTACGTTGGTTTTGATTCACCATCTATAATAAGATATCTTGAACCCCTAACTGGTGATCTTTTTACTGCACGGTTTCCAGACTGTCATTTTGATGAGACCGTATTCCCACCATTAGGGGGAGAAAAGCTGAAACCTGAAGCTCAGCATGAAATTTCTTGGAATACATTGGCAATGTCTCATCTTGATCCTCGCACCAATCAATGTGAACTTGAAGTTCAAAGGATCATTCATTTGCAAAAGGTTGCAAATCAATTGCCTGATGCATTCACTGATGCAAAGAAAGTGATAAAATCACATATACCGGCTGTAAACACTCCAGCAAGAATTGAAGTCCCAAGAGGACAATCTGGTAGTGCAGCGGTAGATGAGTCTACGGCACGATTGAAACGTGGTAGACCTAGTGGTGCAAAGGATAAGGTTCCTCGGAAGAGGAAAATAAAAGGACATATTAACAAAGTGGAAACTCATACAGAGATCTCAAAAGGCGCTATAGAAATACTTGATAAATCCAACGTTGGTCAACAGGGTTCCCCTGGAGAGGAACAAGTAGCCCATGAAGAGGCACAAGTATTTGAGAATAAAGAGATCTCGATAAACTATATGTCCACTGGAAATATGTGGGATCGTAATGGCACGGTCATTGATCACATATTTGCCTTTACGGTAGCACTAGACATCACCCAAAGTGATGAGGATCCTGAACCACAAAATGTGGAAGAATGTCGACATAGAATTGATTGGCCAAAGTGGGAAGAGGCCATACAAACTGAGTTAAACTCATTAGAAAAACGGGAAGTGTTTGGGCCTGTAGTCCCTACACCTGAAGATGTAAGTCCCGTTGGGTACAAATGGGTATTTGTACGGAAACGTAATGAGCAAAATGAGATTGTGCGATACAAGGCCCGACTTGTAGCACAAGGTTTCTCACAGAGACCTGGCATCGATTACGATGAAACATATTCCCCGGTAATGGATGCAATTACGTTTCGATTTTTGATAAGCCTATCAATGTCTGAAGGACTTGATATGCGCTTAATGGATGTGGTTACAGCATATTTATATGGATCACTAGATAGTGACATACATATGAAGATCCCTAAAGGATTCAACATGCCCGAAGCATGTAAGTCAAAACCACGAGATATGTACTCTATTAAATTGCAAAGATCTCTATATGGATTAAAGCAATCCGGACGCATGTGGTACAATCGCTTGAGCGAATATCTATTGAAAGAATGATATATAAATAATGCCATATGTCCATGCGTTTTCATTAAGAGATCAGATTCCAATTTTGCAATCATTGCAGTATATGTTGATGATCTTAATCTTGTTGGCACTCCCAAAGAGCTCACAAAAACTGCTGATTATTTGAAAAGGGAATTTGAGATGAAAGATCTCGGAAAGACAAAATTTTGTCTTGGGTTGCAACTCGAGCATTTCCCTGAAGGAATTCTCTTACATCAATCCTCATATACGGAGAAAGTTTTGAAACATTTCTACATGGATAAGGCTCATCCATTGAGTACTCCAATGGTAGTCCGATCCCTTGATGTAAAGAAGGATCCCTATCGTCCTCGTGATGATAATGAAGAGTTACTTGGTCCTGAAGTACCATATCTGAGCGCTATTGGTGCTCTTATGTATTTGGCAAATTGTACCCGACCAGATATCGCTTTTTCTGTCAATCTGCTTGCAAGATTTAGCTCAGCACCAACTCGAAGACATTGGAATGGTATCAAGCACATTTTTCGCTATCTTCGTGGTACAATTGATTTGGGATTATTTTATTCAAAAGGATCCAAATCACCATTAGTTGGATATGCCGATGCTGGTTATCTCTCTGATCCACACAAGGCTCGATCTCAAACAGGCTATATATTTACTTGTGGCAATACTGCCATCTCATGGCGATCTGTGAAGCAAACATTGACAGCCACTTCTTCAAATCATTCTGAAATCATTGCACTGCATGAGGCCAGTCGTGAATGTATTTGGTTGAGATCAATGATCCAGCATATTCAGGAATCTTGTGCCTTATCTTCGATCAAAGATAAACCGACAACGTTATATGAAGATAATGCTGCATGCATTGCACAAATCAGAGGGGGATTCATCAAAGGAGACAGAACCAAACACATCTCACCAAAATTCTTCTATACACATGAGCTCCAAAAGAAAGGTGAAATCAATGTTCAACAAATACGTTCTATTGATAATCTCGCAGATTTATTCACAAAAGCACTACCAACTGCAACATTCAAGAAACTAGTACACAATTTTGGAATGCGCAAACTTAAAGAAGTTTCATGTAGCAATTACTCATGTGACAATGAGGGGGAGAAAGCGACTACTTCATATTATCAGTGAATGGACATCCAAGGGGGAGTGTTATGAATAATGCCACTTTTAATAGTGGATGTCCATAGTGTTTAATTATGGTGGATGTCTATACAAGCATTAGTGAATGTCAATTCCATTTGATGTCATAGATGATGTCTTTGACAATTTATTCCCTATAAATTGAACTCATCGGAAGAAGAAAGTGTGGATGAAAAAAGACTTGAAAAGAAGAAGAAAATGAGAGAAGAAAAGCAAGAGAAATATTAGGGGGAGAGAGTGACAAATATCATTAGTGTTTTTGATATATTGAGAAGTTAGTGCTTTGCTTGTAAAGGTTCAATCAATAATCAAAGGTGATCCCCCTCCGCAGTGGACGTAGGCAAATTGCCGAACCACCTGAAAATATTGGTGTCATTAATTGCTTATTTGCATGCATGTTTATTATAATTTTATTACTTGTTTTATAACATTAAATATATAACTTTTGACTATTCATTGGTACTAATTAACATGTTTGCTCTTATTTTAAAATTGATCCGGTTTATCTCTTGTTTGGAATCGATTTCTGTGTCATTACCACAATATCATTATGCTAGAGTATTGCCCATGCCTAAGACAATTACCAACCAAAAAATAATGGTTTTAACTCCAGAACTATACAACGTGTACAAAAACTATTGTAGAAAACATGGCATGTAAAGGGAGCCACTAGCCAGCATACTGAAACTGAAAGTACTTCATTTTAAATTAAAACAAATATGATGTAAAGGGAGCCATTTTACCCACATATATGGGGCTAATTTTTAACACGTAACCCTTTTGGGAGGCTGATTATGGGGTTCACTATCTATGTTGAATTAGTTTTGACACTTAACCTCTCCTATATGGGCCTGAAATTAACACTTAATCCCCATGTGTGGCTATTTTGAGATAAATCTTAGTAGTTTCACTTTAGTCCAAAACTATAAGGGGGCTAAGTGTCCACTTTTGAACCATAGGGGTAAAATGAAAATGGGCCCAACCACAAGGGGTAAAATGTAATTAACCCTTTTTTAATTTTATTTTCTAATGGGATGCTGAAGAGATTACTGATCTTACAATTTTTTTATTAAGGAAAGTCAATAAAAATTACAAACTCTTTTATAGGGCAGAACTATAGAGTTTACCCCAATACTCAGAGTTTAACCCCAAGTTAGCAATCAATTGGTCACAGATCAATATAGATCAAGGTGCAAGAAACATGTCAATCAATATAGTCCCGAGTGAGGAGAAAAGTTCATTTTACTAAGACTGTGACAATCTGAAAAACTGCTACTTTTATTCCGGACTCTCTACTTTCAATCTGTTTTTAGTCAAAAAGGTGAATGAATCATCAAGTTCTCAAAACTATAAAGTTATAGGCCTAGAAATCTTCTTTCCAGAACATTAAATTTGGAATGATTTGCATTTGTGAGTGATGAGTTATGGCCTAAATACTACAGCTACTGCAAGCTGCCAGAAAACTGTTTTGGGTTTATTTTAACTACTGTTTTCAAGTCATATCTCCCAAACGGTTTGGGATTAGGTTCTGAAATTTTAAGGGTAGATAGATTATGAAATAAAGTACAACTTTCATTAAGAACACCAATGGATTCAGGTTCCCGTGTCCTTAGTTCCATGAATGCGTAGACACGTACCAGCACCTGTCACCCACATAGCAGCCAAATGCTTGGAAAAGGTTTAGTTAACGATTTTAGAGCAACGTATCAACAACCAGGCCATCATAGAAGACATGACTACTTATTTCCCTTCTAACCATTCATGTAATCATGACTGATCAGCTCCCACCCCCACCCCCACCCCGAAAGAATTCCCAAATAATAGTGACCATTTTCCAAGTTCCATACCATTAGACTACTTATAAATGCGAGAGACATTGACCAAGAAACTCCAATTGGGAACCTATGTTAACCTTTGATAAACCTCTATAAATACCATGAATGAGAAGCTAACACCTTTTGGGACTGCCTAGCACATAATTTGACCATAAGGAACCGGTCACAATGCAAATTCAAGTAACCACATGTGAGGATTTTCTACTAGATGAGATTCAAACCCCAAGCACTAATGTAATCTCAGATAAAATTGGACACACGTCGTAGAGGACAGGGAAGAACATCTGTCAAACGATTTACATGTGAACACCATTATATGCAATTCAAATACTGAATCACCAAATCACCTCAATGATATAGGTACCAAAAACTCGTGTCATTCCTCCTCTTCATGAGGTACTGTTTGCATCATACTGGTGTTTTTACTGATCAATCCATGCTACTAATGTGCAAATGAAAGCAACAGCTTAAGCAAGCAATTAAATAACCTGGACACCCATCAGTGGACCACATTTCATCCTGAGACATAATCAATCTGAAATGTGTATCAACCCAAATGCTTCCATACTCAACCCAAAAACTCTTGTTCCATCTAGGCGGTGTTTGGTTTAGGGATTTATTAGGAAAAGGAAAATTAAACATGGTGTAAAACACTTTTCTTTGTTTGCTTAATAAGGAACTAACTAGTAAAAAAGGTCAGAAAAGAAAATAGGATGAAAAACAAATTAAAATTTTCAGTTTTGTAAGTCACTTAATTCTCTTCCTCTTTTTTCAAGTTCCTGTGATAATTTTGTAGCTCTTGAATTCCTAATGTCATTTAAGCATGGATGAAATGCGGGAGAAAACACTAGGTAAATACTTTTTCTTAGCATTTTCTTTTCCTTTCACTTTTCCTTAACTAAATCCGCAAACCCAATAGAGTCACAGACCCCTTATTGATACATTTAAACTAACAATTCAACATTGCAGATATATGAAAGCTTCAGCACTACAAAATAATCTTAAAAAACTAAACCACTCAAACAGAAGTATACTTAAACTATGCTACACACTTGATAGCTTAAAACATCAATCAATGATAATTACCCAATAGAAACAATGACGACAAAGAATTATTCTTACTTTGCAATTTCATGGTTATCCTTCCCAAACTTCTCTGCTGCAAATTTTAGAAAATCCCCCTTGCTTGATCAGCTCCTCTGTCAAAAAAATGAAATTAATAACATGCAAGCAGCACCAATACCAGAGAGAGAGGAAGAGGGTTCCAACCTCCAACGTATAACTTGAGATATTGAGACCATAGAAGCTGAGGTTATGACCTCACAATAGTGAAGCTTAAGAACTGTCAACATTGGCATTCTTATAGACTTAAGGGGGGAAAAAACTGTGTTAGCTGAACTATATATCTAAATATGAGCAGAACAAAAACGTGAAAGATTGTGAATACAACAGCAGAACAAAAAATGTGTTATGCCCTCTCTCTCTCTCTCTCTCTCTCTCTCTTGTAAGATAGTGGTGTTGTCTTAGGAGAATACAACAGCTAGAGGACTTTATTTATAAAGTGGGAGTGAAGACTAATGAGTTGTTGTCTTAGGACTTTGGCCAGTACCCAGAACCAGAAGACTTTATTTATGAAGCTACCAATTTAAAACCAACATTGGATTTTATCAAATTATCAAGAATGCCACTCGATAATTTTGGACCACAATTGGACAAGAACACCAATACCCATAATTTCTCAAAAGTACACATGTATTTTCAAATGTTTGACAAAAATGGTAAAAGAGATAAAGATTCTCTTTACTAATTGGTATGTATATCCACCCAATAATGTGCAGAGTTTTCCAAATGAAATTGAATGTCTGACCTATGTACACCAGGCTTAAGGGGGAGAAAAGGTACAAAAACAAACAAACAAGTGTTTCACTTAAAACATGTGTAGATAAAAATTGAAAAGCAACCCTTTAGGGCAGAAGATGGCCATTTATTCTAACTAACAGCAGACAAATATTACAATTTACAACCAATAAAATGAATCAATTCCATATGCACACAGATTGAACTAGCTCAACTGTACCAAAATTTTGATGTTTAGCTAATATCCTTGAAATCCTAAATATGAACCGCAAAAGATCTGGTTGTCGAGGTGTACTTACAAAATTACAATAGATGGCTTACATATAGTCTTGCAATTGAAATGAGATTCGCTTATTTCTAAACGTACCTGGAATTCTCTCAAACCTCCTTAAATCAAGTGAACAAGAAATTAATCTTCCAATGATTGAAACCATTGGTTAGCATATAACAGAACATGGAACTGATATATTGTCTAATTAACTGTGAATTGCAAGAACAAAATGCATCTGAAGTGTAAGTAGTTCAATCATATAAATTGAAGGAAACACATTTTATTTTTAAGAACTTTAAACATAATCCTAAGTTACACAACTAAATCTTTTTACCAGCAAGACGAAAATAGAATCCATCTGTTTAACATACCAAAAGGTTTGCTTGGCCTTTAAGGACAAAGTAACATCCAGTTACTAAATCCTAATTTAAAATACTTCAAGACCTGAATAAGCATAGAATTGACAATATAAAAGCCATGCAACAAACTCCACCAATAAGCCACCACATATATGAAACTAAAACATCCCAGGATAATACTGTCAAAATTCTAAAGTTCCATTTTTCTTTCTGTGAGAACTCAACACAAGGAAGCCCTAAAAACAAATATCCCCAAAACCCAGTTCAAGCAAACTTCGTATGCAAAGCCAAGAACAATAATATAACAAAATTAAACAGAAAGAAACGCCACAACGAGCTCAAAAATCTGTAACATTTACTGAAAATTCAACTCTTACAACGAATTCAAAACAAAATAGCTGGTACGTGCGAGAAGAATATGATGCTAATCAAGGAAAGAACTAGAGAAGTTTCAGTAAAGTGCGAGAGAGAGAGAGAGAGAGAGAGAGAGAGAGAGAGAGGGTCAAAACCCTAAATCGAATAATGAAAAGCTGAGAAGGGAATAGTTGAAGGGTGTTTACCGAGAGGAGGTCGGCGGTGGCCGTGGGTCGGCGGCGGCCTCGGATCAACGGTGGCGGCTTGGCTGCGATGGATGGTGGTTGGGCTGCGATGTGTTTCCCCCTTTCTCCTTCTCTTCCCTCTCTCTTGTGTTATGAACAAGGTTAGTTTAGATCTACTTTTTATTTTAGAGCCCGATGCTTTTACCTTCTTAAAAATCTTTTTATTTTTTATTTTTTTTTAGACAATTTTGTAACGGATATAAACGTTACAAATATAAATACACCCGTTACATAAATTAACCAACCAAAATAATGGCAATTAGTAACGTTTGTACGTTATTTGTAACGGATATATCCGTTACAAATTAGTAACGAGTATTCCCGTTACAAATCATAAAACCTGTCCGTTACAAAATCGCCTATATGGTGTAGTGATCTACTTGCTTGATTATATATATGTTCATCTCTTCTTACCCCATTTCTTTTTGTTTTTCTTTTATTTACTTATTAGTTCATCATCATCTAAGTGATGACATGAAGTTTGGGGTGAGTGAATCCTTATGGATAGTAGCTCTTGACCTTAAAAACATGTTTGATAGATGATGATCATAACCTCAATACTTCCAAGGTATTCTTGGAATGTATTGAAGTTATGTTAAAAAATAGAATAAATCTCTCCAACAATCTTGGAGATTCTTAATGATGAGTTTGGTGTTAGTATTCTAAGTGGTCATAATCCTTATTGAGTGTTGGAAATATGTTTTCAAAACATCTATTTCAAAACCCCCTCTCAATCCCTCTCATTTGATTTCAAGAAATAAAACTTTGTTTTCTTCAATATCTCTAAAACAATGACCCAAAACAGTGAGCTGTTCAGATTCAAAGATTTGTTTTGAATTAAATACTCAAGTTATGATGATGAAACCACTTGGAAAACCTTCCTAATACATCATAGTTTGTCCCTAATTTTTTCCATCAATTATAGAAATATGAGAGTATTTGTTTTGGATGTGAGAAGTTCACATTCATAATCTGCCTCTGTTCTCACAGAATGTTCACCCAACTTCTTGCACTTATTCTGGACATTTTCATCACTGTACAAATACCGTTTCTATTTTTTTTATAAAACTTGGGTGTCTTAGGAAACATTTGGTATATAATGGGTCATCATAAACCTTTTATTTGATTTATGAAAAATCATACAAAATCAGTCAACAGTGCAGCTTTTGTTTCTGAGTCATGTGTACATTCTGATTTTTTTCTTTTAATCTGTGATAGATATTGATGTTTGGCTTTTTGGGTTATTTTCTAGACACAATAAGAATGATCTCAGATTTTTCTCACATTTTTCTAGGCACGTTTGACCTCCCATTATAATGTTGCAAAGTGCCATATGCAGTCTGTCCACTATTCACAGCAAGCACATTTCAACTTTTATTCTTTGATTTGATGCTCATATGCATTCCAAATTAGCTCACATCTTAGGAAGTAGTTCATACTACATTTGTATATATCCCATGTTGATTTAATCCATTCATTCATGCACATTTTAGACTTCTAAGTCATTTTAGAAATCCATGAACACAAAACACACCACAACCTTTGCACATTTTTAGGTTCATACAATACATTCATGCAAGATTTGGAGTTTTTGTAACTCTTAATCCAAGAAGATTATAAGGAATGAACTTGATCACACGCTCATGCTTCCCCTCGATCTAATCATCCTTTCTCATCCGTCCCGGGGATTGAGAGATCTTCTTTTCTCAAAAAAATAACATGCATCATTCTAGTTTGCTAAGCATATTTTGATTTCTTTAATTATTTGCTTCAAGAACAATTTATGTCCCTTTTAGATTAGGAAAACTTGATTAATTGATATATGATTAGACGATTTTTCCTAGGTTTATTTGTGTGATTTTCACTTTACATTGTATGATATTTGACTTAGATTTTATGAATGATATCTTATCTTTTGATTTTCAATTTCAAGATTCCTATGTGATGTAATATACTATCATAGTATTAATTGCCGAACCAAGCCTAGTATAAGATGATTATTTGGATGCTAATTGAGGCCCGTCGAAAGACGGGGCGAGTAGAGGGTGTTTTAGTCGCGACAAAGGCTCCTTCCTCTCTCGTACCAAAACCCCGAACCAAGTTCTTTGGTTATGAAGGGCCGGTGCCCTTATCCGCTTGGGTGAGTCAAAATTAGGTTTCTTGGTTCCTTAAAGACCAAGTGGCGACTCTGTATCTGTTTTCAACAGACCCTTTCTTTTCCTTTTCAAAACAATCTCGAACGAGAGAAGTGGTCCGAAGCCCGGTATCCACAATCTGGCGACTCCACTGGGGATTTTATTTTTTAAAAACAAAATAATACAGAGGTTTGACTCATAAGAAGCATCCTTAAAATCATCTTTTTACTGTGTTTTGGTTCACCGCATTGCACTCTTGCATTTTCCCCCCCCGACTGTGTCTGAAACGCGGCGCTGACATTGTTCAGGTCTTGCTGTGCCAGGGCACAAGTCACCGTTGATACTGTACCTTCCAAGGTATATCAAAAAGAGTAAAAACCTCCGTACTGTCTCCCTGACGGTATATTGGAACTCTCGTCAACGGACCCTCTTTGACTAAACCCAGCCTTTGCATATAGATTCCTATAGAACCTTTCATAGGACTGTTCATTTATCTTTTCAGATAGGACAACATGATATAACTGCTGTATGCCCTGATGGGATTACCTGAGCGATGTAGACGCTTGTGTGACATGGAACAGAACCTCTTTCTTATGATTCCCAAGGCAATCACTCATATGTGGTCACATTGAGTTGACCTGCCTAAGCATTATGACAAGGATGTCTGCTCCATGCTCGCAAAAATATACACCGCAAACCTTGTTTGTCGGTCTTGAGACATAGGAGTATGAAAACCTGCTAGAAAGTATGATCACTATAAAGTTTCTCCCAGAAACTCTGTCCGAATATCCCAGATATGACCACATTGACCAGTTTCTCCCAGAAACTCTGCCCGAATATCCCAGATATAACTACATTGACCAGTTTCTCCCAGAAACTCTGCCCGAATATCCCAGATATAACTACATTGACCAGTTTCTCCCAGAAACTCTGCCCGAATATCCCAGATATAACTACATTAACCAGTTTCTCCCAGAAACTCTGTCCAAATATCCCAAATATAACCACATTAACTAGTTTCTCCCAGAAACTCTGCCCGAATATCCCAGATATAACTACATTGACCAGTTTCTCCCATAAACTCTGCCCGAATATCCCAGATATAACTACATTGACCAGTTTCTCCCAGAAACTCTGCCCGAATATCCCAGATATAACTACATTAACCAGTTTCTCCCAGAAACTCTGTCCAAATATCCCAAATATAACCACATTAACCAGTTTCTCCCAGAAACTCTGTCCGAATTTCCGGGGTATCTTGGAAATCCGTGTTATCCCTTGGTGATCATACTAGAAAGTAAGGTTAGCACACTCTGTATGGCTAGGACCTTATTTGTTTAGCTGCTATCTGTTAGAAATAGGAGCATCATATAGATTAGGGCTTACATCCGCATGTTTGTCCCATTTGCATGCACCATTCCCCATCAATTTGCACGCACTGTTTCGAGTCGGTCCACATCACTATCTTTGTCTGCCTAAAGTCACCACTGTCAAAGATCTAATCTAGCCCTTTCAAAATCTGTCAGGTCAGTATAGATTCCCAAGGTCAGCAGTCAGGGTCTTATTCGTGGGTCAGAAGTGCGGATAATCGGTTAATCAGAATCAGTCCGACAGCTTACGTCAGCATGAATAGGGAAGAGTTGGAAAACAAGGTTACTGAATTGGGAGCGACTATAAGCCAACAATCAGACAGTCTAGCCCAAGTCCTAAAATTCATGGAAGAACTGAAGCAGCAACAGCCGCGACCTCCGCCCGAGTTTCCGCCACCAGGGTTTGAACCTCCTCTACATGAGAATAATGGGGAGGAAAACTGGTTTCAAGGGGTCCCACCGCTTACGTATGAGAAAAAGCTCCAAGAAAAATTGGACAAGGTCGATAAACTGGAAAGCGTACTCAGAAAAAGCAAGGGTATCGACGATTACATGTTGGATCTGGAAGGCCTCTTCGAGCCTGTCAAGCTGAAACTGCCAGAGAATTTCAAAATGCCTGCCATCGATCGCTTTGATGGAACGGGAAACCCGAAAAGCCACGTGAAGCTATGTATGAGTATCTTCCAGTCCATGGGTTGCACCCACGAGCACATTGCGATGCTATTCCCGCAAACTCTGGCAAAATCTGCACTATCGTGGTTCCTAACCTTGGAAGCCTCCAAAACCCGGGCCTGGGAGGACATTGTCCGAGTCTTTGTCGATCATTACTCTTACAATCAAGAGCTGGACGTCACCGTCAGGGATTTGGAAACAACCCGGCAAAGCAACAATGAATCCTTCGCTGCATTTCTGAGCAGATGGAGGAACAAGGTAGCCCAAATGACCCACCGGCCAATCGAGAAAGAACAGGTAAGGATGCTCATCCGGAATCTGCAGCCGCTCTATCATGAGAAATTATTCTACCAGTCCATCTCCACCTTTGAGGAGTTGTTTGAAGTCGGAACCCGAATCGAAGATGCTATCAGGGAGGGGAAGATCAAGAAGGAAGACCCTCCGAGTCAGCCAAGAAGGCCCAACTACTCCCGGAATCCCCCGGATGTCAATGCCCTTAGCGGCCAACCCATGGCATATCCTCCAAGGCCATACCAACCCTCCAACCAGGCAAAATCCTCCAACCGCCCTTTCCAGAAAAAGCCCCTTCGCAGTTTTGCCAAGCTAGAAATCTCTCTCTCCTCAGCCCTAGATCGCCTCCTCAAAAAAGGCCATCTCCAATTACTCCAGCCTCGAAATACCCCGCTCCCGCCTAACTGCGATATGTCCAAGCGATGTACTTACCACCAAGCCCCCGGCCATAACACTGATGATTGCATGCGCCTCCGCCACGACATCCAAGACCTCATCGACCAGAATATCATCGAGCCGCCACCAAAGCAGCCTCATATCACCCAAAATCCTCTACCAAACCACCAAAGTGTCAACCTCATTGAGTCCAGTCCCGTACCTTTCAACCCTGCTACTTATATCACCCCCCTAGGACAACCCTTGCTTTACATTGACATCCCGATTTCTGAGGGGATTCATCTGATCGGAGGGGAGAATGACGAGTGGCAGCAGCAGCTTGACGACGAGCAGGACTTGTTTTTCCTGGAAGAGCATGACCTAGGGGCGGTAGACCTCAAATGGTATGATCCTAACGACGAGAGTGATGCTTCCATCTGGAACGAGCCAGAAAAGCCATTTGTGGGAACGGATTGTGATTGGTTTAAAAAGGATGGGACTGTAGAAGGGCCTACTCCTGCTGAGATTGATCACCTAACCAGGTCAGGCCGCCATTACCAGCCTCCACAGCCTGCCACCGAAGCCATCGAAAAAGGTCCAGTTAAAGACAAGGGGAAGGGCAAGATGGATGAGGTCATCGAAGAAGACAATGAGCTGATCAAGCAGCTAAAGAAAACCCAAGCGCATCTCTCGATGTGGGATATTATGGTGACATCTTATAAGCACAGGCAAGCCGTGTTAAATGCCTTGGCTGGGATTGAAGTCCCCATCGATGCCGCGCCGGAGGACATGGTAACTTTCTTGGGTGCACTTACCCCCGACCCCATCATTACATTCTCCGACGAGGACCTGCCGCCAGAGGGATCCGCGCACAACAAGGCGTTATACATTACTGTGGGATGTAAGGAGCAACAGGTGCCGTTTTGTCTAGTCGATACAGGTTCTGCTTTGAATGTTTGTGCCTTAAGAACTGCCACTGCTTTGGGGGTCAGTATCCTCGACATTACGCCATCTGTGCAATCCGTGAGGGCCTATGACAACACTAGAAGAAATGTGATGGGAACTGTTTCTCTCCAAATCCGGGTGGGATCTTTGGTGAACACCGAGATTTTTCAAGTCATGGACATACCCGCCTCGTTCAACCTACTAATTGGGAGACCCTGGCTTCACGCCAACAAAGCCGTATCATCCACTGTGCATCAAATGATCAAGTACATTCATGAGAGGGAGGTAAAGGTCATCCTTGGTAATAGTTGGGGAAGTGAGGCCTTCCCGAATTACGCTCCCATTTTTGAAGTCCAAATACCTGAACTGGAAGAAGGAGAAATCGGAGGATTCTTCATGGAAGAAGTTCATGTGATCGAAGATGAAGACCGATTCCCTGAGGTCCACTCCGCAGTCGTCAACATTGTCCGTAAGATGAACTACTTCCCCGGAATGGGGTTGGGTCGGCGCCAGCAAGGAATTCGGGAATTCCCGCAGATCAAAGGACAACAAGGCACTTTCGGGTTGGGGTACAAGCCCACTGATGAGGACGTCGAGCTACAAAGGCCATGGAAGAAGAGGGTGAAGGGTCTCCCGCCATACCGCAAGACTTTAAATGGACAATTCGTCAAGGAAGGGGATGATTTCCCTTACTTCGGGTTCCCTGAACCATGGATCCATCGAACCACCGGGAGAAGGCACCCTGGGCTTGAAATCTTCGCTGACTGCGAGAGGCCCCCCCCATATCAAGACCCGTTCTACCCCGAAGAAGTTGGAAAGACCCCAGAGGAAGACTGGTTAAAATACCTTGACACTGAGGCGATCAAGAAGATGTGGGAAGAATCCGCTGAAGAGGAAGAGAAGAAGAGGGCCAAGAGCCAAGATGATCAGATCAAGCCCGCTGAGGAGGGTCTGAGCAACCAGGCTGTAGAGTCATTTGTCTGTGTCTCCCAATCCCCTATCCCCCCAAAGTCTGTACTACCAGTTATCGAGTCTGTACTGGAGTCGGCTGCTGTAAGCCCACCACTATCCAATGTAATCACTTCACCTGTCATGAATGAAATGAAAGACGATTCTGCTTACTCCTCTGTGTCTGACACTTGTGAATGCACAGATCCCTCCGAGGATCTCCCAATCGAACTAAAGAAACTAATTGAAAAACCACCTGCTTATGAAATAATCGAAGATACTTTATCAGTTAATTTAGGTGAAATAGATAATCCACAGATTGTGCAAATTGGCTCAACCCTTAATAAAGAAGAAAAAGAAAAATTAACCCTCTTGCTAAAAGAGTTCAAAGATGTTTTTGCTTGGTCTTACGAAGACATGCCTGGGGTCGATCCCGACATCGTCCAACATCATATTCCTCTCCTCCCTAATTCTAAACCTGTCAAGCAGAAACTGAGGCGCATGAGACCGGAATGAGCACTCAAGGTTAAAGAAGAGGTGGAGAAGCAGTTCAAGGCAGGGTTCATCATTGTCACCGAATACCCGGAATGGGTTGCCAACATCGTGCCAGTCCCAAAGAAGGATGGGAAAGTTCGTGTGTGCGTCGACTTTCGTGATCTAAACAAGGCCAGTCCCAAGGATGACTTCCCGCTTCCCCACATTGACGTTTTGGTAGATAACACCGCAGGACATGAGCTACTGTCTTTCATGGATGGCTTCTCAGGGTATAATCAGATTCTAATGGCGCCAGAAGATCGGGAAAAGACGACGTTCACCACCCCTTGGGGAACCTACTGTTATAGAGTAATGCCCTTTGGGCTCAAGAACGCGGGGGCAACGTACCAAAGAGCTGCCACCACTCTGCTGCATGATATGATTCACAAAGAGGTAGAAGTATATGTAGACGACATGATTGTAAAATCCAAGGATAGAGAAGGGCACCTGGTAGCGCTGGAAAAGTTCTTCGAAAGGTTGCGCAAATACAAGATGAGGCTGAATCCAAAGAAATGCACTTTCGGCGTAACCTCCGGTAAACTCCTGGGTTTTCTCATCACACAAAGGGGAATAGAGGTGGACCCCTCTAAGATCAAGGCAATCCTCGAAATGACGTCACCACGGAATGAAAAAGAAGTACGGGGGTTCCTCGGAAGAATCCAGTTCATCAGCCGCTTCATTTCTAAACTCACAGCTACATGCGATCCTCTGTTCCGATTGTTGAGAAAAGGGGAGAAGTTCCAATGGGATGACCAATGCCAAGCCGCTTTCGATAAAATAAAAGCCTACCTTCAAAATCCACCTGTCCTTTCACCACCTACTCCTCGTAAGCCCTTATTCCTTTACCTGTCTGTCTCCGAAAATGCCATGGGTTGCATGCTAGCCCAAGAAGGAGAAGAGAGCCACTCCGAAAAAGCCATATATTACCTCAGCAAGAGGATGACTGGGTATGAGCTCAACTATTCTACCCTCGAAAAAACTTGTTGGGCCTTGGTTTGGTGCACCCGCCGACTAAGGCACTACATGCTGGCCTTTCCAGTTGTGCTCATATCCCGCATGGATCCTCTAAAATACCTTCTCGAAAAACCTGCCCTGACCGGTCGTATATCCCGTTGGTTACTTCTATTATCCGAGTTCGATATCAAGTATGTTACGAGCAAGTCAGTAAAAGGGAGAACCGTAGCTGAGCATCTCGCAGAGCATGCCGTTGACTCCGAAGAAAGTGGGGACTTTCCGTTTCCGGACGAGAATATCATGGAAATCAAGGAAGAACAGTGGAAGTTGTACTTTGATGGAGCGGCCAACATGAAGGGATACGGAGTAGGGATGATCCTAGTATCGCCGGGGGGGACCACACTCCGTTAGCAGTCAAGCTCAATTATAACTCCACCAACAACACTGCTGAGTATGAAGCATGCATTCTGGGAATGGAAGCAGCCTTAGAGCTGAAAGTTCGGAAGTTGGATGTTTTCGGGGATTCAAACCTCATCATATCACAAGCCAGAGGAGAATGGAAAATAAAAGAAGAAAGGTTGAAGCCCTATCATGATCATCTCGACCAACTCAAAAGGCAGTTCGAAAATATCACCTTCCTCTACTTGCCCAGAGAAGAGAACCAACTGGCAGATTCCTTGGCCACTCTAGCATCGATGATCAAAATTCCTGCGGGAGTCAAGATGATGCCCTTGGTAATTGAACAGAGGTACGAGCCTTCGTTCAGCATGATCGCTACGATCGAAGAAGAAGAGAATGAAACACCGTGGTACCAGGACATCTGGAACTTCATAGAAAAGGGGATGTATCCCCAAGAATCCACCGAGAAAGACAAAAGGGCAATTCGAAGATTCGCAGCGCAATTCATCATTTGCAGCGGGAAACTGCTGAAGAAAGGATACAACGGTCACAACCTGACTTGCTTGTTTGGGAAGAGCTCCAGAAGAATGATGGAAGAAATACACGAAGGGGTATGCGGCCCACACATGAACGGCCACATGCTGGCCAAGAAAATCGTGAGACAAGGATACTACTCGACAACATTGGAAAAAGATTGTTGCGAATACGTGAGAAAGTGTCACAAGTGCCAGATTCATGCAAACATGATGCACGTGCCACCATCCCTTCTGTACAGCATGACTTCACCTTGGCCATTCTCAACCTGGGGAATCGATATTATTGGAGAAATCGTTCCAAAGGCCTTAAATGGAAATCGGTATATTCTGGTGGCCATAGACTACTTCACAAAATGGGTAGAAGCTGCATCTTACACCAAGTTGGGGGCCAAGGAAGTGGCCAAATTCATCAAGAGAAATCTCATCTGCCGTTATGGAGTTCCTCATGAGATTATTTCGGATAACGGAAGTCATTTCAAAGCAGAAGTCAGGGACCTGTTCGAGGAATACAAAATCACCTATCACAAGTCATCGCCATACCGACCACAGACCAATGGGGCAGTCGAAGCTGCAAACAAGAATGTCAAGGCCATACTGCAAAAATCAGCGGATACCTACAAAGACTGGCATGAAAAGCTACCATTTGCACTTTGGGGATACAGAACATCGATAAGAACGTCCACAGGAGCGACTCCTTACTCACTAGTGTATGGGATGGAAGCGGTACTGCCGGTGGAGATAGAATTACCATCCCTACGCGTGATGGCAGAATGTGAAATTTCTGAATCAGATTGGTTGAGAGAAAGGTATGAAGAATTGGCCCTCATAGATGAAAAGCGTCTGGCGGCAGTCGACCATGTCCGAATCTATCAGAAGAGGATAGCCCGTGCCTTCAACAAAAGGGTTCGCCCAAGGAAGATTGTCAAGGGCGACCTTGTCCTTAAGGAGTTGCGAGCTCCGATCTTTGATCCCCGTGGGAAGTTTAAGCCAAAATGGGTCGGCCCTTATATCGTCAAGACTGTTCTTTCCGGAGGAGCAACTTATCTCATGGACCTCGATGGTGTCGAATTCAAAGAACCGATCAACATGGATCGCCTCAAAAAGTACTATGCTTGACTATCCAACAACCGTTCCTTTCAAGCCTTCCCTGAACTACGCTCGACCTGATTCCCACTCGGGGATACGTAGGCAACCACATCGGTTCGGTCGCTTCACCAACAAAAATAACCTTTCCTTTCAAAACCTTGGCCCGAACTACGTTGGACCTGATCCCCGCTCGGGGGTACGTAGGCAGACTTTCAAAAAGAAAAAGAAGGATGGCTCGCTAGGTCGAAAATCCGAAAGGACGCCTAGGCAAAAATTAGAGCTAAATCCAAAGTGAGCAATACCAAAAGAGAGAAAATAGCTCGCTAGGTCACCTCCTTGGTGCCTAGGCAAAAATTATGAGCACGTGAGAAAATAAAGTCGCGGTCCTTACCATAACCCAAAAAACCACCCTCCACACTAGGGGCAAACTTCGGCCACTCGCCTCGTTTGCCTGAACCTCTTCTAAACTAGGGGCAAACGTCGGTCATCTACCTCGTTTGCCTCACAACCATCTATATCCCAAACTAGGGGCAAACTTCGGCTACCCGCGTCGTTTGCCTCTAACAACCCCAGCATGCTCAAGAAAGTACCAAAAGCAACAACTAATTGAAATCTCAAGTTACAACATGTTTTCAGAAAGCTAAAATGCATAAAATGAGATTCCCAAAATAACCAAGGTTCACCGATAAACAAACTTTGAATATTACATAAGCAGGAATAATCAAAGAAATAAAAGTCTTTCAAAAAGCAACCACATGTTCAAAGACACTTGGGGGAATGAGCAAAATCAGTCAGGACTAGTTTCGTCTTAGTGTCTTTTATTTCTTCAAAGGTCTTTAGAAGTAGGCCTTTACTCGGTCAGTCCAACCATCAGTAAAAGCAGCAATAGTGGTAGCTCTGATCCTGGAAGCAAAGACCCTCTCAGTAAACCCCCGGGGAACCTCCTGAACCTGTCCATACTGTCGGGCCAAGCGGCGAGGATGATAGAAAGAAGTCTCTCTCAGACCCATCAACCACACTCTCTGGTGACCCCTGAGGCTCGTGGTGATAGCATAGAGGCCCCAACGCCTCACGATCCAGCAAATGTCAGCCTCAGATAAGGTGCTCATCATGCCCACCCAATCGGCAAAGGTATAGTGAGAATGAAGCACGGCTCGACGAAAGTAAATCGGTGGAATACGGCCCGTCCACAGCTGAAGGCGCTCGTAAAGCCAAGCCTGTAACACCAAAGGCGCCCCAGAAAGAAGAGGAGTCCCATGGTTGAAGGCATTATCCAAACCGTTCAGAGTTTCAGCTAGAACCATGGCCATGGGATTCCTGCTAAGTTTCAGCCCGAGGCACACATGCACCAAGTCAACGGAAGTGCTCGAGAACAGGAAGTGCGAAGTCATGCACAATATCAAAGCGGCCCCACGGGAAGCATCATACATGCTGGGATTCCCAGGACTGGCATACCGGGCAATAATAGAAGCAATGTCGAGAACCTCACCTTGAATCAGCCGGCGGGAAATAGTGACAGAGCAATTCAGGTATTCAGCCAAGGCTCGCGTAGGGCTGAGGGTATCAGCAGAAGGGAGAATCAAGTCCGAGTCAGAATCATAGCCGAGAATAGCGCAGAACTCCTCAAGCATGGGGCATATTTCCAGGCCGTTGAAGTTGAAGACATGGTTCACTGGGTCCCAGTGAGCAAGGGCAGCACGCAAGAATTCTGTATTCAGGGTCATCTGGCGAAGAGAAAACAGCTCGGTCAAGCCGTAGCTAAAGAGGTTGATCCGCTCCACGCCATCCGTAATGTTCAGCCAAGCTGTGAGATGAGCAGGATCATACAAAGCCATATTTTCTGTCACGGCTCTAGCAAAATTCAAAATTTCGGCAGCACCTCCCCGTTTCACGGACTATCCCACCTGCAAAGCAAAAGCACTCACTATCACAAAACTGCCCATCGCAGTAACATCCAGCAATCACAATGCACATATATCAACAAGCACACAACTGCGCCTCTAAACCGGAAGATATCCGGCCTAGGAGGCAAAACATCATAATACTCTGTCAAAAGGTCACAAATTGTGCTACACATCGTCCTACACTGTCCTAATAATCATATCCTCAGTACAACCCAATCGAAAACAGGAAAAGAAAATAAAATAATAATTCCCGCTTGGGAAGCCTCAGTCCTCCTCTTCTTCGTCCTCCGTCGGACCACCCGGAGTGTACGTCGGCGACGGCCTCCTCCTACCGCCTCTACATCTTGGACCAGTCCTCGATGAGCCAGCCCCGCCTCCACGATACTGCACACACAAATAAAATGAGGGCAATCAGTAAGGGAACAACAAAAAGTACAAAAACAGAGTCGAGTCAGAGACTTACCAAGGACGCCATCTGATTGGCGGCAAATTGCCGCATACCATCCATCTGTCAAAATAAAAAATCCAGGGTTAGAACCTCGTAACCTTAAGAAAGTGCAAAATTAGAGACATACCCGGTGGTCTCGTGTAAGGACCAGGGACCGTAGGCTAGCCGCTAAGGCGTGACCCTCCTCAGCATAACTCCAAGGAACGTTGAGGACGCCCGCTGGTTGAGTAGGGTACCCACATGTGACTCGCGGCACCTCCATCATTTGGGGAGTGCCATCAGCGCCTAGAACATTGACAGTCCAATCCCAAGGAGGGATAGGGTCGGGAGCCTGAGGAGCCTGTCTCCTGTACATCTCGCGAAGCTGTAGGCACAGGAAAAGTTAGGAAGAGATGAGTCAAAAACATAAACAACTAATAAAGGCAAAAATGTAAAAAGGGAACTCACCTCCAGGAGTGGGAAGTTAGGCATCAAGAAGCGGCCGCGGTAAGCCTCATAACTGGTCTCAGAAAGGAAATGATCCCAAACATCGGTGCCGGCTAAGGCCGCCAGCAGAGCATCTCCGGAAAGGTCACTAGCATCCATCACAGGAGGATCATGAGGGACGCGATACAGGGAACCACCAACCACCTGCCGAGACACCCGCTCACCAAGAAACCACTGCCTGCACTCAGTACTCTCCAGCAGAAGGCGGCAAGAGGTAAGAGATTTAACCGCTTGTATCTCCTCAGTAGCGGCATAAGCGACGCCCTCCCAAGGCGTCCAATCAACACTAGAGGCTGTCAACCCAGTTAAGAAGTTCCGAAGCAAAACAATCCGATGGGCCCCGCTCTTCACCCCAACAACGTCCCTCCGCCATCTCAAGCCTCGTGGGAATAGAGGCACGGGAGCCATACCATCCTCATCCTCGCCTGACTCGTCCGCCGGGGAGGGAGCCAACATCTTCAAGTATTCAAAACTCCAAAGCTGCGCAGACAAAGGAGAAATCAGAACAGATATGAAAATCAAAGGGATGGAAAATAAAAAGAAGAAGCAGTGCGCACCTCCCAAGCTCGCCAGAATCCCCCAGTGGATTTAACATCGCCCCGAGAGACCTCCCCCATATGCTTGTAGAGATGGGCCAGGGCAGCACCGCCCCAGTTATAGGAGGGGATCTCACCAATGGTCGCCAGGCAGGAAAGGAGCCTCAAGCTCACCCGGTCGTTCCTTGTCGCAAAGATTGAGCACCCGAGGACATACAGAAGATAAACCCTCAAAAGTTGGGAATTGTTCAGATTGTGATTACCTCTGCCATAGGCCCGGTAAAGCCAGCCGCAAGGAAACCAATGCCTCTCCAGGTTAGGGGGAACAGCCCCAATCAGCATCTCCACCGCCTCCGGGTCGATCTCGTAAAAGTAATCCAGAATCAGGCGCTTCCCGCCAACCCTCAAGCCCGTAATCATGGAGAAGTCGAAAGGCGTCATAGTCATCTCTCCGAACGGCAGGTGGAAGGTATTGGTAGTGTCCCACCACCTCTCGGCCAGTGCATAGAAGTGAGCCAGATCGTTGCTACTTTTCGAAACCAAGCAGACGAAGCCTCCGAACCCGGCATCATCAACCATCCTCTTATCGGTGGGCGAAAGCTGGGTATACCATAAGAAAGCATGGGCAAGGCTACCATGGCCTTTCAAGGCCACTTCCGGCACCTGCACACAACAAAGGCGACAAAAGATGCACAAAGTCACTATTCACAACCCGAGAGCAAAAATTCACGAAATCAACATTTGAGCACAAGTCAAGCTTCTAACGGTCTCTAAGTGCACACTACGGCTCACAAAACTAGCATAGTACATAAAAGTGGTCCTAAAATGTCGAAAGTTTCACATACCAAGCTCGCTAGAGCCGCGGCCGAAAGGTGGTGTTGGGGGTCTCGCAAAATCACGTCCGGGGTGTGCATCTCGGCCTTCATTCGTCCTTTGGCCTTCTTAGACGGTCTCCTTGAGCTCGAAGCCATGGATCTACAAGAAAAATGGAAGTCACATGTTTAACTTTCTTCTTGAAAATTTGAGCAAACCAAAACACCAATCAAAAATCCAACTACGGGGAAAGATTACTCACCTGAGCACGCACAGGCTGCGTTTTGGTGAATTTTGGCTTCAAAAACACCTCAAAATGGCCAAGAATGAGCTTGGAAAGCTCAAAAACCCGACATATAAGAAGATGAAGTCCGGCCACCCAGTGCCGCCGCGGTACTGGCCAACTGCCGCCGCGGCAGTGGCCCAGTGCCGCCGCAGCACTGCTCCCCGTGGGCCCCGCGTTGCTCCGTTTCGCCCCGTTTTGGCCCGTTTTGGCCTTTTTCAGCCCGTTTTTAAGCCCCGATCAGCCCCGATGGCCCGTTCCAGTCAAGATTTATGAGGTTTTACCCCAAGCAGACTAAAAGTTGTCAGAACTACCTCCAGCAAGCAAAAACTGGGAAAAATCGGCCCCCGAAGACCCGAATCGGTCGTTTCAGGACAATCGTCGCGAATTCCCGATAATTCTGGTAACTGATCCTGGTTTTTAGTTATTGCACCGAAGAAAGAAAAGAGATTCCCCGTGAACCCTGCATCATCCTCCGAGGACAAAAGCAGACAGATACCAGCTCCCAGAGGCCCTGACAAGCTCTCTTGGATTGAGCACCAAAAGAGATTCCCCGTGAACCCTGCATCATCCTCCGAGGACAAAAGCAGACAGATACCAGCTCCCAGAGGCCCTGACAGGCTCTCTTGGATTGAGCACCAAAAGAGATTCCCCGTGAACCCTGCATCATCCTCCGAGGACAAAAGCAGACAAATACCAGCTCCCAGAGGCCCTGACAGGCTCTCTTGGATTGAGCACCAAAAAGAGATTCCCCGTGAACCCTGCGTCATCCTCCGAGGACAAAAGCAGACAGATACCGGCTCCCAGAGACCCCGGCAAGCCCGAAAGATTCGATTAAAAGGAGCAGTTGAAGAGAGATCCTAGAAAGTATCGCTTCATCCCCAGCAGATTCAGATTAATCCTCAGCGGGTTTATTACACCGTCAGTAGTCCATTGTCGACTCGTCATCTCAATGCAAACATCGTCGGTCCATCGCTCTCATCACACCGTCGGTGCCTCCATGTTCATCACAGGACGTCCCAGGATTTCACATTCGTCCCGTGACTTCTATGTCAGTCTCTTAATTTCCGGAGCCCCTGTGTCCGTCGGTTATTTGCCAAAAGACGTCTTCGATCATAGTCCTCTGAGACCCCACACCCAATTACATTCGCTCGCAAAGCGTACTTCCAGAAGTTTGCCCCTAAAACCCGGAGTCTTCTAGACTTCAATGCCCTTATCTGAGTCACCCACCACGTCACAATCACAAACACTAGCACAACACTAGCCCACTCGGAGTGGCACACCCCTTGGCACCTGCTCATTCTAGGATCGGAAAACTAGGCATGATAGGACTCGTGTATGAGATCATATCGCATCCACACATTGCATATCATCCTCATATAGCATAGCATCCGCCTGATTGTTGTGTATGTGCATATGTGATTTATCCCTTTTGTGTCCTGAACTACGTCCTGGTCTGATTCCCCTCGGGATACGTAGGCAGCTCACGCGAAGCACGACCAGCATCATCCTTCCATCTTTTGCAACGCTGTTTGTCCTAAATCTATAGCCTCCAAAAAGTCCTGTCTCTTCAAAACTTTGGCACTCGCTTGCGACATGCGTTGCCTCGCAAGTTCCTGCCAAAGAGGGGCAAACTGTAGACACCCCATTTTGTCGGCTATCAGATTTAGGATACCCATAGCTTGGTGGATCACAATGATCGTAAAAGACTCAAAAGGACTCTCGGAAGTCAGCTCTATCTCTCAGAATGCTCAGAATGACCAAAATGCCCTTGAAAGTCCCAAAGTTCTGAAAACATACTACGTCGTAAGAAAAATGATAAAATGAGTTTTTAAATAAAACTGAAAGAAATCGTCAGCTCCCAGAGACCCCCGGAAGTCCCGGAAGTTCCCCGAAAGTCCCCGTTGACCAGTTTGACCAAGGTTTGACCAGAGTTTGACCAAGTTTGACCAAGTTTGACCGAAATTGTCTGAATTCACCAGAACCATTCTAAATCATGAGAAAAGTATTAAAACAAGTTCCAAAAGAAAATCGAGCGAAAACATCAGCTCCTGGGAGCTCCCAGAGGTTCCCAGAACTTCCCGGGAATCCCAGGTTTGACCGGTTTGACCAAGATTTGACTTTGGGATCGGGGAACCGAAACAATTTTCAAATATTTTTCATGGATACTAGAGGTCAATAGCTTTCCAACGGTATATCGCACATAATTTCTGGATTTAAAACGAATTTATTATGAATTTCCAAAGGCGAAAAAGGCGATCAAATAGGCTTTTATCGCGAATACCGCAAAACTTTTCAAAGTAACCTATCCCCGAACTATTTCTTATGTAAAGTAGACTCCATTATCTTTCCAACGGTATATCACAACCTCAATTTGGAGTTCGTACGCATTTTCTGTGAATTTTGGACGAAATAGGGCCTTTTCGCGAATACCGGAACTTCGGGGGGCCTAAACAGCATTATCCAGACGAAGGGAGGAGCAGTGCCGCCGCGGCACTGGCCCACTGCCGCCGCGGCAGTGGCCCAGTGCCGCCGCGGCACTCACCTCCAGAACAGTAAGTTTTTGTAAATATTTTGGTGGTCCCATTTTGATTAATTAAAATCCAAAACGACGTGGTTTCATGATTTCAGATGTTTGGGACCAATGGGAGTACTTTCTAAATCCCAAAAACACCCCAAGTTGGCCTATATAAACACCCCATTACTCCTCATTTGAGGGGAGTCAAATGCAAGTTTAGAGAAAGTTTGGGAGAGAAAGTGTAGAGATAAGGTTAGAGTGGAGAGAAAAGAAGCTTTCTTCTTTGATTTTTCAAAACAAAAGTGAGTTTCTAACTTTGTTTTTACTTCATTACTTCCATTTACTTCAACATTCAATACTCCCAACCACCATTTTAGTGAGCATTCAAGAGTGTGGAAGCTTCTTCCATGTCTAGTGTCATTACATATGAGTGATACACCAATCTACAAGTCTCATGCTTCATGAATATCATCTATTGATTATCATCTACTTGCTTGATTATATATATGTTCATCTCTTCTTACCCCATTTCTTTTTGTTTTTCTTTTATTTACTTATTAGTTCATCATCATCTAAGTGATGACATGAAGTTTGGGGTGAGTGAATCCTTATGGATAGTAGCTCTTGACCTTAAAAACATGTTTGATAGATGATGATCATAACCTCAATACTTCCAAGGTATTCTTGGAATGTATTGAAGTTATGTTAAAAAATAGAATAAATCTCTCCAACAATCTTGGAGATTCTTAATGATGAGTTTGGTGTTAGTATTCTAAGTGGTCATAATCCTTATTGAGTGTTGGAAATATGTTTTCAAAACATCTATTTCAAAACCCCCTCTCAATCCCTCTCATTTGATTTCAAGAAATAAAACTTTGTTTTCTTCAATATCTCTAAAACAATGACCCAAAACAGTGAGCTGTTCAGATTCAAAGATTTGTTTTGAATTAAATACTCAAGTTATGATGATGAAACCACTTGGAAAACCTTCCTAATACATCATAGTTTGTCCCTAATTTTTCCCATCAATTATAGAAATATGAGAGTATTTGTTTTGGATGTGAGAAGTTCACATTCATAATCTGCCTCTGTTCTCACAGAATGTTCACCCAACTTCTTGCACTTATTCTGGACATTTTCATCACTGTACAAATACCTTTTCTATTTTTTTTATAAAACTTGGGTGTCTTAGGAAACCTTTGGTATATAATGGGTCATCATAAACCTTTTATTTGATTTATGAAAAATCATACAAAATCAGTCAACAGTGCAGCTTTTGTTTCTGAGTCATGTGTACATTCTGATTTTTTTCTTTTAATCTGTGATAGCTATTGATGTTTGGCTTTTTGGGTTATTTGCTAGACACAATAAGAATGATCTCATATTTTTCTCACATTGTTCTAGGCACGTTTGACCTCCCATTATAATGTTGCAAAGTGCCATATGCAGTCTGTCCACTATTCACAGCAAGCACATTTCAACTTTTATTCTTTGATTTGATGCTCATATGCATTCCAAATTAGCTCACATCTTAGGAAGTAGTTCATACTACATTTGTATATATCCCATGTTGATTTAATCCATTCATTCATGCACATTTTAGACTTCTAAGTCATTTTAGAAATCCATGAACACAAAACACACCACAACCTTTGCACATTTTTAGGTTCATACAATACATTCATGCAAGATTTGGGGTTTTTTGTAACTCTTAATCCAAGAAGATTATAAGGAATGAACTTGATCACACGCTCATGCTTCCCCTCGATCTAATCATCCTTTCTCATCCGTCCCGGGGATTGAGAGATCTTCTTTTCTCAAAAAAATAACATGCATCATTCTAGTTTGCTAAGCATATTTTGATTTCTTTAATTATTTGCTTCAAGAACAATTTATGTCCCTTTTAGATTAGGAAAACTTGATTAATTGATATATGATTAGACGATTTTTCCTAGGTTTATTTGTGTGATTTTCACTTTACATTGTATGATATTTGACTTAGATTTTATGAATGATATCTTATCTTTTGATTTTCAATTTCAAGATTCCTATGTGATGTAATATACTATCATAGTATTAATTGCCGAACCAAGCCTAGTATAAGATGATTATTTGGATGCTAATTGAGGCCCGTCGAAAGACGGGGCGAGTAGAGGGTGTTTTAGTCGCGACAAAGGCTCCTTCCTCTCTCGTACCAAAACCCCGAACCAAGTTCTTTGGTTATGAAGGGCCGGTGCCCCTTATCCGCTTGGGTGAGTCAAAATTAGGTTTCTTGGTTCCTTAAAGACCAAGTGGCGACTCTGTATCTGTTTTCAACAGACCCTTTCTTTTCCTTTTCAAAACAATCTCGAACGAGAGAAGTGGTCCGAAGCCCGGTATCCACAGTCCTCTCTCCTTCTCATTCTTCTCCGGCGAGCTCTCTCTCTCCTTCTCTGCGTCTCTCTTCTGCGCCTCCCCTTCTTCTCCGGCGTTCGTGTGTGTGTGGTGGTAAGGGACAGAGAGTGAGGGTAGTGAGGGAATGCTTCTCTCTCTCTAACTCTCTCAGTAATCCTATATCTCTCAATGCTCTCATATATAAACATTTCACCACATACATACCCACATAAATCAATACAGATTTTTTTTTCAATCTGTGGGACTGATAGGGAGGGATGGGATTGATTGAGAGAGTGCCTAGGGGGAGGGAATAGTGAAGCCGGCGGTGGAGGTGGAGGTGTATGTGTTGGTGTTCGGCGGGTATAGGAGGGGGTTGATTGGGTAATGGTTTTAACCATAGGGTATAAGTTGGTTAGGCTAGTACAATACCATATTTAGGAAAGATTCCAAATGCTATAAATGTATAGTTTAGTCGTCATCTAGGACCACGTGCCGTGCAGTCTAATTAAACACAGATTTTATGGGTTGACGTGTAAGTCAGTCTGGGTCGAAACTTACAGTCTAAGAAATTAATTAAATAAACACCCGCACACGTATAATTTGGTTTTTGGGTTTACAAACTCAAGACACTGGATTTCTACGAACAAAATACGGAGCTCATTTTATTAATTATAGGAAATTTACGGGTATTACAACACCTAACAGCACAAGAAAACCCCAAAAAAGCACAAGTTAGCTATATCACAGATTGCAAGGCCCCATCTAATCCCCAAAACAAACCCAAACAATTCTGTAGAAAAGAAACTCTGCAGATTCCAAACTTCATAATCCAATTCTACAGAATGCTCGTGTGTGCAGTTCCCAATTTTGCAGAAAAACCCAAAAAAGCAGCAGCACAAAGCCTTCAACACGAATATCACCAATGACAACTTTAAGAACCAGCTTATGGCTCATGATCAACAAACTTTGAAAAATTTGGGATGAAAATAGCAAGCGATTGACCCTCTGCAGAGCTTTTGGGACAAAAGTCCCCCAACCAAAGATAGAAAGGTGCTCCTTACAAAGACAACAACACCAAAACCTCCTACTTCCAAGACTGGTGAGTTCTCTCGTATTTATGGTGAATTTCCTGATTTTTGTTTATTTTAAGGTTTTTGAGTTTTGATCGGATTAATTGTATTTATTGTACACCTCGTTGATTTTACGATGATTTCTATACAGTGTCTACATAACAGAGAATTCAATTTGTGATGTTGTCTCGCTAATTGTAAATTGTAGATATATGCATGGATATACAATTTGCACATATGCATCTATCTATGTGTCTGGATTTATGCATATTCATGATGGGTAACAATAACAAGAAATTATCAAGAATGGAAAAATTAGAAGGCCTTGTTCAGGACTGAGTTACAAGGCTGTCGTAGTCATAAATCTATGGTCTCTTGAATGAAATTCTTTGCCCTAATTGGAGAATAGGAAAAAATTTGGAGTTTCGTTTCAAATAATTTGGATTGTTTAGAATATTTAGCCACTCAACCAGGCTGAGGATGAGAAGCATTCTTTGTCTATATCTGAATGTAAAGCACTCCCAATAAGCTTGGATTATTCCCCTCTGATGTAAATGTATATTGGAAAGACATATGATCTTTATTACTCATCCTAGAATGTGTATAAACTTAATGGATAACACACCTTTTTTCAATGATTTTTAGATCAAAATTTTCTTATGGTATAATTGTGTGTGTTCTTCTGCAAATCACTCGCCTTAATGGATGATTGTCAAGAGGTCAACTGAAACAACAATGATCATAAAAATGTTGTTGGAGTGGTTGAAGACTTTGTTTTTCAATTTGCATTCATTTTCTCGGCACCCTTCTGCAGCTTGTACGAGTAAAAATAATGGATTACAGAGTTGTTGGAATAAGCTTAAAGCTAAAGTCTTCTTTTTAACTATGGTGAGAAATCTGAATTTGAAGTCTCTTGTTGTATTTAAAATACAAATTAGTAGCGCTTCTCTCAACGCCTTGAGCTTTGTTAGAATTTCAAGTATCTCATATGAAACTTACTTTTCATGCAGGAAATAAGAATGGGCTTCTCTACCTCATAACACCACTATCCCAAGGTAATGTTGTGACAATTATCATCTGCATGAAGTGGTGCTATATATACTTATTTCTTGCTTAGCACCACGATGGTGGTGATTATTAGCTTCTATATTCAGCAATACTTTTCCTTAATTCCCAAGCTATAATAAATATTTGCAGGTAGATCTCTGTGTATTTTAGTGTTTATAGTTAGGTTTCATAGGTAATGGCATTGTAGTGTCGTGTTGCAGTGTAGCACCCCGATCCCCTTTAAATAGAGTAGAAAACCAACGTCAGACGGTACGCCAAACACTGTCAAAAATCTCTTCACTGACCTCTCTAATTCTTGGCCGAAATACAGGAGGAAGACCAAGTGGTATTCTTCCACAGTCAAAATCCACTCCTAATGCTTTGAAGATAACTAGACATGTCATGTGAGAGGTGCACAATTGTACAACACTTGGTTCCTCCGCATAAGTGCATAACCAACTAATATATATATATATATATGTATAGTCGATATATACATATAAATATACCCTAAGCTTCAGATATCTAAACATATATCTATTTGCACATTTTGAGATATGTCAAACATGCAAAGCACATATGTGTAAGGTGTTTGGCAACACCAAATTGTGCCATGTGTCACCTCCTAGTTAGGTGGCACATATATGGGTCCCATTACTATGGATCCCAAATGTGATCCCAAATATTTGCGAAGTTGCTAATTTACCTAACCAACTATGTCATGTGTCATTGTACACGCCCACCCATGTATCCAAACTAGCCCCATAAAAGATAACAACATTAATCACTATAATATTAAAATATTAAAAATAGCCATTTATATGCAAATAAATGTCAAGAATGCTATTTAGACTATGCGGGTCCCACTTTCATATTGGGGTCAACTATTTGAATCCTTAAAAGGTACCAACATATCATGTAATAACATATGACTTGTCATAAATGTATCAATTAATGTCACACATGGTCCCACAAGTGCTGTGAATATAATAAATTATTGCGTAAAAATCTGGGTTATCACACTCTACCCTACTTAAAAAGAATTTCGTCCTCGAAATCACATGTACACTCCAAATCTACATCATGTGTCAAATAAGACAGGATAGTCTTTTTTGTTTTTAAATCAATAGAGATACAAACATTCATTCGCCCCATTTTCATTATGGTTATTGGATAGAAGACTAACTATGCTACTAAACTCAATTATCTTTGTCATCCACCAGACAAATATTAACAAATTAATGGTGAGCCAAGACAATCTCATTTACTCAAAAGTATTCATATATGTCACCAGCTGCTAGCTATTTGCACCACAAATCACATCTCACACATATCAGCTTATACTGAAACTCACACTGTCTAATGCATGCATATGCGATAATTCATGTATTAATTGCTCCTTTTCATTGGATATCAATCAGTCATCAACGTATTATCATTACTATTGAACACACCAGCCTAGCTCGAAATGTGTACAATCACATGGCCATAGCACTCCATCCCTGCTCGAAGGGTGTATACTATCCACCAGCCCCGCTCGAAGTGGAATAGTATATTAGTGCACTAATTACAAGACTATCTTAGTCCGGCCCATCACATGACCATAGCACCCCAGCCTCGCTCAAAAGGTATATACTATCCACCAGCCCCGCTCAAAATGGAATAGTATATTAGTGCAATAACTGCGAGACTATCTTAGTCCCAACCATGTCAACATACCTCAGTATGTTCAGCATCATAAGGCCACCTTAACTAATCGCATCATCACATGAATTCAATATTATGCATCCATTGGAATATAGCATCTGTGTATATAATATGTGTGCTATAACGTCACATACTACCTGTAACCCATGTAACTCACCTCATGCTATCTTTTCCCAATATATTAATCTTGAATGTACAAACATCAATTGGTAACACACACACACACACACACACACGTCTCACACTACTTGTACTTTTTACATGACATACAACACATGCTCAATGACTCATCAAATATATTTTTTTTACTTTTTATAATTAAACCCCCAATAAATCTAATAATCACTATTTCAACCCTGTAAATTTTATTAATCAACTAAAAGAAATAAAATGGGATATACGGGTATTATGATATCCCTACCTTTAAAAAATTATGTCCTTGAAATTTAAATGTAATTAAATAGTTTGGTAACAACTCCAAATATTTCAAATAATAAACTTTTTTTATTTAGAAAATACAAAAAGTCAAGTACTACAAAATAATTTTTTTGAAGGTAAAATTCAAATATTAATCAAATACAGTACTACTGTCGCCAACTCCCCCAGGCGATGTAGAACTAAGTACCGAATCTATTTGTATCATCACGTTTGGTCGTCACTCACTCAATTTATTTCTACACTTCCGACTGGGTACATTCTCTGATACCATTTTTGTAGTACCCTGATCCACTTTAAATAGAGTAGAAAACCAACGTTAGACAGTACGCCAAACAGCGTCGAAAATCTCTTCACTGACCTCTCTAATTCTTGGCCGAAATACCGGAGGAAGGCCAAGTGGTATTCATCCACAGTCAAAACCTACTCCTAATGCTTTGAAGATAACTAGACATGTCATGTGAGAGGTGCACAATTGTACAACACTTGGTTCCTCCGCATAAGTGCATAACCAACTAATATATATATAGTCAATATATACCTATAATGGATATTTACCCTAAGCTTCAGATATCTAAACATATATCCATTTGCCACATTTTGAGATATGTCGAACATGCAAAGCACATACGTGTAAGGTGTTTGGAAACACCCAACTGTGCCATGTGTCACCTCCTAGTTAGGTGGCATACATAGGGGTCCCATAGGTCCCAGGATCGAAACCTGGCTCTGATACCAATTTTGTAGCACCCCGATCCACTTTAAATAGAGTAGAAAACCAACATTAGATGGTACGCCAAACAGCGTCGAAAATCTCTTCACTGACCTCTCTACTTCTTGGTCGAAATACAAGAGGAAGACCAAGTGGTATTCTTCCACAGTCAAAACCCACTCCTAATGCTTTGAAGATAACTAGACATATCATGTGAGAGGTGCACAATTGTACAACACTTGGTTCCTCCGCATAAGTGCATAACCAACTAATATATATATATATAGTCGATATATACCTATAATGGATATATGCCATAAGCTTCAAATATCTAAACATATATCCATTTGCCACATTTTGAGATATGCCAAACATGCAAAACACATACGTGTAAGGTGTTTGGCAACACCCAACTGTGCCATGTGTCACCTCCTAGTTAGGTGGCACACATATGGGTCCCATTACTATGGATCCCAAACATTCATGAAGCTGCTAATTTACCTAACCAACTCTGCCATGTGTCATTGTACACGCCCAAACATGTATCCAAACTGGCCCTATAAAAGATAACAACATTAATCACTGGTAATATTAAAATATTAAAAATAGCCATTTGTATGCAAATAAATGTCAAGAATGCTATTTAAACTATGCGGGTCCCACTTTCATATTTAGGTCAACTATTTGAATCCTTAAAAGGTACCAACATATCATGTAATAGCATATGACGTGTCATAAATGTACCGATTAATGTCATACATGGTCCCACAAGTGCTGTGAATATAATAAATAATTGCATAAAAATATAGGTTATCACTTGCAGTCCTGTATGTTCGACTTTGAATGCTTGTCAACACTGATGTGGACAAACTTGATGAAGTATATTCATAAATTTATGTCGTTCTTACAAATAGATTTAGAAGCAATTATTGATTGTACTACAAGCTATTGGATGGAACTTGATCTTGGGTTGTTAGAGATGGTCTCCTATTTTATCAATGCAATAGAAAATAATACTTCCCATTGTAGGTTGGTTGTGTTCTATTTTACTGCTATTGCGGCTTTTGAATTTTAGCACCATCCTGGGAATTGATCTCCTTACAAGATGGAGGTGTTAAGTGTTTTGATATGTCCTGGACTCGAATGTTTCATATTATAGCAGCATGATTGGCCTACAAATATATTTGTACCTAGAAAATGTGTGAAATAGAAGGCAATTTGTCGTTATGTACTCTCAAATTCCTTTCTCCATTGTTAGTTTAACTCTTATGATTATTTATGGTTTTCAATTTGGATAGAGAGAGAGGATGTCAAGAAAAGCCAATTAGCAGAGCAAGGATGTGAAATTAGATGGTGAAACACTTTCATTCAAGGTTGGAAATATGTAAAACAGATTCTTCGTGCCTTTCAATTATTTAGTCATTTTGATTACGGCCTCAAACAATTCTTTAGCCTATGTAGGGTATGATAAGGGAAATCAAGAATGGAAAGACACATACCATCACATTGGGTTTGATTTGTTAGATCAAGGGATGGAGTTGCAATCACAGGGAATTAATAGAAAGTACATGTTTGTATTTAATATATATTGATGTTCTATTTTTACGACTCAGAATATTCAAAACAATTTTGTAGATAGTCCATTAGAGGGTTGTATGAAAATTTTACATATTTTAGGCAATGTACCCGCGCATTGTGCGGGATACATGCTAGTATTAAGTGATACATGTAGCTGTGATTCTAGGTGCTATTTGAAATATATGTGCTATTTGTTGGGATTGTGAAGCCTAATTCCATCGGGAATGTTTCCTAAAGTGTTTCCAATAAAAGGCGAAAAAAGTCTGGGCAAGGCATTACAGCCCGGACGGGCCACCCAAGCGAGAAAGGGGCGAGCTAGAAGTGAGGAAGTTCCATAGACATGCTGGAATGTCGCCCGCTAGGTGATCAGCCTGAGCGGGATCATGGAGTAGCTGCAGATTCTCTAGTTTCCTATAAGGTTTAGGAAAGCTACTTTGATTAGGTAACTATTTAGTCATTCCTATCTGGTTAAGAAGTGATTAATTGTTCCCTATTTTAATTAGGAAACTATAGAGATTTAGGAAACTGTATAGGCTATAGATATCCATGATATTCATTGTATTTGCATGTGTGAGAGAGACATTGGGTGTGTTGGTGCATGAAAGTCACCACCACCGTATTAACCATTTGAGATTAAGTTGAGAGCCTCTCTTGTAACCCTAGAGTATAATGAGATACTTCAAGGTTTGGACGTAGGCATGTTTGGGTCAAACCACGTAGAATCTGGTGTTCTGTTTGTGCTTGATTTATTTTCCTTGTTTTTTCTTCTGCTTGTTCGCACCATACACGATTCTGAAGGGGATTTGATTGTTCTCTAAGTAATCAAATTCCTACCACTATTGCTATTTTTCTATTGGTACTGTGATGCTATCAAATGTTTATTTTTTTTCCTAAAAAAAACCTGCCACCGCTCAAAATTGTTCCAAAGAAGTGCCAAAAGAGTGTTAGATTAATTTTTTTTTTAAACCCAAGATCCAACTGGCACAATTTTTAGCAGTGCCAGATTAAGGAACCAAACTTGTGACACATGTCAAGCACAAAAGTGTCCCTGTGTGTCTAAGAATTTTGCAATTCTTGAACTATTTTAAACAGTGCAAAAAAGCGTGCCAACTTCTCGTAATCTGGCACCCTTTGACCAAAATCTGGCACTATTTATTGGATCCTCGATATTTGGCACTGAAAAAAGTGTACCAGATTCGGTCAAGGATAATTTAAAATAGTGCTAGGTTAGCATTTTCGGTGTAGTGTGTGAGGACTTTGGGTTTTGTGAGACACGTTCCAGATTTAAGAAGAATCTAATTTTTGTAGGTACCATGTACTCTAATGGCGGTATTTTTAAATCAGAAGGGGTATCTTGAAGGTGATCAAAGGGGCTGTGGTTTTGATGAAGGGTCAGAAGGTAGTAGGAAATATTTACAAGTTGATGGGAAGCACAATTGTAGGTAGAACTGCAACAACAACTTCTGCAAAATCTAGTACTGATGATACTTTATTGTAGTATATGAGACTTGTTCAGATGGGTGAGCGAGGTATGCTGGAACTTCATCAGAGAAATCTGTTGAAGGGAGTAAAATCATGCAAATTGGATTTTTGCAAATATAGTGTACTTGGGAAGTAGTGTAAGGTGCAGTCCAAGACAGCTACTCACAGTAGTAAAGGTACTCTTGACTATGTTCATTCGGATGTTTAGAGGCCAGTGAGAGTTCAATCAAGGGTGGATCTTATTACTTCGTAAGTTTCATAGATGATTACTTGAGGAAGGTCTGGGTCTACTTCATGAAGAAACAAATCTGAAAATTGTGCTAAGTTCAGATTATGGAAGATAGAGGTAAAGAAACAGCGAGGAAGACAGATTAATTGCCTCAGAACGGATAATGGTACAAAGTACAAGGATTCACAATTTTTGAAGTTTTGTGAGGAGCACGGGATCAAGAGACATTTTATAGTTCGAAGAACAACACAATAGAATGGTGTTGTAGAGAGGATGAACAGAACAATAGTAGAGAGAACAAGGTGTTTGATACTGAATATTAGCCTACCCAAGAGTTTTTAGGCTGAGGTAGTGAGTATGGTATGCTACATCATTATAGATCACCTAGAACAGTACTTGATGGAAAGGTAGCAGAACATGTATGGACAAAGAAGGAGGTGAATTACTCTATGATGAGGGTATTTAGGTGGCCTAGTTATGTTCATATCCCTAGTGAGGAAAAGGTCAAAGTTAGACCCAAAATCAAAGAAGTGCATCTTTCTTAGGTACGAGAAAAGGGATCCTAAAACTTAGAAGGTGGTTGTTGGCCCGGTATAGAAACCTTAGGAGGGGGGGGGGGGGGGGTGAATAAGTCTTTTTAAAAAAAAAACTTTAAGCAATATTAAAAATTAATTGCCCAATTAAAGACATTTATAGGTGCAAAAGAAAAGGTTAAGTGAAGAGACACTTGCAAACTGATTTTTAGGTGGTTCGGCAATACGCACACCGCGCCCTACTTCCACCCCTCAGGAACACCCCTTGAGGATTTCACTATCTCAATCTTCTTTGGGTGAAGATCAAACCCTTACACTTCTTCCAATGAAGAACAGCCTCTTCACTTGGACAAGGGTTACATCAACCCTTAATACAATCTTCCTTTTTGAATAAGTTTTGTTACAAGAAGAATAACTCTCACAATAGAGTAGATAGATACAATTTAAAGCTCACAATGAATGCTCTCAAGATGATATAATTGAAGTCTAGAGCAATTGTATTTATGATCTCACCAAACTAGGGCTCAAGAATGAATGTGATAAAAATCTGTTCAATAAGATTGATCAAGAGTGTTAAATAAGGATCAAATATATGTATTTATAGCTCCCTTAAGAGATTCAGCCATTGGAAGTAGTTGGGATCAATAAATGCTACATTAAATGCAGTTAATTAGCCGTTACTGTGCTTTTCACAGTCGCTCAGTCGACTGGATTAACAAGTCAGTCAACTAATGTTCAAAAAGATTCAGAAACCAGTTGGCTCAGTCGTTTGCGTGGGGATGGCAGTCGACTGGATTGCAAATAAGTAACATTTCTGCTCAACCAGGTCAACTGACCAGTCGACTAACCATTCAGTCGACTGAATCGATAGAGGAGTCGACTGCTCCTCTGCAATTTTCAAAGATTTGTTGGGTTTAAATATATAGTTCTTCTTTGAAATTTATTGAGCCCTTTAAGACTAATGTTCACATAAATGAAATGCTTACATAGAGTCCTAGATAAGATTTGGAAACGAGATCTTCAACTTATAATACTTCATCATGCTTGAATCCTTTGGGCACATATCTTCAAATCTCTATGTATGGAGATTGTTCAAAATCATGTAGACATTCATGGATGTAAGGTTTACTCGCTACATAATCAATCTAAGACCATTAGTAAATACAACTTAATAGTTTGTTAATCATCAAAATTATCCATCAAAACAATGAAATGTACCCTTGGGGCTAACAGTGGTCATTAGCAGAGATGTAGTGTTTGATGAAAACTCAATGTTGAGAACTTTTTTGGAAGTTCTGAAGCATTAGTCAGAGGAGAATAGCAACAACAAACAAGTCATAGAGGTGGAGCTTGATGTAGACAAAGAAAATACTATCCAGCCAGTAGAGGTGCATCATAACATAGCCACAGAAAGGCCCAGACGCACAACGAGACCACTAGCTAGTTATGATAATTTTGTTTTTTTTTTGCACTTGTTACTAATGCAGGAGAACCTTCAACTTATCAGAAGGCAATCAGTTGTCAAGAGAAGGAAAAGTGAATAGGGGCCATGGTAGAATAAACTCAATCACTACACAAGAATAAGACTTGGGATTTGGTAGAACTTCCTGAGAAAAATAGGGTAATTAGGTGAAAGTGGGTCTATAAGAAAAAGGAAGCAGTATCAAAAAAAGGAGGGCAAAGGTTTAAGGCCGATTGGTAGGAAAAGGGTGCTCACATAGGAAAGGGGTTGACTACAATGAGGTTTTCTCTCTAGGTTAAGCACACTTCCATCTGGATAGTGCTTGCATTAGTAGCTAATTATGATATGTAGTCGGAGCAGCTAGTTGTGAAGACATCTTTCCTTCATGGTGATTTGGAAGAGCTCCTCTTCATGGAGCAACCAAAGGGGTTCAAATAACCAGAATCAGAACACCTTGTTTGTAGACTAAAGAAGTCTCTAAGGCAGTGGTACAAGAAGTTTGATTCCTACATGATTCAGATTGGCTACAGTCATCATGAATATGATTGTTGTGTTTACTTCAGGGTTCTTGATGATGGTTCTTTCATTTTTCTTGATGCTTTATGTCGATGATATGTTAATTGCTGCTAAGTGTATAAAAGAGATTGTTAGACTGAAATCCTTGCTTGGTAGAGACTAGAGAGTTCAAAATGAAAGCCTTGGGTGCTGCCTAGAAAATTGTTGGCATGGAAATTCGGAGAGACTGAAGGGCTGGAAAGTTATGGGTGTCCCAGGAAAGGTACGTGAAGAAGGTACTAGAGATGTTAGTATGAGTGATACTAAACCAGTTGGCACATCATTGTCCAATCATTTCAGATTGTCTGCTAGTCAATGCCCGAAGATAGAAGCAAAAATTGAAGATATGTCCAAGGTACCATATGCCAATACTGTAGGTTGTTTGATGTATGCAATGTTTTGCACTAGACCTGATTTGGCACATCCAGTCAGCACAATTAACAAGCATATGGATAATTCAAGGAGAGAGCATTGGAAGGTAGTGAAGTGGATTTTCAGATATTTACAAGGTACAACAGATTATGGCATTATGTTTCAGAGACAGCAGGGTTCTATTTCAGCTATGGGGTATGTAGATGCAGATTATGCAGGTGATTTGGATGACAGGAGGTCTACGACAGGTTATGTGTTTGCACTAGTAGGTGTGCCTTTATGTTGGAAGTCTACTTTACAGTTTACTATGCCATTATCTACAACTAAAGCAGAAAATATGGCAACAGTTGAGGCTGCAAAGGAAGCTTTGTGGGTAAAGGGTTTAGTCAAGGAACTTGGTGTTGATCAAGGTGGAGTTCAGTTGCATTGTGATAGCCAGAGTGCCATTTATTTGACAAAGAACCAGGTGTATCATACGAGAACTAAGCATATAGATGTGAGGTTCCACAAGATAAGGGAGTTGGTTTCTACTAGTGATGTTCTTTCAGAGAAGATTCATACTACAAAAAATGCTGCTGATATGTTGACAAAGCGCGTAATTACAGAGAAGTTCAAGCATTGCTTGGACTTGATCAATGTCTCTTCTTATGGAAAATGAGGAGTACCCCTACCCTTTATTAGTTCAAGGTATAGCTTGTATTAGTGATCTTCAAGGTGGCTTGATATTCACCAAGGTGGAGATTGTTGGGTGTGTTTCATATTGTAATGGGTTCGTTAAATTAGGCCCAAGAGTCAAGGGGAGGGCCCTGTGGCCTATGGCGGAGTGAAGCGTAGCCCCTTGCAGTACGGGTATTTTGGGGATTTTTCCATATATTATACGAGATATATAAGTTATAACCCTAATCATTTTTTACTTAGTGGAAACTTCTGGCTTTCCGGTGTGGACGTAGGCACATTGTCGAACCACGTGGAAATTCCCTGTCTCTTTTAATCTTTCTGAACATCATCTTCGCTTCCCTTTTCCTCTACCTAGAAGAAGTGGGATTAACAACGCCTACATCATCCTCAGCATTCAGACACACCCTGTGCCATCATCAACATCAAAGGGATCTTCTTCCAAGTGAGTCTCGGAGCAATCATGTTGATGCTCTATCTCAAGAGAAACGGGCTCACTTGTGTCGTACACATATGGGATTAACTCATCAAACGATTTACTTATTTTAATTTGTTGAGCAATAGACGAAGAAAGATCATGCATCAGCTGAACTGGCATCATTAAACAACACCCTTGAAGCAACAACCTTTGCCTTCCCCTTACTACCCACCTTAGTCCATTGACCCTCACTTTGGGGGTTATCTATAGAAGTATTGTGGTCCTTTAGATCAATTGGAGATATCTTCACGGGAACCTATTGTTGGGAAAACTTTTGATAAATGGGCCTGGGACAGGCATATGTAGTCTGAGTCTTCCTATTACAATCATGTCCAAAACACTTGCAAAGATTCCATCTAACGGGAGTCCATTGGTATTCAATTTGAATAGTAACTATCAAAACCCTCGGCTTCCAAATCAAAACTTGTGATCCATTCATCTTCAGCATCAACCTCAATACAAATTCTAGCATAGGTAGGGGTGCATACGAACCGAGCTTTCTAGGCTCGGCTCGAGCTCGACTTGAAGTATTAACACTGTAGTCAAGCTCGACTCGAGCTTGTCAAATTCTTTAACGAGCCAGCTTGAGCTCGGCTCGACTTTGCTCAAGTTCGGCTAAAATAAAAATTACACTCAACTAAGTAGGATTGAGGCTTTGGCTCAGAGCACAAGCTCCTGGAACGGCTCCGTTTATAAATATTATATTATACTCATAAGAAAGAAGTCATGTGGGCCATGCGCTTAACTTTATCACCATTTCACAACCATTACCTTGCCTTTATAGATAGCTCTTCTCTTACAACCATTTTCTTTCCCATCCGATGTGGGACAAAATGAAAGATGCTTTTTTTACTTGTTCAAACTGTACATCTTGTTTGCAATTTTTTTTTCTCTTTCTCTTTCAATTTTATTGGTTACACTTATTTTTGCATCCCAAATACATATAGAGTGATATAGCCTTTAGTAATTGTATGACCATTTGAATATTCTCCAATCAAATATTTAGTATTTTTGTATATCCAATTAATATAAATGTTTCTCAAATACATGTAATAGTAAAAGATATGTTAAATTGGGTTTCATAATTATTGAAGGTACATCACACTTTTATACATATATGGGTAGAAATTTTTTATGAGAATATTTGGAAAGCATTTGAGATTCAAAATTTGAGAAGTATAGTATTGTATTATATATATAATTAATATTAATACATATATATACAAGCTTTTTCACAAGCCTATTAATGAGCCTTTCACGAGCCTTAATCAGACGTGTTCACGAGCTTATTCATGAGCTTGTTCACGAGCTTCATGTGTACCCAAGCTTGGCTCGTTTATCAAACGAGCTTGGCATTCGAGTCGAGCTTGAGCTTGACTCGTTTATTAAACGAATCGAGTCGAGCCAAGCTTTTATCAAGTCGAGCCTCGAGCCCTTGTTAAGCGGCTCAGCTCATATGCATCTTAAGCATAGGTGATCCTTCGATGAGAAGCAGTCATCCTATCAATATGGAGCGGTTTACCGATCATACTAGCTATATAGCTAAGGCCCTTTGAGTTCTAATATTCAAGAGGACTGTTAAAAAGATGCACCCAGACAGGGCACTTGAGACTTTGTGTTTTCGATAGAAAGATGAGGTTCCCATTTTCTAAGGATGGGAGGCTTTCCAGCAACATTTCAAGAGCCACCCTCCAACACCATTTCCATAGCAGAGCTAGAACTGAACTAAAGAAATACATGCCTTGATCCGTAGCAAAGGTTATTGAGGAGACTAGCATTTTCCTAAATCTGGTAATGGTTTTAATCACAAGGAATTAATAAGGAAGTTTGCGATCCAAAATAAATCCCACAATGGTGTTGTGCCACTCATGGTACCCTGGTTTAATACCAGTAGAGGGTACTTTAAGAATGCGGTCATGCCTACAATTGCTTAGGTCATTATGGCTCAATGAAAAGTCATACACAGGAGGCTTAAGCAAGTCAGCCCACTTATCTTTTTTGGGCTTGCTTGGGCCGAATCATTATCGAGGGGATGGGCGCCACCTTGTTGGGCTAAACAGGATGAATGCGAATGGTGTTTACATGTAACCTGCTGGGCCCTCATCCAAAAGTATGGGAATGGGCCCTCATCCACTTATCTTTTTTGTATAGCGTTTATCATCATATGAAGAATACGAATGCCAAGAGAAGCCATATTACAGAAGATACGCTCTGTTCATCAACCTTTTACAGACACAAAGTTCCCACAAAACAGCATAACAACAAGAGGAACCTCATGACACTATTGGCTTAGTTTGGCCCCTATTTTGGTGCTTCTCCTTTTTTAAAGTATAATTTTATGTTAATTTATTTAGTAACTAGTTTATGAGCTTTGCAAAAATTAAATTTAGAGTTTTTTTTGGGAAGCTTTTAAAAGCCCTAGAATGGAGCTTTTAAAAGCTCAAGGTTGCTTTTTAGTTTGATGATGTTTTTTTGAAGAGTAATGTGTTACTTGTACAAAATTATCAAACTTAATAATAAATTTTATTGGCTACTTTTAAAAAGCCACTTGGGAGCCAAACAAAGCCTAAGAAGAATGGCATCGAAAAGGTAAAAAAAATATTTTAGATCCTTGCAGTTCTAGCAGAGTTTCATTTTGGACGAGTATGCATTTCCAAACACATCACTTTAGTCTCAAATTGATACGATTTTGAAACTTTAAGGACCAAAATAATGCATTATTAATGCAAAGTCTAAAGTGAAAGTCTGTTAAAACTATGGCTGGCGATAAAGGCACTTTCATTTTTTAATTAAGGCACCTAAATTTAAAGTAAAAAATCTGTTTTGTTACCTTTTACTTTAATTTGTAAGGGCACCTCACATATTTACTAGTATATATTATATGCTTTAACTATATTTTACACCCTCTTAGTTTGCCCTTATGTTAATTTGGTCCATGTAGTTTCATAAGTGTGTCATTTTAATCCCTTAAACACTTTTTGGGACAAATTTTTTACTTTTAGTGACAAAATTATTCATCACTAAAGGACTTGGTGGACTTATTTGTCACACTTATGAACCTACAGGGACTAAAGTGACACTTTTTAAATTACATGGACCAAACTACAGGGACAAACACAACACACATAATTAGGTATTATCTAATCTCATAAATATTATAAAATTAAAAGATATTTAAAGAATAATAATAAAAATAATAAATTTGGTACTTGCAATAGTGTTACTTGCAATTATAAAGTTCTATAACAGCTGAACTTACTAGTAATCCTTCTTTCAGTGCAAGATGCTTTGCAGTTTCTATGGCTTCGTCACTTGATATATGGATATCATAAGACCATTAGATTGTACAAAAGGAAAAATGATGTGCTGCTAACTTGCGACAAGTATAAATCTAGAATAAACACAACCCATGCCACACACACACACACTGTAACACCTTGTAATTTCCTTTTTATTAATAAATGAATATTTTCATTTTATTTCTATTTATAATATTTTGTTTGGGGTCAAACTGTAATTTCTAAAATACTTTCTATGGTTTCAAAAGCGATATCTATATTTTTGTACAAACCGGGAATTTAATTTCTACACTAATATAATTTCTGTAATTTTATTTCAACCGTAATAATACCAGTTTATGTTTTAATGTGTGTCTATATCGCGTTTTGGGGTGAGGGAACACGTGAGCTCAACCTCACCAGGTAATCTCCCTATTACTTGGAGGCTACCAAATTATGTTTATATATACTAGCGTTGACCCGTGTTATGCACGTGCTGCTTTTAATAATTAAGATATGACTAATTTTTTTTTCCATTCATAACCATATCTATCTGTTTCACGGGTCACTTGATTTTCGTTTTCTGTGTGGAAACTATGTGCTGTCACTGCTATACTACATCAGCAAGTTCGAAAAAGAGGATGCCAAATTGGACAATCATAGATTTCAAAATCAAAATTTAATGAAAAAAAAAAAAAAAACTCATTAGCCAAATGGTGTAAGTCAGTATAATCACATTAAAGGCAACTCAAATCCAAAATTAATATGGCATTTAATAACTCAAGTACTTTTAGAGAGTAGTGACTGTTCGTCAATTTCACTGTTTTTCCCTTTATTTTTACATTATTAATTTTTTATTTGTGGTTAAGCCCAATGACTAATGATCCCTTATATTGTGGGTTAAAAAGAGCATGTAAATTCATGCATATAAGTAATGAAGGAGCTAGAAAGAGAGAAATAAAGGGAAAAAGAAAGAAGTAGCAAAAGCCAACCCACAAACTCCTTTTTTGGGCTGGGAAAGAAACGGAGTTCACATACAACCCATGAATTCCTTTTTTTCGATTTGCAAAAAAATACCACTAAAATAATATGCAAAACATGTATAAATCATAAAAAGTAACAATAAAAAGGTGGCGTAGAATAACCAATTTACAATCCAACATGTATATTGCCTGCAAGTACATCAAGGAGTGATTGGCAAAGAATTTGGCGCCTTCATTCCACAAGTGGCTCAAGTAGTTATCTTTTTCACGACACAAGAAGCAGTAACTTTGTCAATGATTTTCCGGCGTCTCTCATGCCCACAAACTTTAAGGTCTTAATTAATTATCAGGCGTGTATGCGTCACGGAAATACTCTTATGATGACTTAAGAGAGATATAGAGGGGGAGATAAAATTAATCTCCAGCAGTTTGTACATGTTAGTTTGAAGCAGTTTTTAAATTGTAAAGCAGTTGTATTCGGTTTCAAATTTCAGATTGAGTTGATGGTATGTGGCGGTGTGAATGGGACGTGGGCAACAAAATGTATGGCTGATGTTTTTTGTTTTTTGTTTTTTTAATTCAACTATTATGTGATATCTACTATATTATAAGAGAACATGTGGTCGGTGGTGTCGAATGTTTTCTCCCCATTTTGCCCTCACTTTTGTTGTGTGAGTTACCCATTTTACCCCTCAACATCTCAGGTTTTACAACTTCAGCTGTCTATCAAACCCAACAGCCGCAAAATTCCTTTTCTTCTTTCTCACCGCCACAATTGTTGACCTTTGTTTGTTGTTTTATTGGAAGGAAACCAAACAATCTCCCAACATATTTTATTGAAACGGTCGTTGAACTCTCAAATTTAACAAATTGAAATCCCACAATAAAAAAAACTGGATGAAGGCGAAAAAAAATTCAAACAATTCAACCAAATTAAAATCCAACAATCAAAAAACAAAAAAAATCAGTTGAAACAAAAACAAAGATGGAGACAAAAAAAAATTAAAACAACAATTCAACTAAATTTGAAAACCCGCAATAAAAAAAAAAAAAAAAATTTTTTTTTGAAGCAAAGATGGAGACAAAAAATATATACTCAACGAATTTGAAATCCCACCAAAAAAAAAAAAAAAAAACAACAGTTGAAACAAAGATCGATGGAGAGAAAAAATATATACATTCAACCAACTTGAAAACCCACAATCATTGAACTCCTCTTCCCTAATCCATCACAATCAAAACCCCAAAAACCACCATCAATCTGTACTCATTCTGATAAAAAATACAGGAAAAAAAAAGAGTTAAATCGAAGATGGAGACATACACATATAATTAAAATTACACATGATCTGTTTGCATGCACCACCGCTACCAGATGCTACCATCTTCGATCCCTACACCTCTAAATCGATCCAACCAAACCCTAAATCGACCCAACAAATCCTAAATCGGTGTGCAAAACCAATCTGAAATGGCACCATCGTCATCCGGAGCCACCACCATGCCGGCCAAACCTTTCTTCCACCCTAAATCGATCCTTCCGCATGAGAAAAGAGTGATGAGAGATGGAAGTTGAGGAAAATGAAGAGAGAAGAGAGGATAGTGGTGCAGAGAGAGAGAGAGAAAAAGATGAGAGGAATCGTGAATTTGAGAGAGAGAGAGAGAGAGAGAGAGAGAGAGAGAGAGGAATTGAGTCTGGGTTAAAAAATAAAATGAGAGAGAGAAAATGTAGGGTATCTTCACTTATTGTTTTGGTGAGCTTGACTTTCTTCAAATTGGCTACCAAAATGTAGTTTTGTTTATAGCTTTTATGGTTGGATAATTTGCAAATTACCCTTCACATTATAAGCTACTTAATTTGGGATGCTGGTAATTAACTATGTCCTTTAGCAGTTTGGGTCGTACGAAGTATTTTTTTGGATGGACTACGTACATAGTCATTTTTCCCCTTTATTATTGAATGTGATGGGTGTTGAATTTTCCTACTTGCTTAGGTCCATTTGTATTTATTGTAATGGTATTGTAGAAAGTTTATTACATTTTATAATTGACTTTTAACTATGGACACTTATTTTGAAATATCAAAAAAGAGAAACATTGACACTTATTTTGGAACGGATACAACTAACCACGGGCATTGAGCTGCGTGTTGCACACGCAGCCTCTCCACTAGTATAAGTATACATCTATATATTAATATATATATATATATATATATTTGTGTGCAGCAATATATAAATGCCATGTGGCATGTTCATGGAGTTAGTAGTGCCATGTGGCATTAGTGATACATTAGTATCTATATATACTTGGAGGCTACCCAATTATGTTTATATATATATATATGCTTCAATGCTCTCACAGTCTCTTATTCTCTCCCTCACAAACTCACTGTAACTCTCAATTCTCTCCATTTCCCTCAACTCTTTCTTACATTCTCAAGATTATATACACACACATAGATTATATACATATATATACACACACAGTCACATACATACTTGGAGACTTATATATAAATCAAGAAACGGAGGAAATTTCTTAGACGACGGTTTATTTCAGCGGAGTTCTCGGTCTTTAATTTTCTGTCACAATCACCTTAGTGAGTAATTTAAACTCACTCGCCATGGTTATATATGTGTATTTCAGTTTATACGTGTGTGCATATATGTGTATATATAGATACACCATTAAAGCTTGAAAATTGAAGTTTTAAAAAAGTTAACCAAAATCAATTCTGTAAATTAGGAATGAAAGATCTTAGTCCCAATAAGCTGTGGTTCGAATCTTACACAGTAATTCATCCGTATCGTGACGTACCGTTGATTTAAAGTTTTGACACCCTCACTTTAATTGCGAATATCTAGAGATATAATCCGTAATTGTTTAAATTGATTGCGTATTCTTAATCTACGCGGAAAACTGAAGAGATCCATATATTACATGTATCGTTTGAATCAGAATTTGAAAATGGGTATAAATTCAGTTTAAAACCAGAAACAGGGGAAAAACGAGGAAGATGATGAAACTGCAAGAACTCGCGCGCGGGACCTGCTCGCGCGAGGCTCGCTCGCGCGGCCCGCTTGCGTGACCCATTCCCCCATTCGTGCGCGCGACCCGCTCACGCGACCTGTTCTGCCCCTTCGCGCGAACGACCCGCTCGCGCGACCCGTTTTCCCCATTCGCACGCGCGACCTGGGCATTTTGAGCAGTTTCTGTATTTTTATATAACGGACTGTTTGGAAAAGGTTTTGAAAGTTTTTTAGGAACTATTTGTCAAATATACTGTTTTAAAGGCTCATTGTTAGAAATTGGACTTGTAAGAACTATTAAGACCGAGATTTATGTTGAACGATTATTCACCTTTGAGATTAATAACTGTTACTACAAATTATGAACATTGACATACATATTAGGGTTGAGGTTGTGTCAACATGCATGTGTGTGAGAAAACGTGAAAAGAGTAAAGAGTGGTGGTCTGATGTGCGACCTCAATATCGATCTGGTATTGGAGGCGACAGTGTTGTGTACGGCTTAGATATCGATCGGATATTATTCCTGGTATCTAAGGCGCTCGTTTCGGATATCGATCGGATATTATTCCTAGTATCCGAAGCGATGGTATTGAGTACGGCTTAGATATCGATCGGATATTAGTCCTGGTATCTAAGGCGCTCGTTTCGGATATCGATCGGATATTATTCCTGGTATCCGAAGCGATGGTATTGAATTCGGCTTAGATATCGATCGGATATTATTCCTGGTATCTGAAGCGATGGTATGGTGTGCTATTTTGGATATCGATCGGATATTATTCCTGGTATCTGAGTTAGTGGTTTGGTTGAGTCGGGTCTTGTTGAGAGAAAAAAGTCAGAAAGATGAGATGTTACATTGTTCATGCATGGTCGCATATTTATTGCTTCCTTTATTCCCCCATGACTTATGTTGGAATTGGAACCTTGAATCTATTGTTTTTAAAGTTAAATTGCACCGTTGTTTATATGCTTATATATACATTGCGAGCACTTGTTTATTTTGCTCACCAGCTTTCATAAGCTGACGGCGTTGATGCGTCCTGGACTGTATGACCACATTTTCAGGGTCAAGAGCAGCCAGGGTATTTCGACTATGCTAGTTAGAGGCAGGGGACTTTCCAGGAGGGTCTTTTATATTTCCTATGTCTTTTAATTCCCGTTGTAATAAACTAGTTTTAGACTTTTGAATAAGACATTTTGTGCCTAAGTTTATGACTGCTGTAATAGTTAGTAAGTTTTAATTTTGGAGCTTATGTTTTGTTAGTATCCTTTGCTCTAAAAATGCTATTAAGATATTTGTTGCAGGGACAATTGGTAATACTCACTTGTCACGACCTACGAGTCCATAAAGGAAATTAAGTACTTTCCTGAATTATGCTACGTCGGGGCGTGACACACACACACACACAAACGTAATTTAGCCATAAAGTGTAATAAATTGATGATGCAAAGAAACAATCTCGAAACCTGATATGGGCAAATTCATATTATTAAATAAATTTTGCTCAGGAGGATCATGTGACACCTATCGAGAAGAGAGAAGAATCACAATTAGTGAAAACAAAAAAACTTATAAGAAAAGAAGTCAAATCAAAGAAGACGCTGAATAAAGATTAAGAGTTAATGGAGAAAGAAATCAGAAGTAACCAAGGATTTGGAAATAAACAAGGAGAGAGATACAAAAAAGATAATATATAGTAAAATAAGTGAGGTACCCTTACTAATTAAAATAAAAGGTAAAAAGTAGATTTTTTAACTTAAATTTAAGTGCCCTAATTAAAAAATGAAAGTATCTTTATCGCCAGCCTAAAACCATAGGATAATCAATTGTTTAGCTCTATATATCTAAAAATCCTAAAGAAAGGAACTTGTATGTTTTTCAATTAACTTTGAGCAAAAAAAAAAATTTAACCATTCCAAATATTGAATGCCATTGAATTTTAATGAATTTTTATTTCATTATCAGTATCCTTGTGATTATGACTATTATTTATGTCCTAGCGCAAAAGGAACAACTAATCCAATCTGTACGGTTGATTCATTGGCATCACCAGAGTTAAAAAACATGATTGCGCTAATTACCTAGTGAAACTTTTGATGTTAGTGCCTTTGTTTAGGCTGCAAGAGAAGTATCAATTGCTTATGAACATATTACTAACCCTTGTCTTTGCACCAACCTCTCTTTCTAGAAGGATAGTATCTAAAGACTGGCAGATAGGAATTTTGTGTTTAAACACCTGAATCCGCCACTGCATGAGAGTGATTTGATCTAACTTCAAATACTAAAATACATGTGGTCGAAAGTTCCAGTGTTACCAGAAAACTATCAGACCCTAGCGATTCCCGTTTTGGTACGATTGTTCCGAAACGTGGTACACTAGCGAATTGGAACGCCAATTTGGGCGTTCCCGCTTTAAATCACCTAATATGGTAATAACATCACCAAAATCTAGTGAACTTATAACACTACAAAATTCACATCACTCATATTTTCTCATCTAGAATTTTACTTGACAATAAAACGATTAAACAATTGTTTTACGCTTTAATCTATCATACTCTTTCCCTCGTAAGATCGCAAGAAGTATACCCCCACCGTACCAGATTTTATAGCATGTGGTGATCCGCGTTCCCGATTCCGTTTCTCGTAACGAATCGATCCGCGATCCAGGTAACCTTGGTCGAAATCCAACCACACCCCTCCCCTCCCCCAAAAAAAAAAAAAAAAAAAAACTCATAGTAATTAGCAGTTATTGAACTCTTGGCATTGAATATTTTCCTTTTCAATTGTTAAAACGTCCTCTCAGCAAGTAGCTCCATAGTATGTGAACGTGTAAAGAAAGTTAAAAACCTTTTTTTTTTAGAAATATATAATTTAGTCCTTGAGTATAGGGTCAACATGTATTTATCATTTTGACTTTTTTATGTTATAAATTGATCCTTAATTCGTGTTCTAACTTAAAAATTTGTCATTTTTTCCAATTTGGTGAGTTTATTTATGACGAATTTACCCTTCACAGAATATATACAAAAAAAATATTTATACATATATAGTAACCAATTTGCATTAATTAGCTAGGGGAGATATTATTCCCTAAAATATGTGTGTATATACCATCACATTAAAAATAGGGATTTCAAATTAAATCTCAAATAAATGCAACCATTTCTCTCTCTCTCTCTCTCTCTCTCTCTCTCTCTCTCTCTGTCTCTCTCTCTCTAGTTTGAGCTACATACAATACTCCATCAATGGCGTTTTCATCTCTACAAGGTCCACTGCTTCTCTCTCTTATTCTCATCATTCTTAGCCCCAACCTCTCTGTTGAACCTCAGATCTACGATTCGAGCCTCCATTACTTGACGACCGAAGCCCTAGAATGGGTTTCATCATCAACAATGTCTCTTCACAGTGACTTGGACGGTGACGAAATCAATCGGATGTTGTTGTATTCCCTGTCCAGCACGATCGGGAAGGTCCTACTATACAAACAACTTTCACACAGCCACTGGCCCTGCTCAATCCTACACCAGAGGCTGTTCCACAATCACATACTGCAGAGCTCAAGGCGCGATATTGTGAGTAGTTGTGGAATAGTATATGTACCTTGCAAATCAAAAGCATGTTTTATTGATGAACTATGTATTAAACATGTTTTGAGTTTTGAAGGTGAGAAATTTTTGTTTTGTTTTGTTTTGTTTTTGTTTTTGTTTTGCTTTTTTTTTTTTTTGTTTTTTTTTGTGAGAAATTGTATTATTAATCTTCCATCAACATTCTAGAACTGAGAATTTTCCACCCACATTCATGTGTATTATTGCTGCATTTTAGTATTTTGACAGTTTGTGTATGAATTTTCGATAGTGTGAGAAATTTCTCACAAAGTGTGGAGTTTTACTTTTGAGTTTTGAAGCTGAGAAATTTGTTTTTTTTTTGGTGAGTAAAAAGGTGAGAAATTTCTCACTGTAATATATAAAATTTCTCACGTGTGGTTGGTATTTTGACAGTTTGTTTTTATTTGGTGAGAAATTTCTCATCAAATACGTTAAACAGGTGAAAAATTTCTCACTATAATAGATAAAATTTCTTTGTTAACTCTCTCTCTCTCTCTCTCTCTCTCTCTCTATATATATATATATATATAAATATACAAGAATTCTCAGGAAATGGCGCCCTCTCTTTATTAAAGAGAAGGCCTCTGTTTTGGTTGTCAGATCGTGTTTAAAAATTATAAAATAACAGAACTGCCCTTAATAAAAATACAATCCGACGGTCAAAAAAGAAGCCCTCTCTTATTAAAGAGAGGGCGTCCTCTCCATAGCCTGACTGTATAAATATATATGCATAACAAATCAGGGTTTTGAATTTAAAAACCCTGATTTATGGGAGTTGGGGTATTTATTAAATTTTCTCTTTTAATTGTGTCTCTTTCAATATATTTATATATATATATATAACAAATCTGGGTTTGAATTTCAAAACCCTGATTTTTGGGAGTAGGAGTATTTTGGTCCTCAAAATAGGTAACAGACTAATTTCTAAGTTGACTTATAAAATGGATCAATTTCTAGAAAATGTTACAATAAAGAACTGAAATCTAAAGAATCCTTTATTTGTTTGGTACCAATTGCGTCATTTACTTATAGCCTTAGGCCGAAAAGAAAATACAAAATAAGAGAGAGAGAGAGAGAGAGAGAGAGAGAGAGAAAGAGAGAGAGAGAGAGAGAGAGAGAGAGAGAGAGAGAGAGAGAGATCCACATTAATTACTCCATAGTTTTTGTTACTTTCCTAGAATAATCTAATTAATTGCTTAATCTGACTTTCTTTTGAAGCTATAAACTATTTAATGAAAAGTCACATGGTCCTCTACATTTGTGCCTTAATCAATGTTTAGGACGTTATTTATAAGACAATGTAGGGAGGTTCAAGCTCGAGTCCTGGTGTCTTACAATTGTGGCATGTTGCTGGCCTAAGTTCTTACTGGTATGGTACTGCTGCTATTTAAATAAAGTGATGCAGATGTAATACTGAATCTAATTAGGGAAATCAATAGGGAGATTTATGTTGGCGAAATTACGTCTAATCTCTCCACAGGATCTGTAAGAAATCAATGCAAGAACGAAAGAAAATAATGAACAATCAGACACACGAACACCAGATTTCTACATGGTTCGACCAATAATGCCTTACGTCCACATTGTTGCAGAGTTGGATTTTTCTTTAGGGTTTCAAAGAGAGTTGCAATCCTTGTTTACAGCCTTAGGAAAGTAAATTTATAGCCTATACAAGTTTCCTAACGAAATAGCTTCCTAAACCAATTAGGGAAAAAAATAAAAAATCTGCTGCAGATCCCCGATCCTGCCCGGGCAGCTACTCGGGCGGCGCCCGCCCGTGTGGGTTACCTGGCGGGCGATATTCCAGTAAGTTCCTGGCTAAACTCACTTCCAAACTCGCCCCGTGCCCACTCGGTGATGCCCACCCTGGCGGTTCTCCCCGGGCGGCAATGCCTTGCCCAGACTCATTTTCTCCTTGCAAATAGAAGCTCCACCGAAACTATCCCTGAGCTCTTGGGATTAGGCTCCACCATTCCTATCAATCTCCCACTTGGAACCTAACCACACCGCTGTAACACATATCATAAACCCTTCTCAAAGAAACAATCACACCCTTTACAACGTGTCTTCAAGTCCTACGCTTGAAGACCAAATGAAGTTCTACATAACTTTAGTTTGTCAATAGTCACCTCATTTGTCAACATGTCCGTCGGATTCTGACTCCCATTAATCTTCTTAAGAGATAGTACCCCATCATCCAAGAGAGACAGTATAAAGTAATACCTCAATTGAATATGTTTTGTCCTCGAATGGAAAATCGGATTCTTCGCTAGATGAATAGCACTTTGACTGTCACAGTGCAAAACACAATTTCCATACTCATTCCACAATTCCTTCAAGAACCCTTGTAGCCAAATCATCTCCTTGCTTGCCTCTGTCATGGCAACATACTCTGCTTCAGTAGTGGAGGGAGCTACGATCTTCTGTAATTCAACTGATAGCTGTACCACCCAAAGTATAAATATACCCCGTTGTACTCTTGATGTTGTCCATATCACCTGCCAAATCGGCATCTACATAGCCTTGCAATACCATATTTGCTCCTTTGAAACAAAGAGCTATCTCCGAAGTGCCCCTCAAATCCCTAAGAACCCACTTCAATGCCTTCCAATACTTCTTGTTCGGATTTCTCATATACCTACTCACAACTCCCACTGCATGTGCAATGTCTGGACGTGTACATACCATGGCATACATGAGGCTACCAACTGTCGATGCGTATGAAACTCTTTCCATATACTTCCGTTCTTCCTCAGTTTCTGGACATTGCTCCTTTGATAGCCTAAAGTGACTGGCCAAAGGGGAACTCACTGGCTTTGCATCTTCCATGCTAGACCTGCTAAGCACCCTCTTCACATACTCTTCTTATGACAGTTTCAACGTACCTGCTTCTCTGTCCCTGCTAATCCTCATCCCTATGATTTGTTTAGCTTCGCCCAGATCTTTAATTGCAAAGTGTTCGGACAGCTGACTCTTCAATTGTTTATATCATGAATGCTTGATCTTGCTAACAACACATCATTAACAAACAAGAACAAAATGATAAAATCACTCCCAAACCTCTTCATATAACAACAATGATCTGCTTGACACCTTGTGAAGCCATTTTTACCCATAAAACTATCAAACTTCTTGTACCACTGTCAAGGTGCTTGTTTCAAACCGTACAAGCTTTTTACAAGCTTACAAACCCTTTGCTCTCTACCTGGTGCTTCAAACCTTAGTGGTTGCTTCATGTAGATCTTTTCATCTAGATCACCATGGAAAAAAGTTGTCTTCACATCTAGGTGCTCTAGATGTAAGTTCTCAGCCGCCACTATCCTTTAAATCACCCTGATTGTACTTAGCTTCACAATCTGAGAGAAAATCTGGGTATAATCAATACCTTCCTTTTGTTGAAGCCTTTTACCACCAATCTTGCCTTATAGTGCTTGCTACCATCGTGCTCTTCCTTTAACTTGTAAACTCATTTGTTGTGAAGTGCCTTCTTACCCTTGGATAACTCGGTACGTTCCCATGTCTGATTTGATATGAGTGAGTCCATCTCATCTTTCATGGCTAACTCCCACTTGACCGAATCATCCACTTTTAGGGCTTCTTCATAACTTTCCGGTTCAGCACTATCTGTCAATAACAAACAATACAAAGATGGAGAATACCTCTGTGTACGTTTAGAGACTCTGGAAGACTGCCTTCACTGTGGAATCTGGTGTGACTGGCTCTTGCTGCAGAACTATGTTTGCCAGTATGTTATCATCCCAAAAATCTTCAATTTCTGAGGGACCCTCTAGGTCAACATACCCAGACTTCTCAACTTGAGCTTCCGTGTTGCTCGACTATGTACCCATCTTATCCTTGTACATCACATTCTCATTGAATACGACATCCTTGCTTCTAATGATTTTTCGATTTTGGTCATCCCAAAACTGATACACAAACTCATCCGTGCCATAACCAATGAAAGTGTACTTCCTCGATTTAGAGTCCAGCTTACTCCTAGCTTCAGAATAAATATGCACATATGAAACATAACCAAACACACGCAAATAAGAAAGATATACCTCTTTCCTACTCGAAACCTCCTCTGGTAACCTCCATCCAAGGGAACTGATGGTCCACGATTGATAAGGTGTGCAGCTGTGCTAACTGCGTCTGCCCAAAACATCTTGGGGCAGTCCAGAATGTATCCTCATACTTCTGGCCCGTTCATTCAAAGTTGTGTTCATCGTTCGGCAACACCATTTCGCTACAGGGTCCTTGGAATAGTCTTCTATATCCTAATTCCATTGTTTGAACAAAACTTAATGAACTCCCTGTTTTTGTACTCCCGTCTATTGTCAAATCTAAGGCATTTAACCTTCAAACCCATTCCATTCTTCACCAAGGCTTTTCACTTCTTAAAAGGGAAAAAGACATCTGATTTATTCTTCAAAAAATAAACCCATACCTTCTGAGAAGAATCGTCAATAAAAGACACATAATACCTCGAGCCTCCAAGTGATGAGATTGTAGACGGTCCCCATACATCGATATAAACAAGATCTAGCTTCTCCGTCTTAAACTTCTCCCACTCTTTGAAAAACTTACCTTCCTCTGTTTCCCGAAGATACAATCTTCACAAAAGTCAATCTTTGCTGATTTTAGACCTTGTAGCTTTCCCTTTGACTGTAGAACTTTCATCCCCTTTTCGCTCATGTGTTCAAGTCTGCAGTGCCACAGATTGGACTCATTGCTCGACTCAACAACTGATATGGCATCTATACTCCCCATGGTCACATATCGAGTGTCATCCCTTTTACCACGAGCCAACACCATGGCCCCCTTGGTAACCTTCCAATCATCATTGGAAAACGTTGTAGTGTATCTCACACTAGCAAGTTGGCTCACAGAAATCAAACTCCTCTTCAAGCATGGCACATGCCTAACATCATTAAATTTCCATGTCGCTCCATTGGGTAAATTCAGTCACCACACCCTTACTAATAATACTGCAAGGTTTATCATCCCCAAGATAAACCCTCCCGAAGTCACCACGAACATAGTCCTCCATGGCCTGCATGTTCAATGTAGCATGAAAAGAGGCTCTCGAATCTATAACCCAAGATTCCGTCTGAGTACAAGAGACAAAATAAGAGCATCTTCAACGTCACTAGTCACTACATTTGTGCAATCCTGCTCCTTATTCTTCCCTTTCTCCTTATCACCCATCTTCGTGCGACAGTCTCTACTAAAATGACCCATCTTTCCATAGTCCTAACATTCTGCATCGATGGCCTTTACTTTTCCTTTGGACCTCCCCCTCCTTGATTTTGATCTTCCCCGGTTCGCATTCCTCCCCAGTGCTCTCCCTCTATTATCCATATTCAATGCCGACCCAGATGACTCACTCGACTCTCTCCTCTGAATTTCTTCGCTAAGGACCAAGTTACAGACCTCACAATACTTCAACATATTACTTTCCGAAAGCACTGCTGATAGTTATTACAATCCCATTCCAACTATTCGGCAAAGATGACAATAAGCACAGAGCCCTGATCTTATCATCGAATTCAATACCAATTGAACTTAATTGTGTGGTTACAATATTGAATTCATTAAGGTGATTTGCTACAGATGCACCTTCTCCCATATGTAAGGTAAAAAGACGTTGCATCAAATATACCTTATTGGAAGCAGAGAGTTTCTCATGCATGTTGGACAAAGCGGTCACGAGACTCTTTGTTGTCTTCTTAGCTGGATCACACCTAGGGCTTGTCATTCTAACAATACCCAATCCTCATCTTTCATCCCTTCTGGTTTCTATCTTAAAAGAGGAGCATAGAGTTTCTTCTGATAAAGATAATCCTCTATTTACATCTTCCAAAATTCGAAGCTGTACCATCGAACTTGTCGATCTTCACTTTTCCTTCTTCTGCCATTGCTCTCACCAGAACCAAAAGCTCTGATACTAGTTATTGGGAAAATTACGTCTAATCTCCCCACAGGATCTGTAAGAAATCAATGCAAGAATTAAAGAAAATACTAAACAATCACACACACAAACACCAGATTTTTATGTGGTTCGGCCAATAATGCCTACATCTATACCATTATAGATTTAAAATTTTCTTTAGGGTTTCGTAGAGAGTTGCAATATATGTTTACAGCCTTAGGAAAGTGTATTTATAGAGTATACAAGTTTCTTAACGAAATAGCTTCCTAAACCAATTAGGAAAAAAAATAAGGAAAAAATCTGCTACAGATCCCCTAATCCTGCCTGGGCAGCCCGCTCGGGTAGTGCCTGCCCGGGCGGGTTACCTGGCAGGCAATATTCTAGTAAGTTCCAAGCTAAACTCGCTCCCAAATTCATCCCGTGCCCGCTCGGGTGATGCCTGCCCGGGCGGTCTGCCCCGGGTGGCAATGCCTTACCTAGACTCCTTTTCTACTTGCGAATAAAAGCTCCACCGAAACTATCCCCGAGCTCTTGGGATTAAGCTCTACCTTTCCTATCAGTTTGTTGGCAATTTAGGTAGATTTTGGGCTTGTTTTTTTTGGGGATGCTAATTTTGATTTTTGTATAGTAACTATGGTTTTGTTTTAGGTTTAAAAATTCTTCGTCTTGATTTGACAAGGTATTGGTTTTGTTTGGGTGTACTGATCTTGGCTTCTGCCTTTGACTAATAAATTTGATGCTTGGCAAAAAAAAAAGACAATGTAGGGAGACATTTTATATGGTTTTGTCATATTACATAGTGATGTTCCATATCAGATAGGGCAATGATGTGGCACAACTTCTCATATGAGATACTGCCTTTTGGCCTTTGGATTTGTCCTTTTATTCCATACTAGTTGATCTATACATTTCTTGGCCAAACGTCAAATCCAAAGGCTAAGAGGCAATATTAGAAGCTGCACACCACATCCTAGCCCTACAATATATATTCATACTTGCCATATTACCTAGTTAATTACTCAAGAACTTAGTATTGTGTTAATTTGTTTAAAATAACATAAACATGCAATGTTATTGATATGCCCATTGTGCTGGTCAAATTAGTTTGGGTAAACCAAAAATGGTAGCACCAAACACTACACGAGAAGGCCACCATAAAAAAAGTGATGGTTTATATCAAGTACATATTGAAATTTAGATTTTCATGATATATTGACTTTGGTGATTGTAAGATCATGCTATAATGATCAAAGAATGCGGAAAATGGATTGGTTACCTCGTATACGGGCCAAAAGGAATCGGATCTAGAATGGATGCTTCATACATGATATAATGAATCTGTGAACACGAACACTTGAAAACTTGAATTCCAGTGATGGATTACACTGCGTAAAACGAGTGTAACACACACAAATCACAGTACAAAAGTTGTATCTCCAACAGTGTTTTGAATGGTGAAAAAGAAAGAAAAACTATATTCTCTTGTAAGAAAAAACTGTTTTTCTCCTCCATCCTTTACTATATATACGAGAAAAGTCCTAGATAGGCTCAATTTAGGAAGCCCTTAAATAATCTCTCTACATAGGTTGTCCTAACCGGGCCGGGCACACCCATGGGCAGTCCAGTTTGGATACCCAAAGTCCAACAGTCATAATTTTAGATATGGACCATAGATGCTTTCTTCTTCCACTTCTACTCATTAAGTGAGGGATGATAAGGAACTGGAATCAGATACAAATTATTTCTCCTTCTAACTATTGCACTAAATTTCCCAGTCATGTGCAGATCTTCAAACTTTTTTCCATCAGCACATTTTCAATCAAAACGATACAACAATTGCGTGAGCGAAAGTTTAATGTTGGCTAACCCAAAGGCCTTGTCAGGACTCATTCTTCTTCCAGCACCAAAAGGAAGATAGCTAAAGTGGGTTCCTTTGTAATCAATTGAGCTATATCTTATTTACCATTTTCTGGAAAAAAATATTTGAGCTATATATCAAGGAATCTTGTTGGATTCCAGAATTATCTAGAAACTACTAGTAAATTTAATTAGTATTATCCATTTGAAGTCTCTAGAATTGAACTTCCTAGAAAAATCCTTGAAAAGCTAAATACATTAAGTAATATTTGAAGCATCTAGATTATCTAGAATCTAGTAGAAATTAGTTGGCATTAATAAAGTTGTTGGCACTTATACCACCAACCTCCTATATATATGTTTGTAAAGCGGCCATTTTGTAATCAATCAATCTAAGAACATTCCAATCTAAGTCCAATACAATCATTCTCCTATACTTTGTCTCCTAGCCGTGAATTACTACACCAATTTCCACCTAAAATCTATTACCAACTATTCACAAATAAATAAATACCTTACAATCTAGTCCAAATTTCTAACAGTGGTATAAGAGCAAAGTCCTTTCATCATCTGGGCCTAATCTATTTTCTTCCTTCCCACATTCCTTCAATTACAAAATATCATATACACACCATATATTCATGGCTGACCAATCCCGTTCACTGCCTATTCCAGTACCCATTTTTGATGATGAAAACTATGATTTTTGGAGCATCAAGATAAAAACTTTTTTCGAAGCTCATGATTTATGGGAAGTTGTCAGTGAAGGGTTTGTCATTCCAGAAGACCCTTCTACTCTCGATGCAGTCCAATGAAAGGAGCTAAAAGACAACAAGATAAAGGATTCACAAGCTCTCAGTATGCTTCAACAAGCACTGAGTGACACAATTTTTCCAAGAATAGCTGGAGTCACCAACTCAAAAAATGCATGGGAAGTTTTGCATGAAGAGCTTAAAGGTAATGAAAAGGTACGCTCTATTAAACTACAAGCTTTGAGAAGGAAGTTTGAAAATATAAAAATGAAGGAATCTAAGACTGCCAAAATTTACTATTCTAACATCAAGGAATTAGTAAACTAGTTGAGAGCCTATGGTGAAGATATTCAAGATAAAAGAATTGTGGAAAAATTCTAATTAGTGTCACTGAAAAATTTGATCCAATTGTCACTACAATTGAAAGTACAAGAGATTTAGCAAGTCTTTTAGTGACCGAATTAATGGGCTCTCTAGAAGCATATAAGCAAAGACTGAGTAGGCATAATGAAGATCAAACAGAAAATGTCTTTCAGTCTAAGTTCAATAAAAGGTCTCTGAATTCTAGACAAGGTGATTGGAGAAAATCAAAAGAAAATTCTAGAAGAGGAGAAAATTCTAGAATTAATGATGAGAAGACAAAAAATCAAGGAGTGAAAAGGGGAAAATATCCACCTTGTGGAATATGTAAAAAAAACAAATCACTTGGAGAAGGACTGTTGGTTTCGTGATAAACCTCAGTGCCAAAATTGCAAAAGATTTGGGCATGTGGAAAGTAATTGTCGCCTTAAAGGAAAACACCAAGCCAATTTTTCCGAAGAAAATGAAGAGGATGGAAATCTTTTCTATGCTTGCCAAGCAGCAAGAGAAGAGAAAGAAGATACGTGGTATATTGACAGCGGCTGCAGTAATCACATGACTGCAAATGAAAGTATATTCTGTGATATTGATACATCGATCAAATCATAAGTCAGACTGGGGAATGGTGTTTTAGTGGAGGCCAAAAGTAAAGGCACCATCATTATACAGACGAAGAAAGGTACGAGATTTATTCAAGATGTTTACTTGTTCCCAGTTTAGAGCAAAGTCTGCTTAGTGTTGGTCAAAGGATGGAAATGGGTATTCCTTGCACTTTGCTGGAGACTCATGCACCATCTATGACAAGAAAAATAAAAGTTTGGAAATAGCTGTGGTGAAAATGAAGAAAAATAGAAATTTTCCCATTCAATGAAGATATGCAAAAGACACAGCTATGAAGGCACAAGTTGATGACTCGTGGCTTTGGCATCAAAGATTTGGCCACTTCAACTTCTACGTGTTGAAGCTTCTCCACCAAAAGAATATGATGAGAGATTTGCCGCTGATAAAGGAGCAAGATCATATATGTGAAAGTTGTATGCTCGGGAAGCAACACAGACAGCAGTTTCCATCCGGTATAGCATGGAAAACCAAGTCATTACTGGAGCAGGTGCACACTGATGTGTATGGTCCTATGAGGACACCCTCTCATGAGCAAAATAGGTACTTCATCTTGTTCATTGACGATTACACAAGAATGACTTGGGTTTATTTTCTTCGTGAAAAATCAGAAGTCTTTAAAATTTTCAAAAAGTTTAAAAATTTTGTGGATAAACAAAGTGATCACTTCATCAAAGTACTGAGAAGTGATAAGGGAAAGAAGTACAACTCCAATGAATTTGATAAGTTTTGTAAAGATGAAGGAGTAAAACATCAACAAACTGTTGGTTACGCCCCTGAGAAAAATAGAGTTTATGAAAGAAAGAATGGAACAGTCATGGAAATGGCAAGAACTATGCTCAAAGAAAAAGGACTTCTGAGGAGTTTTTGGGCAGAAGCTGTCTACACTACAGTATATCTTCTAAATAGGCTGCCAACCAAGGCTGTTCAGAACAAGACGCCAATCGAAGCATGGAGCGGTCAAAAACCATCAACGAAACATCTCAGAGTATTCGATTGTATATGTTATGCTCATGCTCCTGATCAAAAGAGAAGCAAACTGGACGACAAGTCAGAGAAAGGTATTTTCTTGGGCTATAATACTCAATCAAAAGGCTTTTGAGTCTATAAACTAAGAACAAAAAAGCTTATGATTAGTCGTGACATGGAATTCAATGAAAAAGCTTCTTGGAATTGGGAAGAAGAAAAAGTTGAAAGAACTAGTATTATAGCATCTACACAGCAACAAGAAATTGAGGCTACAGAGACTTCGGCTCACACCAAGGCTCCAGAATTAACACTTCCAGCATTACCAAGGCAAGAAGGCTCATCTTCAGAGTCCCCTCTTAGAAGGTCTAGACCATTGACGGAGGTCTACGAGAGTTGCAACTTTGCAACAACAGAACCAGAGAGTTATGAAGCTGCTGCAAAATAAGAAGTATGGATTCAAGCTATGAAAGAAGAGATAAAAATGATCCAGAAAAATAAGACGTGGGAACTGGTGGATCGACCTAAAGATAAAGATGTGATCGAAGTAAAATGGATTTACAAAACCAAGCTCAATCCCGATGACTCAATTCAAAAACACAAAGCAAGGCTAGTAGTAAAAGGCTACTCACAACAGTTTGGGATTGACTATTTGGGATGGATTAGTGTGCGACACAAATAATAGTGTCACATTTGATTTGAGGCACTTTATTTGTGTCGACCCAAAATCGTCACAAATACTATTTGTGACGGTTTTGGACAAATAGTATTTGTGATGGAGTAAATAGTGTTTTTGACAAAATTTTAAATATTGTGACCACAATTATTACCAAAACCATCACAAATATAATTTGTGATGGAAATTTATATATTGTGACCAAAAATCATTATTTCTCCATCATATTAAATTATGCCATACTTATTTTTAACGACAAGAACCACATGAAATTTTAAAGCATATTAATTAAAGATAAAATAAGAGACAATAAAGTACATGTTTATACATAATTGTTTCATAGCTGACATTAGTAGAAATAAAATAAAATGATAATAATCTAAGTAAAGAAATTACGCTCATAATTGATTCAATTAAAAAGGGCAAATTATGCTCTAATCCTTTAATCCCACGCCACAACCTGAAATAGAAAACGAAAGTTCAATTAAAAATATAATAATGCAACCACCTAGCAACCCAAAGAGCAAAATAAGACCAAAATACAAATCAAAAACCATCTAAACAAGCAATATAAGAACAAAAAAAATAAAAAAATAAAAAAGGACAAAGATTCCTAAAAAAACGGCAGGGTTTCCTTTGTTTCTATAACATCCGAAAATTTTTCATAAACCATTGTAAATAAATTTATCACAATCCAAAATCAACATACAACTCTTTGGCACTTTTATGATCTAGCATAATAAAATTCAGCACATATTTCTTGTCTCAAAGTACTACCAACAACATGATGAGTCTAATGTTAGTTCATGCTGTACAACAAATAATCGAAGATCACCAACCATAATTGTGAATGCAACACAACTCACAATACAAGATAATCAACCACATTGTTTCACTACATAAAAACATACACTCATACACTGCAACTCATAATTATGCTCATCAACATAATTAACAATGAATAGGTAATAAACTAGAGCTATATGTAACAATTTGGTAGTAAACTACATGTACAAAGAAATTACCTCATCATTCTGGTTCGTATCTCCATCAACCTCAAAGCTTGGGCAGTGCACACTTGATGAAGTAGGAATCTATAAAAATACAAACATTACATCAAAATTTTAAAATATTCCAAATTTCTCTATTAGAAATATAAGTGCAATATTAACATTTGTTACCTGGTTACCGACACTAGATGGGCCATCTCCAATCCTTCGACTCTCTCCATCTATCCTAGATCGAAACAAATTTATCACTTTAACAATCCGTGAATCAAGCAATGCACTGACCTTTTCAACTATTCTCTGCTCCATCTCCATATCTCTAGATCTGGTTTGCATCCCTGTTCCTGTGCCAAACACAGTCCTCGAAATGGCCCCTGCGCCATAAGTCTTAACTCGACAACGAACATCAGGTCCTATGACATCTGTAAATACCTTCTCCTTAAACCCTGTGGTACGCTCCTCCACTGAAACTGTATCCAGTCGACTTTTCATCTCAGCCTACAATGTTACATGAGTTTAGTGTACATGAAAAAAGTACTGTCATTGCAACATTACCTTTCATTTAACAAAAAAGAGTAAATATATTATAACATATGATAGTCGAAACATACAATCGCACCAGCAGTCTCTGGAGCTTGCGGGCGACCTCCCTTGGGTTTATGTGTCACAATGAACACATTAACTCAATTGGTCTCTACTCCACGTACCTCCATCTAATATGTTTATTTTAACAAACAAATTTATAAAAATATAATATTTAATAGTAGTAGCAAGTTTAATATTAAATGAGCAACATAAATACCATATGACTAACCTCATCCCTTACTTGAGCAAGTTTTTCCCTCCTAGTCGTATGATTGAGTACTTGATGTTCACGATTCCTTTTATTTTTCATAGCTATTTCCTACAAAAGAAACTAATCATATTTTATATTTGATATAGAAACTATGATAAAGTAATTAATACCTGAATTGTCTAATTCTGCCAATAAGTTATAAGTTTTTCCCAATTATCAAGCTAGACACGGCTTGGCCTATTCAACAAATGCTCCTCATCTGTGTCATATTTGTTGTAGTAATATGTTTCACTTGGCCCTTCCAACGTCTCCATAATACCCCATCAATGCTTAGACAATTATCTCTGAACTCTGGAGGAGCATTAGTGTTGTCTTTTAAATAAAATTCAATAAAGTTATTTTACATATAAACATTGAGACAATTCAATCATCGTAGGAAAAATTATTTTATGTGTCACTAAGTGTTACCTTAACCTCAGTCCATGTATACAACACATCCTCCGACATGTCATCCCATCGTGCATAATGGAGAGGAACTTGCTCCCCATTTTGTACCATGATTCCAATATGTGTCGCTAATTGTGTAGTAGATTTTCTAATAGCTTGCCCTAGGTCATTAAACACCAAATGAAGCTTTTGATTTGTGCCCCACGTCTCCAAAACTTTTGCTACTGCTCTACCTCGCCGTCTAGTAGAAGTGGATCCAGTAACTGAAGTACCTGCTGAATAGTGAAAAGAAAATATATTTAGTTAAAAAGGGTATGCATTTATTTTGTAGAATATCACAATAGTTATAAATATAAAATATGTACCATCAAGCTGAGTGGACTGTGAGGCCTCTGGTTGAGAGCCTATGCTTGTAGAATGAGTATGTTCATGTGACTACACATGTACTTGTGTTTGTGTTTGGGGTTGTACCTGTACTTGTGTTTATGGTTGCACTTGTACCTGTACCTGTACCTGTGCTCGAGCACGAGTATAGGGATGTGACTGGGCTTGGGGTTGTACCTCTACCTGTGCCTCGGGCTCTTGCTGGGACTCTGATTTCAAGAAATATAATATTGTTCTACCACGTGCCTTCTTTGGTCGTGCCATGATATGACTATTAATAAGGAACATATATTAAAGATAATTTAATATTCACAATGCATAAAGTTGTAAAAAAAATTGAAGAACACATAGGGATACGTCATCTCATCATAAACATAGTAATCAAAGTTATCTCATTATGGTCATAAAAGCCATCTCATCATAGTCATAAAATTTATCTCATCATACTCATAAAAACATCATAATAGCAAATCAATTATCATCATAAATGTCCATTTCATTATTGTCTTGCGGTGTTATAATAGTTTGGTTGACTGTTGTCCCAGTTATTCCGTCTCACCCAGGGAACTTCATCATCATGAATAAGAATAGTTTCATCCACCTCTTGAATGTGAAATGGCTCGACTTGAGGAACTACTCTCATATGTGATGAAGAATCTTTTGGATACATGTCATACAAATTCCCAAGTGTCATCCGAACAACGACATGCCAGTCTTACTCAATAAGATCTTGCATATACCAAAACTGCTCTTCTTGGGATGCAAGGATGAAAGGCTCATCAGTTGCCCGATTATTTGGGTATAATGGATGATTAAAATTCACTAGAGTAAACATATACTCATCTTCTTTCTTCCATGTTCTGTTATCAACCCAGTTGTACTTGAATAACATGAATTTCTTAGCATTAGTGTAACAAATTTCAACGATATCTGTCAACTCCCCATAAAAGGTAACATCACCACCAAGAGGATTCCTATCTCTTCGACTAGCATAACTCGTTGTATTTGATTTAATAGTAACTCCACTATTTTGAGTTCTTCTTCTCCTATCACGATCTTTTGTGCAAAATCGAAAGCTATTAATGAAATATGCTTTAAATCTCCTTCCAAACTGGTCAGGACCTTTAGCCAAAATTTTGATATCTTCTAAGATTTGTTCATTATCTGTCATTTGCAAATTATGAACGTATTTGAAGAAAAAAAACTCAATTGTGAATACATAGGTATAACTTACATGATTCTTTTTAAAAAAATATTTGCAAAAAACTTACATGATTCTTGAACCATGTGGGAAATTGTTCATTATGAATACGTTGGATCTGATGTTCTGGTAAATGTCTCATTTCGCGTAAAATAAGTGCAGAGTGATGACTATAAAGGTAGAAAAAGCATGGTTCCAATTCATTACAATTTTGAAATATATGTATATATATTTAAGTATTAATGAAGTGATAACCTACTCTCGGAATAGTGTCACTGCATCACTGTTCGCAAGCACATATCAATGAGATTGTGCTCGTGTAACATCATCCATGTGAAAGTGTTTTCCTTTTCCCACAAAACAACCTAATCGGTCATCTCCTCAAAGTTTCTGATTGGTCGGCTAGACTTGGTTTCCATATCATCCAAGTACCTCACACAAAATGTCATACATTCCTCCATAATGTATCCATTTACAATTGAAGCCTCAAGCTGAGCACGATTGCAAACATAGACCTTTAGTGTGAGCAGATACCTTTAATTAAAATAATTACTAAAATAGGCCAATAGCACATATGCTAATTACTTGAAAATACATTGATACCTCTCTATGGGGTACATCCATCGAAATTGAATTGACCCGGCAATTAATGCCTCATCTGCTAAATGTATAGGCAAGTGCTCCATAATGTCAAAAAAGGCTAGTGGAAAGATCTTCTCAAGATTGCAAAGCGTAATGGCAATGCGATTTTGAATTTTCTCTAAATCAGATACCGTGTTGACTTTAGAGCATAATTGTCTAACGAAATTAGTTAACTTGATTAAGGCTTCAACCACATTCTTAGGCAATGCCCTCCGAACAGTTAGAGGAAGTAGTTGTTGCATTAGAATATGACTGTCATGACTTTTTAGACCCCATATACTCCTCTCTTTCAAATGTACGCACCATAAAATATTAGAAGAATAACCATCTGGAACTTTAACACCCTTCAGTAGACTACAAAAGATATCTTTGTCATTCTTATCCATCGTAAAGTAAGTGAGAGGTAAGTACACATTTCTTGACCCTCGTGGCTGAGGGTGCAAGGGTTTCCTATGTCTCATTTCTTCAAGATCTTTCCGAGCCTTCAAGTTATACATGGATTTTCCTGGAATGCCTAACAATGTGAATAGTACATCATCGCACACGTTCTTCTCAATATTCATCACATCAAAATTATGATGAAAGAGGTTGAACTCCTAATAAAGAAGTTTAAAAAAGATGATCTTTTTCTTCCAATTGTCTATCCTCTGAGTTAATGCCCCTTCAGCATCTACATTTTTTTTTGTTTCTAAGCCTTCTCTCTTTTCCTTTTTTTTTGATAATATCATCCTTCTTATACTCGGTTTCCATTTCAATGTCACTCAACTATTGCAATAACTCTGATCCCGACAACCTTTTAGGCTTGCCTTCGTATTCCCGACAACCATCGAAAGATACTCTGTCTTTTTGAAATTTATGTAATGGTTTTAAGAAGCGACAATGACCCATGTAACAATACTTACCACCATGTTTCAACCAGGTAGAACAAGTGTCCTTGTTACAATAAGGACAAGCAAATTCACCTCTTGTGCTCCATCCAGATAAGTTAGCGTATGCAAGAAAGTCGTTGATTGTCCACAATAATGTTGCATGCAACTTAAACATCTGGTTGGTTGATGCATCGTAAGTTTGCACTCTTTCATCCCACAATTCCTTCAACTCTTCAATTAGTGGCTGGAGATATACATCAATCTTATTACCAGGTCCCTTTGGACTATCAATAAGCATTGAAAAAATGAAAAAAGGTTGCTTCATGCACAAACACGGTGGCAAGTTGTATGGAATGAGCACAACAGGCCATGTGCTGTGAGCAATAGACATTGACCTGAATGGATTCAATCCATCTGGTGCTAACCCAAACCTAACATTCCGACTTTCACTAGGCTTTAATGGAAAATACCATACTTGTTCAAGAAAGTCTGCAGGATGCCTCTGCACACCATCACTTGGACGTGACTCTGCGTGCCATTTTCGTGAGCGAAGCAGTCTTAGATGACATATAAAGTCTCTGCAATCTAGGCTTTTAATGGAAAATACTGTACTTGTTTTGCTGGTATTTTTTTACCATCATTTGGATGCTCATTGAATTGTTTGTATCTTGATTCACCACCAAACTCACAATTGTCAAGTTTCTCCGCTCGTTGCGAAACAACATACAACTATTGGAGCATGCATCCCATGACTTGTAATTAAAACCCAAGTTAGAATCTATCTTGTTGGCTTCATAGAAATTTTTTGGCAATTTTACATTCTCTGAAAATGCCTCATTTAACAATTCCAACATCGTGAGAGACTTGTCCGTCCATCCACAAAGAGCTTTCATGTGCAAAAGTCGGACAACAAACGAGAGTGTCATGAACTTTTTACAATCTAGATACAACTCAATCTGCGTATCTTGCATGAGTTTTACAAAATTTGAAGTTTCTTCATTAGGCCGCGCCATATTATCCATTTTTGGAATTCCCATTGCCTCGCGTCCCATTTCTTCCATTTCATCTCTAATATCTAAACTCATTGATATGTCAATCTACTCTTGCTCTCGATTTTGATGCAAAGAAACATGTGATTTTCCATGATAAGTCTATTTCTTATACCTTTCAAGGAATCCATCTAAGATTATATGTTCTCTTACAACATTTCGTGATTCATAATATGATTGGCGCACACTTAACATGGACAATAAATATCCGAGATAGGACACTTATTGGCATATGCAAAATTTAAAAAGTCATCAAGCCCTTTCAAAAATGCCGCTGAATTCCTAGGTAAACCAAACCAACTTCTGTCATCCATGTATACTTTCTTTGAACTATTATCACATAACAAGAATCACAATCACAAAGGGTAAGAATTACAGAATACAAATATATACGCGTATACACATATCAATGGTTAATTACCTACTTCTTAGTTCTTACAACACTTGGTGTACAAACAAACAAGTCACTAACTACACAGAATCTTTCACACTTGTAACTTAAAGTTTAGGTGTGAGGCCACTTTGCTAATCCAACCATGCAGTCAAAGCCTTTCCTTTTCCTAATTCCTAATTATCTTTACCTAAATCATTTCTGCCTTCAGATTGAAAAAAAATGCTTTGCAAAGCTAGAAATGAACAGGATCCTAAAAGTGCTTGCAATTAATCATTTTTAAACACCCTAGAGAGTTCCTAGTATTAAGTATCAATTTTTCTAAGAAACCGTATCTGGATCTATACACCACATGCCAAGAAATTAAGCCTAGAAAGGTAATACAAGATTATGATCAAAGACAAGAATTGGAGAAGTTATTCACTGAGGCATCACCATGTTGATATATATAGATAGAGATATACACTCACACACAAAATAGAAGCTCAAAGAAAGAGCACTAACATGATTTCAAGAGCAGACTTGAAGAGATTGGCAGCGGCAGTGAAAGCAAGAGTTTTGAAGGCTTGCGATGCACTCTGGCCACTTCTTATTATAAAAAAAGTCAAGAAAAATGAATTGACAAACAGAACTTGGAGACACACTTCTTATTAAACAATTGCACGCCAAGACGTATAAGCACTATCATCAAAGCATCTAGGTAAAGTTAGGAAAAAGAAAAAATAAATCAACTAATAAAGTGATAAGCAGATAGACACATGGGTGTTGGGTTTAAAGTGATAACCCAATTTGTATTTGAGGGCAAGTTGATAAAGCAAGCAAGCAAGAGATTAAAGAACAAGTGAAGAAGATGAATTTTTTTTATATATATGACCAAAGCTAATACGCAGGAACAAAGGCTCTAAAAGGCAGAGAGCTTGTTCACTGCTATACACTTCTATTCATTATATCAAAAGACTTTGGGAACAAGCTAAGCAAGCCTAGAAGCAAAATTATTAAAATAGACATGACTAATATAAGAATTACCACTACTACTTGGACATTATATATATATAATAGTTTTAACACTCCCCCTTAATGCCAAGTTGTAACACCCAACATCTCTCTACATTTCTGGAACTTATCTCTTGGAAGTGCCTTCGTGAAAATGTCTGCAATTTGTTCTTCGGACTTGCAAAACTTCAATTTAATTTTACCTTCTTCGATTGCATCTCTTATAAAATGATGCTTGATTGCAATGTGCCTAGTTCGGCTATGTTGAACTGGATTTTTGGCCATGGCAATGGCTGATTTGTTATCACAAAACAACTCTGTTCCTTCTCTTTGTTTCTCTCCAAAATCCTCCATGATTCTTCTCAACCAAATAGCTTGTGATGTTGCTAGAGATGCTGCCACATACTCTGCTTCAGCTGAGGATTGAGCCACTACTTGTTGCTTCTTTGAAACCCAAGAAAATATACCAGAACCAAGAGTAAAAGCATAGCCAGAAGTACTTTTTATATCATCTATACTACCACCCCAATCACTATCACAATAGCCTTTCAGCTTTGGTTCACAACATTTTTCATACATGATACCAAAGTCGGTGGTGCCACGAACATGCCTTAGCACTCTTTTCGCTGCTCCAAAATGCATTTGGCTAGGTGAGTTCATGAATCTCGAAAGCAAACTTGAAGCAAACATAATATTTGGCCTTGTGGCTGTGAGATAAAGCAAATTTCCTACCAAACTTCTATACAATGTAGCATTAACCTTCTCTTCACCATCTTCTTTCAACAACTTATCATGTGCTACAAGTGGTGTTGCCATTGATTTACAATTTTCCATTCTAAATTTCTTCAAAATATTTTCAGCGTATTTCTTTTGAGAAATAAACACACCATGTTCCTCTTGATATATCTCAATACCAAGAAAGTGATGAAGCAACCCCATATCACTCATTTCATACCTTTTCATCATCTCATTTTTGAATTCATTAATCAGGTTCTCATTGTTACCCGTGAACACAAGATCATCAACATAAAGAGTAACTAGAAGAGTATCGGATGTACCTTGCTTCTTCACGTATAGTGTCGGCTCACTCTTGCTTTTCTTGAATCCTTTTTCAAGGAAATAGTCATCAATTTGGCTATACCAAGCTCGGGGGGCTTGCTTAAGACCGTATAAGGCCTTTTGTAGCTTGTACACTTTCTTTTCTTCACCCTTGATCTCAAAACCTTGTGGCTGCTCCACATATACTTCTTCTCCTAATTCTCCATTCAAAAATGTTGATTTAACATCAAGTTGATACAAGGACCAACTTTTATGGGCTGCCAAGGCAATAAGAGCTCTCACTGTGTCAAGACGAGCTACCGGAGCAAAATTTTCATGGTAGTCTATCCCAGGCTGCTGAGAGTAGCCTTTTGCAACGAGTCTAGCTTTGTTCCTTTGAATTGACCCATCAACATTGTATTTCACTTTATAAATCCACTTCAAACCAATGATCTCTTTGTCCCGTGGCTTGTCAACAAGCTGCCACGTTTTGTTCTTTTCAATAACTTAAATTTCTTCTTTCATTGCTTCCTTCCAAGCTTCCTCTTTTATGGCTTCTTCAAAGTTTTCTGGTTCCAGAACACAAAAATTACATCTTTGATATACATCACTTAAACTCTTCATTTTCTTTGGAGTTGAGCTTGGAGAAGATGAACTTGAGGTTTGGCTTGATGAAGAAGAGCTAGGTGATGATGGGGGACTTGCTCTTGGAGAAGAATCTTCGTCATTTTCAACTTCATTTGATGGTTGTTCTTCCATTTCATCAACAATAACAGCCCGCTTTTCAACCTTGTTCTCTTCCCAATTTCATGTAGCATCTTCATCAAATAACACATCTCGGCTTATGATCACTTGGTTGCTTTTCAAGGAAAGCAACCTATAGCCCTTTGATTTTGAGCTATAGCCCACAAATATGCACCTTTCACTTGTTTCATCCAACTTTCGCCTTTTCTCTTTCGGTATTTGAGCATAGCAAACACACCCAAACACTTTAAGATGATTTACCGATGGCTTTCTACCACTCCAAGCTTCTATCGGTGTTTGGTTCCAAACAGCTTTAGTAGGACACCTGTTAATCAAATACACCGCCGTATGCACAGCTTCTGCCCAAAAGATTTTAGGAAGTTTCTTTTCATGCAACATTGATTTTGCCATCTCCATCACAGTTTGGTTTTTCCTTTCGGAAACTCCATTTTGTTGTGGAGTATATCCAACTGTGAGTTGCCTTTCCATTCCTTCTTCTTCACAAAATTTATCAAATTCATTTGAGGTGTACTCTTTTCCTCGATCACTTCTCAAAGTTTTTATGAAAAAACCACTTTGCTTCTCAGCAAAACTTTTGAATTTTTTAAATATGCCAAACACATCAGATTTTTGCCTCATGAAATAAACCCAAGTCATTCTAGTGCAATCATCAATAAAGAGAATGAAATACCTATTTTTACTGTGGGATGGATTTTGCATTGGTCCACAAACATCCGTGTGAACTAATTCCAACACTTGTCTTGCTCTCCATGCAACTTCCTTTGGAAACGGTTGCCGATGATGCTTGCCAAGAGCACATCCTTCACAAACATTCTGCCTTTCTTCAACACTTGGAAGACCATAAACCATGCTCTTTTGATGAAGTAACTTGAGACTATGAAAGTTCAAGTGCCCAAGTCTCCTATGCCACAACCATGATTGATCATCCACACTAGCTTTCAAAGCAACATGCTCAACATATTTGAATGTGAGTGGAAAGCTTCTATTTTTCTCCATTTGTATTTTTGCCACAACTTGCCTTGCATCATTTAATTTTATCACGAATGGTGCATCCACTTGCTTCAAAATCAACTGCATAACCATGCTCCACAAGCTGTCCAACACTAAGTATATTTTGCTCCAAATCTGGCACCAACAACACATCTTGAATAAATTTAGTTCCTCTCTTGGTTTCAACTCCAATGGTTCCTCTCCCTTTTGCATTCACCAAAGCACCATTTCCCATTCTCACTTGGGATTTAATTGAGGAATCCATATTCAAAAAAATTGATTCATTACCAGTCATGTGGTTACTACAACCACTGTCAAGATACCAAACATCCTTTCTTTGCTCAGAAGCACTTTGACATGCATAAAATAAATTTCCTTCACCTTCCTTTTCTTCAGAAAAATTAGCCTGTTGATTGTTTTTAAATCTACAATCCTTAGCTACATGATCAAATTTTTTACATATAAAGCATTGTGGTTTTCCCTTAAACCAACAATCTTTCTCAACATGACCATTCTTTTTACATATATTGCATTTTTGCGGACCACCCCTTTCATTTGGTCGGCTTTCAAAAACTCTTTTGCCTCTTCCTCTTAAATTTCTTCCTCTTCCTCTTCCATGTCTACCACCTCTAAATGATCCCCATCTCTCTTGTTCATGCCCGGATTGTTTTGTTTCTTGATTGCTAGAACCAATATTTAGCTTAGATTGAAATGCACTCTCGACTGATTTTTTGGAGCGTCGTGCCAATCTTTCTTCATATGATTTTAATGAACCCATCACTTCTTGAATGCTTAACTTAGACATATCTTTGGTTTGTTCAATCACAGAAACAATTGGATCAAATTTTGCAGGTACACTTATCAAAATTTTCTCAACAACTTGTTGGTCACTAATTTCTTCACCATAGGTTTTCATTTGATTTACTAATTCTGTAAATCTAGATGAAAAGTCCTTTAAACTTTCATCATCATTCATTTTCATGTTGACAAAATCTCTTCTAAGAGTTTGAAGTTTAACACTTCTTACCTTTAGGTCTCCTTCATACTCTTGTTGTAGTAAATCCCATGCTTCCTTGGCCTTTCTTGCTCTTATGATTCTTGGGAAAATCGTATCTGCAACTCCTTGTTGAATCAATGTTAGGGCTTTTGCATCTTTCTTCTTGTTCTCCTTGAGTAGCTGTTTTTGAGCATTCGTCAAGGTTGTCGTATCCACCGGATCATCGTAACCGTCTTCTACATACTCCCAAAGATCATAAGACACAAATATGGTTCTCATTTTCACACACCAAAAATCATAATTTTCCCCATCAAAGATAGGAAATTGGGGTTGAGTTCCTTGATTTTGATTGCTTGTAGTTGCCATCTCAATCTTCTTCTTCTAGGGTTTGTTTCCCTAATTTTCGCCCAAATCTTGACCCAATCTAGCTCTGATACCAATTATGTTGGGTTTAAAGTGATAACCCAATTTGTATTTGAGGGCAATTTGATAAAGCAAGCAAGAGATTAAAGAACAAGTGAAGAAGATGAATTTTTTTATATATATGACCAAAGCTAATACGCAGGAACAGAGGCTCTAAAAGGCAGAGAGCTTGTTCACTGCTATACACTTCTATTCATTATATCAAAAGACTTTGGGAACAAGCTAAGCAAGCCTAGAAGCAAAATTACTAAAATGGACATGACTAATATAAGAATTACCACTACTACTTGGACATTATATATATATAATAGTTTTAACAATGGGTGCTAAGAAAGAGAATGGATTTTTTTTTTATATAGGCACATAATGTGTAGGCCTAGACATACATCATAATAGCAATTTTTAGTTTTAATAAATATTCGACACACTTTCATTAATAGCCCATTTGGGATACATTTTTCAGGACAAGCTAACCCAAAAAAAAGGGTTTGCCTATACCTTAATTGTGCAATCCCAAAAATCCGCTCTATAAGTTACCAAGTCTTCCCCTTCCAAATGAATACAGTCTACAAAAAGAAGAAAGAAATTGAAACATTACTTCTGCAACGAAATTTGGCAAATGAGAATAAGTGTTCGCAATAGCATTTTAGTGCAAGTATTTACTCACATATTCAATCCATCACATACCCACAGATAGAGAGAGAACAAAAGACAAGAAAAAACATATACCATATAGTGGAAAGAATCTTTCTCAAACCTTTCTGAAAGAATCAAGTTAACGAATTTTTGTCCCATTTTTTTTTGAACGTGTAGGTAACCAAAAGTAAACATGAAACAAAAATGACCCACAAAAACAAATTATCAAAGCATCTTTAATAAGCTGCGAAAAAACTACCAATTAGTAAAAGTTACTCACACCTTAAAGTAGATCTCATATATTCAAGCATAAAGCCAAATGGAAGCAAGAAAAATGGAAAAAGGAAGATTAATGCTATGGTTTCCGACTAATTAGCAACACTTTTTTATAATGTCAATGGTCTCCATGATATTCTACGGCTGGCTTGAATTAGTACATTTACCTCTTTGATTTTTTTTTTTTTTTTTTTTACACTTTTTTACCATGTCTATCTGTGACGAAGGAACCAAAAGTATGTCAACTACAACCAACCTATTTGAAAACACTCAAAAATTATCATCTATCATTGGGAAGCCAGTCACTCACTTCAATTGTATAATGGCTATGAGCCTGTCAACTATGTCATTATTTGCCTATGGAACAGGAAGAAAAGGCTTTACCTTTAATATTCAGAGTGCAAGGGCATATATGTGATCTTAATGAACATAATACTACTAAATTCAGCCCCTTTTTCAAAGAAATTTCAGTTACCATTCTTTACGTATGCACAAACAGCTTATTCACTTGTTACTAAACCTCGAACAACCTTTCCAATGAGAGAATGTTTGGAACCATGTACGGTATCACTCATTTATAATCACCAATATCTTTCTCAAATTATTTATTTATGTATTATTTTTTTTCAAATTGCTGCATATGTAACAGTTTTGAATTTTAATTTTTTTTCCAAACTTCCATGTCTAAACATTCTTTGCCTATGTTTATGCAATCAAAAGAATATTTTCACAAGAATCCACAACAGCGGATCAACTCTTCATGATAATAAAAGGTGTGAGGGACTTACCAGGGAGCTTTCAGTCTACCAATAACAGTATCCAAAAACTATATTTGCTATAACTTTACCATCTTCTTGATTGAAATCTGCCCAATCATAGCTACGCACCACTCTAAGGAGGAACTTAATTAAGAGGTGTATATATAGGTTTCTCAATTATATACAAAAAATAGAAAGAAATCCAAACCAAAAATCCAAACCGGAGTGAGACATTGAGTGAGAAACCAATTGAAAATCCAGAAGAGATGATACATACCTTAGATGAGAAATCGAGCAGAGAATGGTGAGAAGAGGAACGGCAAGCAGAGAATGGTGAGCAGAGAGCGGCGGCGGCATCACCGCATCACATCGAGCAGAGAATGGTGGGTGCAGTAAGAGAGAGAGAGAGAGAGAGAGAGAGAGAGAGAGCAAAATGCCGAACGGGCTGCGGGCGCGCCGGGCAGCAGTGCGAGAGAGAGGGAAAATGATTTAGCAAAATGAATAGGGTGCCCTTTTTTTTTTTTTTTTTTTTTTTTTTTTTTTTTCTTTTTCTCTCTTTTTCTATAAGATTAAAACAGTAGTTAAACAACATAGTTTTTTTTTTATTATTATTTTTTTTTATACATGTTTAACTATTATATTTGTGATGGATAGGTAGGTTTCCGTCATGAATAAAATATATTTGTGTCGGATAAGTACGTTTTCGTCACAAATAAATATTATTTGTGTCGGATAGGTATGTTTTCGTCACGAATAAAACTTTATTTGTGACAGATACATTTTCATCACAAAAGCATTATTTGTAACGGATATTTATCCATCACAAAAACATTTGTCATAAAAGGCCCCTTTTTTGTAGCGACTCTTTGTGAGTGGGGACAAATAAATCCTTAAAGATAGCAATCTACACTTCAAAGCCTTACAATTTCATACTTATTTTGTAATTCTTCTTCCGTGATGATCCCAACCCCAACACTTTTAAAGAGTTATTTTATGGAGGACCAATTAGACAAACCAGACTGCTTCGGGATTTTGGTTCAGGAGTTATTTTACAGAAGATGAATAACACATTTCTTCAGAAATATGATGCATCTTTCACGAACTAGTTAGGAATTTGGTTATTATTACACATGAATAGTTTTAAAATTCCTAACTAGTGTAATATTTGACAATGTGTTAGCATATTCTGTGTTAGAGTTTTAAAATTATTACACATGAATAGTGTAATATTTGGAAGCACATTTCCGTGTACAATTTCAAAACAGTAAATATATATAAGCAGTGCACGTAATGTTACTAAATTATTGACGTAGATTTTTATGACTTAAAGAGTAATGATCTATATGGAAAACAGTTATCCATTTGAAAATATTATTTTTTTTATTCCTCTGCTCTGGTTCATGGTTTTGAACAATTAATTCTTCGAATTTGATTTTTCAGTTTAGTTTGTTAAAAAAAAAATCTAGTGCATGTTTGGTGTTTATTAAAACTGGTTTTGCACTTTAAACTAGAATTATTTCAACTTGACTATTTTGTTATCTAATTTTGTTAAATATGTATACATACGTGGTATTACATATATAGAGAGAGAGGCTCTTAAGTGAATTGGGTAAATGAACTAACCCAGTGAACTAGGCTTTTAAGCCTACAAAACCAGCAGGCTGTCCCGTTGACCCGTGCTCCGTCCCGCCGCCCCAATGATCTGCGGGTTTTTTAAGCTCCAAATCCCAGTTCACTAGTTTAGTTCACTAACCCAATTCACTTAAGAGCCTCTCCCCATATATATATGTATGTACAGGGCCGGTCCCGAGTATTTGGAGGCCCGGGACGAACTACCAAAAGGGAGGCCCTTATACATTTACATATAAATTTTTTTAAAAACATTGAAGCTCATTTTGTACAACTTTTTAAGATAAAATCATATATTTTTTTTATTGCTAGCTAATAAGTGCTGTATCCAAGTAACTTTAGGATTGCCTACATACCAAGGAGGGGGCTCTACCTGACCCCAAGGATCAAGCACAATCTAGTTCTCCTAAACTACCCACCTTGGCCAAAGGCCTACAAATCACACCGTAACACCCCTCCTTCCAAAAAAAGGACAATGAACAAACGGCAGGATAGTTTCACTTATAGTGCATTCTTCTCATATTTTTTGAAGCAAAATCACTAATCAAATTTGTACAATCAAGCTCCTCAACCATACCCTTTTCAATCGATAACATGGCTAATCCATTCAATCTTTCTTGCGACATAGTTGATCGAAGGTAAGATTTGATTAACTTTAACTTTGAAAAGCTTCTTTCTGCAGAGGCAACGGTAACATGTATAGTCAATAATATTCTATAAACAACCCATGTATTTGGGAAAGTACCATCCATTCTTTTCAAATAATTCAACGCACCAATTGCTTTTTTTTTTGTATCTTTTGGCAAGAATTCTCTTAACTGCTTCAACTCTAAAAATAAATCTTTTCCATCAAGATCATAAAGGTCGTCATGTTTTAGAAACTCTTCAAGAGTTTTACAATGAGTCTTCAAACTATCATCATCCATAGAGCTGAACTTCAAATCAAATAAAAACCCAAACATGCCTTCATAAATTTCAAATTGTTCAAACCTACTCTTAAGTGACGAAGTAGCTTGATCCACTATATATAGGAAGTACTTAACCCTAAAGGATTCTTCAGCTGGTAGTGTTGCCTCTTCACTAGCACTCTCATCAAATTGTCTCTTTCTACAAATGATACGTTTTTCACGAAATATGGCTTCAATCTCCATTTTAGTTGCAACCTCTTTAGCTTCCGTCATGGCCTCCTGAAATCCATTTTCTCTGTACTTTTCAAAAAATGTAATAAGCCCTTTCAATTCATCAATAGCAACATCAATATGCATGTCTTGCTTTTGCAACAACTTGCTAACACTGTTGACAACAAATAATAAATTGTGCCAAATAATCATCCCCAATAAGAATTCAAAATTTTCCATTTCATTTGTTGCCAATGACTCGGCTTCACTCTTGATTTTTGGATCTCCATCAATGTATGCTAAGTGAATTAAAGCATCTCTAATTTCTATAGCCTGGAATCTTATTGCTCTAACACTTGCAACCCGACTTTCCCATCTTGTTTGTGATAAGGACTTAAGTGTGAGACTTGGAACATGCTCTTTCAAAACATCCCACCGCTTGGTAGAAGATGAAAACAATGTGTATAGGCGTTGTATCACTCCAAAAAAAGATATAGCTTTAGCACAAGAGTTGGCCATATCACAAAGTGCAAGGTTAAGACTATGACAACCACAAGGAGTGTAAAATGCTCTAGGATTCACTTCGAGTAGTCTTTTTTGTACTCCTTTATTTTTTCCTTTCATATTGGAGCCATTGTCATAACCTTGTCCCCTCACATCACAAATATCAAGTTCCAACTTACTCAACACATCTTCAAGCTTAGTAAAAAGCCCTAATCCTGATGTATCGTCCACCTTCAGAAATTCTAAAAAGAACTCTTCAACCTTTATTGGACTTTTTGAAACATCCACACATCGAATAATAAGAGACATTTGTTCTTCGTGACTAGTATTCGGCGTACAATCAAGTATAACTGAATAGTATTTTGCCTTTTTGATTGTTTTAACGATTGCATTCTTTATCTCACCCGCTAACATTTCTATCATTTCATTTTGAATTTTGTGACTGAGATAATGCTTATGAACCTCACCGGTTTGATAGCGTCGAATGTGCTCTTTCATTACTGGATCAAATTCGGCAATCATTTCAATCAAAGTTAAAAAATTTCCATTATTCTCTTCATAAATCTTTTCATTGCCTCCACGAAATGCCAAACTATTTTTACCAAGTGTTTTCACAACGGCAAGTATCCTTAGTAGCACTTGTCTCCAATGTTCTCTCTCTTTGTTTATCATTAATTGCACATCTTCGTCAATTGTTTCACCCTTTTGCAATCTCATTTCTAATTCAACCCATGAACTCATGCAATTCATGTGTTCACTACTTCCTTCATGACTTTGAAGCCTATGACTAAGATGTTTCCAGGTTTTAAAACCTTTGGTGGCCAATTGACTATTGTTTCCCTCTTTCTTGAATAACTTACAACAAAAACAAAATACTCTATCTAAAGCAATTGAATATACAAGCCATTTCCTATTATGATTTTCTCCATTTAACCATTGTCTCGTGTAGTGCACGGAAGAAAAATGCCTACCACTAGGTCTACTTTTAGGGAAATCAAAATCAACTCTTACAGGCCCTCTTTCAACTAATAAATCTCTAAAATTCCAATTAATCTTGTCCCAATTCCTCGGATCATAAATGTTTAAAGGCTCAATTTCTTCAATAGGTTCTTCATTAGTATTTTTATGTTCTTCATGCCCCAAATCCCCATGCTCTTCATGCACTAAATCTTCATGTTGTTCATTTAAAGGTTCTTCATTATCATTCACATCTTCATCAATATCATTCACATGTTCCTCAATATCATTCTTTTTAGTGGGCACTAAAAAATTTAAGAATAGCTCCGCTTTGAGATTGAATCAATTTTTTTGTTTTTTGCTTTTTCTTTCTTTTTTCAAATCCAGACATATGCTTTCGAGGACCCATACTAATAAATAATGCAACAATCAATCTCAAATCCCAAACAAAGATAAAGAAAAATAGAACCTGATTAGCAAAAAAATTGAAATCACCCCTCTTTGACTTTTCTCTTTCTAGTTTTCAAATATCAAGCTCCAACTTGAAAATTTGATTATCTGAAACAAAAAAATATAAGAATTAATTGAATTAATCATCACATCTTTAAAGTCAATTGAATTGATCAATATCTAATCATCATATCAACGTATATATATACATAAACAGATTTTGTTAACATGTGCCCTAAGGTTCTAAATGTGAAAATAAACAAGGGGTATAGTCTAGATTTCAGTATTTGGTGTAGGGTTCAGTGTTTGCCTCCTTGTTTATTTTTACTTTTAGAACCTAAACATATACCCTAAGGGTACATGTTAACAAAACCCCACATAAAAAGATATTGAAGGCTTGGAGTCTTGGAGATACCAATTACCAAATACTGTAATACAATATTGATTACCAATTACCAAATACTGTAATCTTGATAGACTTGATTCTTTATACTTTTAAGTCTATTATAATATATATATATATATATATATCATATATGATAATTGATTACATCATAAGATCTTGATGGCTTGATCAGTTACATCAGTACTTGTTCAATGATAAGAACCGAAGCATGATAGGCCCTCAAATCTTCTGCTTCTTCTCACTTTATACTATTATATGTATATATCGTATAGTCTATTATATGATATAACCTAGTAGTATAGTAGACTAGTAGATATGTGGGCCCTTAGATTTCTAAGCCTTTTTGAGGCCCTGGGCAATTGCCCCTCTCGCCCTCCCCATGGGCCGGCCCTGTGTATGTATATATATATACAGGAATTCTCAGGAAAGGGCGTCCTCTCTTTAATAAGAGAGGACTTCTGTTTTGACCATCAGATCGTGTTTAAAAACTGTAAAATGACAGAACTACCCTTAATGAAAACACGATCCGACAGCCAAAATAGAAGCCCTCTCTTTATTAAAGAGAGGGCGCCCTCTCCATAGCCTGACTGTATATATATATATGTACATTTGTGGACTTCGATCAAGGGTTCAATTGTGGCACATACACATGGTGGATCATAAAGTGGGTCTCAATTATCAATCAAGTTTAATGTTTCATTTTACGACTGTTACTTGATACATAGAAAGTGAAGGACATTAAGAAAGCAAAACTGCACTTAGGGCTTGTTTGGATATGTTAAATTCAAATGATCTGTTCAAACTTCATATTAGCATTTGAATCTAGAAATCTAATTATGTTGAATTAACGATATGACGTTATTGTTGAATTTCTTGTGACCAGAGAATGACATGAATTTCTAGTGTTTTACTCCTATGATTTTACATGCAAATACTATATAAGAGTATTGAGTAGGGCTGTAAATAAAAATCAAAAAATCGAACCGATTGGTTGAAACCGACCGATTTTCTCGATTTTGGTTGGCTTTAGTAAACAATGGTCGGTCTATGGTTTTTTATTCTATTAAAAATTAAATATCAGTTCGGCGTACGATTTGAACATTTGAGACCTCGATGACTGACTGACCGATCGACCAATGTATGATACACGCTATATGACTATATATGTATACATGTCCATTACACATTGATATTTCTCTGGCTCTCTACCAAGACAAAAAGTAAACTGACTTTATCATTTCTCTAGACAAAAAGTAGAGTTGACTGTGACATAACACTTGAGGCTTAACAGAAAATAAAAGGGATAATTAAAATTCAGTCTATTTTATGTAGAGTATTTAAAAGTCAGTCTACTACTTTTTGTAAATTTGAAACACATCGACTTTAGTGTAAATTTCTAAAATACCCCTCCTTGTCTCTTCTCTCACTCCTCACATGGCTACCACTACCACCACCACCACCACCACCACCACCACCACCACCACTGGCCACCGCCGCCACCGCCACCGCCACCACTACAGGCCACCACCACTGGCCACCGTCGCCACCAAAGGGCCACCACCACCACCACTATAACCACCACCACGGCCCCCACCCCAACCTCTCTATCTCTTCTCTCTCTCTCTCTCTCTCTCTCTTCTCACAGCCTCCACCACCACCAACCCAAACCCAAACTCAAACCCCAACCTCTCTTTTCTCTCTCTATATATATATACATGAGTATATATACATATCTAACATATGGCCACCACCACCCCAAGCTCTCTGTATCTCTTATCTCTGTTCTCACCACCACCATCATCACGGGTCACCTCCTTCATCTACCACTGCCACTACAAAAAAAAAAAAAAAAGAGTTGCAGGTTTTTAGAGCAATTGTCCAAACGGAAGGAGCAACTCACCAAGTGTATCGGGAGCAACTCACCAAGCGTATCGGGAGCAACTCACCAAACCGAATGAGCAAATCACCAAACATGTTGCTCCTTACATTTAGTGAGTTGCTCCTGATACGTTTGGTGGGTTGCTCCTTCTATTTGGACAGTTGCTCCAACCTGCATCTTTTTTTTTTCCTTTTTTGCAATGGCGATGGTGGATGAGGAAGATGGTCCGTGGTGGTGGTGGTGGTGGTGAGAAGAGAGATGAGAGATACAGAGAGGTTGGGGTTTGGGTTTAGTGGTGGTGGTGTTGGTGGTGGAGGTGGTTGTGAGAAGAAAGAGATGAGATCAAAGATAGATAAGAGATAAAGAAGTTGGGGTGGTGGTATTGGTGGTGGTCCGGTGGTGATGGGACTGTTGGAGGTGGTGGTGGTGGTGGCGGTGGCGGCGACCGATGGTGGTAAGGAGCAACACGTTTGGTGAGTTGCTCCCAATACGTTTGGTGAGTTGCTCCTGATATGTTTGGTGAGTTGCTCCTTACGTTTGGTGGGTTACTCCCGATACATTTGGTGAGTTGCTCCTTACGTTTGGTGGGTTGCTCCCGATATGTTTGGTGAGTTGCTCCTTACGTTTGGTGAGTTGCTCCTTCGATTTGGACAATTGCTCTAAAAACTTTAACTCTTTCTCTATTTTTTTTTCCTGCAATGGCAGTGGTGGATGAAGGAGGTGGCTTGTGATTGTTGTGGTGGTGGTGGTAAGATGAGAGATAAGAGATAGAGAGAGGTAGGGGTGGTGGTGGCCATATCTTAGATATATATACTCATGTATATATATGTATAGAGAGAGAGAGAAAATAGAGAGGTGGTGGTGGTGGTGGTGGTGGTGTCGGCGGTCGGTGGTGGCGATGGTGGTGGCCAGTGGTGGTGGTGGCGATGGCTGGTGGAGGTGGCTGCCAGTGGTGGTGGTGGTGGTGGTTGTGGCCATGTGAGGAGAGAGAAAAAACATAAAGGGGTATTTTAGGCATTTTGGATAAAAAAATTGATGCATTTCTAATTTAGTGATTTTATGTAAACTTCCTTTTATTTTCAATAAAGTACTTGACTGACTTTTAAATACTCTACATAAAGTAGACTAGATTTTAATTATCCCAAAATAAAATAACTTTATCACTTAAAACTATTTCCTAGGCAAAGTTCATCTCTCTCTACACTTTTTTTTTCTTGGACAATCTCTCTACACTCTCACGTGCTCTCTCTCCCCTCTCAAAGATAACCTAAAATAAATATATTCTCTCGTTTGCATCCCTTCCCAATCTTGCTCTCGGACACACAACTCAACCTAACTAAAGATACCCTAGCGCATGCCTCTTAATTTGTGGTCACTATAAACGACTTCCATTACCTACACCTCACGTCACGGCCAATGGTAGGCACCATATTCATCACAGAAGTTAGTAATGGCCACCACTCATCAAGACTCTCATTGATCATGTCCTTCCTTTCCATTAAGATCTATCGGCAACACCTCTCCGGCCGCCTATGCATTCTCACTCCTCATGGGGGTTTGATTTACTGAAGAAAGGTCACACACACTCTCTCTCTCTCTCTAAAAGAAACACACGTTTCAGGTTGGTCTCACTATATCTCTATACATATATATATATATGTATACACATATGTATAGAATCTGTAGATCCTCTCTCTAGATCTTATGGTTGGGCATTGGATGTGAATCAATTGTGGTTTGATTTTGTTTTTGTTCTTGTCTATTTTGTATTATGTGTGTATGGTCTTCTTCTCGTTTTGTGTTGGATTGGAATGTGAAAATCGAGACACCGACTGAAACCGACTGCCAAATAGCAGTCGGTGCCATGACACACACCGATAGCTTTGGCTGACTTTGGTGCTATACATATAAAACCTAATATGTTCAGTTCGCTTGATATTTAGGGTGTAAAATCGACCGAAATCGACTGTTTACACCCCTAGTATTGAGCACTCTTATAAAGTATGACTTCTATGAACAGTACTCACAAACCTTCCTTGAAGCTTATGAGGCACATGTGATCAAAATCCTTAGTGAGATCTTGTCTGGGAATATTTAAGTGTGGTATATATACCAATTGCAAATGTTATATTACATGACTAGTTAAGGTATTCTGTTAATTGTGAGGTGTATGTTGTTGAGAATGCACCACTAAGGCATAGTTTGGCCCTCATGTGGCTTTTTAAAAGTAGCGTATGAAATTTATTATTAGGCTGTTTGATAATTTTGTACAAGTGACACATTACTCTTTATAAAAACATCATGAAACCAAAAAGTAACCTTGAGCTTTTAAAAGCTCCATTCTAGAGCTTTTAAAAGCTCCCTCCAAAAAAAGCTCTAAGTTCAATTTTTGCAAAGCTCATAAACTAGTTACCAAATAAATTAACATGAAATTGTGCTTTAAAAAAGGAAAAGCACCAAAATGGGGGCCAAACTAAGCCTAAGTACATTAAGTGATTATACCTTGTGGATAATCACATGGAAATTCTTAAGTAAGGAAATACAAAGTAAATAGCCCGCAATATTTGAAATAGATTCTGTAAAATAATTTATGCTCTAATGGATATCCCAAGAGGATAGTTTTGACGTCAGTTTAGTAGCATAAAATTTATAAGGATTAATAAAAATCTATTAGTAGTGGAGGCTAATCTTTTGAGATTGACATAAAATGTATTGACTTAAATAGAGAAATAGAATGACTGGTAATTTATTTGGAATGAATAAAGTTGTGGCCACAACTGAGTCATATATTTCTTTATGAAGTATGTCTTCTAAATTACTTACTTAAGTGGGTGTAGCAATACCTATGGTGGTAAGGCTTATACATTTTTGTTGAAGAAATAAAAATGTGAAATAGTTGGGATAAATTTTATTGCCAACATATTTATTTGATCAAGATAATGGATCAAATAAGGAAATTATATAGCTAGCTAATTAATTGGGTTGTGAAACCATGTTGATAGAAGTCAAAAGCAGGATGCAGACTTTGACTTCGTACAGAAAGCATCTAGTGGAATATGATAGAAACTCGATTTTCTATTAGTCACCTATAATGATAACCCAACCTTATTTTAGCACATCACTAATTTCAAGGTTTAGTGGGTAATAACAAGTTACTATTATGTGACAGTTTGAGCACTGAAACAATTTATAGTCCATTCCAAGATGATCAGTGCTGACTACTATGTTTTCTTTTAGTGAAGTTCAAAATTATCTCAAGTGTCTACAGTAGCAGGGACGCGTTGATGGAATTTTACTTATGCATGTGAACATAAAAGTGGTACCGTTTATAGCAAGAATTCGAGTTTATTCTTGTAAATGTTCATGAAACCATGATTAGCAAGGCCAAAATAGTGCTAAAAGATAGGAAAGTCACAAAAGAAGCTAGATAAATTCATGCATGTGATATTTTTGGTTTTAACATAAAGAAGATGTGGTTAATGGACTGGACAGCATATACTTCATTTGAACTTTGAAATGTTTACACTAATTGAAGGTTTAAATCGCAAGACATGCACCTTCTTCTATGCATGTCTTTATACTTTAACTGACTAAATGGTTTTAATATTACAACCTAGTGGAGGATTGTTGTATATTTTAATATACAATAATATAGTTTGTAATATTAAATTGTGTATAAATTATTACTATTGTTTATTTATTTTGAACAACAGCAATTGTTTTTTATTGATAAGCCAAATAGGCCAAAGAGGGAAAAACAACCAAGGTGCACAAACAAGACCTTAAAGAAACCCCCCAAAACCAATCCCATAGTACAGAAGAACCCCAGATTACACTAACTAGATAAACACCCCCAGAAGCCAAGCACCCCAAAAACTAGCTACAACAACTAAACTCAATCAAAACATTACAAGCTTAAAACATGTGTCACAAGCCCTATAACAGCCAGCCAAAACATTACAAGCTCAAAACATGTGTCACAACCCCTATAACAGCCAGCCAAACCTATGATAACTATAACCACCCCTTCAAACTTTGGGCTCTGATAACTTCTACTTTTACATCGAAGACACCAAATGATCTCCCTTGATCGGCCATTTGATCAACAAATTCAACAGCAACAAACTTTCATGAAATTTGGGAGCTGATCATATAACCAAGGATTAAATCAACTATATATTTGCAGCACATGCAGTATGACTTTATCAGCAATAGCAACAAACAATTGACAATAGCTTGATCTGACCGAATGCTTCCATACCCAACTGACAAGAGATGAACTATGTGAAGATGGAAACCCCCAGTAGAACGAGATCAAGCTTGGTCGAACATTCAGACCAATACTGTAATGTATCCTCATCTATCCATTCAAAACAACAAAAGGATTTTAAAAGACATCAAAATCACCACCTCTTTTTTTTTCTTCTTTCCTTTTTTTTCCTATTCTTTTTTTCCCCTTTCTATCATTACCATAGCAGCCTAAAGACAACCAATCAAATAGCCATGATCCACCAGTAGCAACTCAATGATCCACAAGTCACAACCTTGAAATTAAGATAGTGTTCGCTTTACAGTGCCCACTCAACACGAAGCAAATCGGCATGAACACCCCAAAAGAACTAGCAACTAAGACCATGCAGCACCCATCTCTATAAAGAATTTTTTTTATGTAGTACCAAGTTATTAACAAAGCTGAGAAGATCTCTCCCATTACTAGCAGCAAGCATCACATGACTCGTTTCTGCCGCTTCCTGAAAACTTTGAAACTGCTGTAATAAAAATGAACTTTGCTTTTCTGAACATGGAACTCTAGCTGACCTGATTGAAGCACATCCATCCAAGCATAGGATTCTTGGATCCAAATGAATTCTGATTTAGAAATTGAAAAACTACCCAACATAAACGCACACACACAGTCGAGAACACCAAAGAACTCACACACCCATGAAGAAGAGAACCACTCATGCACACCAAACCTTAATTTCCAGGAAAAAAAAACACACACACACACACACCCAAAAAAACTCGACAAGAGAAAGAACTCCACGTCTCAACAATACACACACACACACACAAACACATGAAAACACACCCCCAAAGAGACACCATATCCATGTAGACTCTTGATTCTGTTTTTTTTTAACAACAAGCACTTTTATTAATAGGCCAAGTAGGCCAAAAGTAACACACCCAACTGATCCTCCGAAAAGAAAAACACACCCCTACAAATAGCTAAGTCCCATTATGAAGACACAACCTTAAGACCACCCAAATAACATCAATCTAACACCCAGCAAAGTGCATATTGTAAACAAAACCTTAAGACCCCCCAATTCTGTAGATTGTAGAAGCAGCAAAATACCAAAGACTACTCAACCGAAGTTAGCATCATAATTCTCCCAACTAACAAGGACCCAGATTTTGTTTATTTTAAGTCCAATGTCTTGATAGAATGAATAAACGTGTTTGGATCAAATCAAACCATCCCATAACTTTGAATGGAAAAACCTCTGCATATTCTGAGATCCAAATCTTTGAGAAGGGCCAAATTTCAAAAAGATGGATAGAAAACCAATTTAGCAATCCCAATCTACACAACTTGTGTCGACCTTTAAAAGAACATCACCATCCATTACATCAACCAGCCAAAACAACTCATGACCAGTTCCTTTGTTGATATTAAAATAAACCAGCCATGGAATCCTTTATCAGTCAGAAAGCAAGGCCATGTAACCCTAATTCCAACCACAGGAGACATGCCATCAACAACCATCAGCTGCACATTGAAATCACACAACCATATAAAAAGTAAGCTTCCTTAGCCCCTAACGAGTCTTGAGATGCCTTATCAAATAAAATTGTTAAAACATTAGACAGCAGCAACCCACAGAATGAAGTGGACAGCAATAAGACCATACTTCAATGGAATCCGTAAATCTTAAGCATTGATAAGAAAAAATCAGCGAAATCCATGAAGTCTCGAGAGTACTAGTCCCAGCCCTTTAACAATGACCTCTTGTATAAATAGGGCAGCTACGTACAGAATCGTTTAATCGTCATTTTTACTATACAAAGCTGCAGAAACTATTTATGGTTTCTCAAACCTTCATAGGAGACATAAAGGTAAAGACTTCCTCGTGATTGTTGCTGCACACTAAAGGAAGAAGAATATCATAATTGGGTTCAAGACCGTAAGGTAATACTATTGTCCCCCACTTGTACGCATCTATAGAATTGATAAGTAGCAAATCCGAGCATGCCAATAAGTTTTTGAAAATTATTTTTTTGCTGTGCATGATTTAATTTTTTTCGAAACCTAAATCCTTCAATATGTTCATAAAAGGTAGGTTATCTAGAAATTCCACGAAATTAGTTTTCAAAATATAATTACAGACCCAAACGGAATTTAGACAAATTTTTTTTATGGATTATAGAATTTCATTCGTAAAGCGATAACTTAGACGTTTAAGATGTTTTGGGGAATAATTGGAAGATTAGAGAACTCGTGAGGAGTTAAACACAATTTTGGAAAGTCGAGCGTGTATATAGAATGAGATGAGATTTTTTTCATTATTCTCAAAATATCTAAAGAGGAAAGAGGAGAGAGAAAATGGAGATTTAGTTCTCTGGGCCTTGTGACGCCAAACAACGGCCGTTCGTTCGTCAGATTTTTGCCTCATTTATATTTCAAGAATCCTAGAGGTAAGACCCATGTTTTCATACTGGTTAGGCCTTGTTTGGCAAAAAATTTTCAACAAATCTAATTTTGGAATTTTGGGAAAAACCATGTAAAACTCGTAGGAATCTTTTGTCATCGAATATTTAGCTTGGAATTGCTATTCTAGGGATTCTTTTGAAGTTATAGGAGCTTTGCTCGAGGTATGAGTTCCTCACCTATGTTATATAGAAAATTTTGGATGCTTTGAATATCATGTATGACTTGTGATCCGGGCAAAATTCATATGTTAGTTTAGGCCCGTTAATCTTACTCGTGAATATGTATGAAAAGCATATTTGTATGGTTATGTGAGCATGCTAAGTGATTATGTGGGTCAAAGGGGAGTATGGTACAATTTCATGCTGGGGTAAGCTTCTCAATGTTTGAGAATTTTAGTAGCGACAGTTACTTGTTAGTTTGGGAATCGGCCCTGCCAGAGCAGTTGGGTGCAATGGTTAATAGAATTTGGACTTGCTACTATTGGCATCGCGGTTTTAGACTTAGGATTTGCCGATATACCGGATGAATGCGTAACTCTCTCCCTAGAGACTATTTGATGTGCTTTGATGATTTAAAGCATAAATTATCATGTTTGCATTTGTTAGAATTGTACACTCAGCATATAGCTAAGCAATGAAGATTTACTCCATTGCAGGTACAAAGATAGAAAGAAGTACGTGAGGAATGAGGCCATTGGGATGATTTGGGGGATCGTCTCGGGTAATTACTTGTGTAGTAGATTTAATACTCTCAGTTAGAGAAATCGTAAGATTTTGTAATTTAAATTCTTAATGTTGTATTCGGAGGATTTGAAAGTGTAGATTCTTGTAATTGAATCTTAGAAGCTCTGGAACACTGTTAGTTTATTGTAATATTCTTTTGAAAACCTTTTGAAATTGGTTTGAATTGAATCAAAACTGTTGAGTTCATGCTTTGGTAATTAACAAGTTGAATTTCATGTTTTATGACTTTGTTTTAGTACTTATGAGATTTGATCCAAACATACCCTTAACTTGTTTCGTCAATGTTTTCAAAGCTTAGACTTGCTGTCTAATATGTTTATATACCTTTGGTAAAGTTTTAGAATGATTGGAAATTTGTATGTTGAGTTTTGACGTATTTTGTAATGTTTTAAAAAAACAATTTTTAAAAAATAGGCAAAGTGGGCTGCCTGTGAATAGTGTTTTTACAAAGGAAGTACATTTTTTTGAAAAATATTGAAATGTTCTATTTTGCTTTTAGGGTACATTTGGGATCCCTAATAACACTTTTATGGTTAATTTGAAAGATAATTAACTTTTTCTATTTTATATGGATTTTATAGACTTGTAGTTCAACGTTTTTCAAATAAACTTTTCTTTAAAGAGTTTCTTTATGTTTTTTTTCTGCTGCGTTTAATTTTCATGAATTGGATAAGTCTAGGTGGCATGCCACGTGTCATATTTCTGCTTGTAACAGGATGAGTCATGACAGGATGATATGATGTATAAGGAGTATCTTGAAGAGAATCAAGGTCCTTGAGAAAAAACTCAAGTAAGTGAGAGGAGCCTCGGCTCACCGATGGAAGCGGCCCAACTGGATGCCTATGGAGATATTGGTGAAGATGTGTATAGTGAGTGCAAGGTGAGTGCATTCATGGTGGAGGTGGGAATGGAAGCCTTTAATGTCCAACATGAAGATGGCTACGATGCCATGATGATGGTGAAGATGGTTACGATGCCATGATGATGATGATGATGATGATGATGATGGGTACGATGCCATGGTAATGTTGGAGGCAGATAGGAAGCCTTTAATCTCAGATAAGTTAGAATATAAAATGCCAAAACATTGTGTGTGTATGTGTAAGAGAGGCTTATATTCATTGTTTATAAATAAAAGAAGAAGCCAGCGTGGATGTAGACATGTTGGTTGGCTAAACCATGTAGAAATATTTGTGTGGTGATGTTTTTCAGTTGTGTGGTGATCTAACTTGCTCTCAGTATTCATATGTGTGGGTTATCTTTTCTGTGTGGATGTGATCTTGATTATGTGTGGTTTTGGGCCCACTCGCTCAACAATTGGTATTAGAGCTAATAGTGAACATCTCGATCCAACAGTCCCAAGGGATAGACTGATCAAGGGAATCAAAGGCTCAACATGTGAGGGGGAGATGTGAAGATCCTTGGAAGAGATGGTGGTTGCTCAAGGTCCTTGGAAGAAGATAGTTCTTATGATGCACAGAAGGTGATAGAAAAGCTTGATGGTACAAGAAATTCAACCTTGAAAAGATGTAGAAGATGGTAAAGCTGTGGATTACAGATCAAGAAGATGAAGATTTGAGAAATTGAGCCCAAGGTGAAGCTTGATGGAAATTGAAAAACTTCTCAAAATAGGGTATCTGCGTGAGCAGGTCGCCCGAGCACGCTTTCGGGTGATGCTTGAATAGATTAGAATCTGGAAACTCACCCAATAGAGTGTTCACATGAGCGGGTCATACGACCAAGCACGAAATTTTTGGGCGAGAGACAGCTTTTCTACGTTGATTAGGATAGCACCTTTGGGTAAGTTTCCACATATGATTAGTCTCCTAATCTATAGAAACACTTGTGTAGATTGGTTTTTTAGTGAAGAAGTATTTTCATGTTGATAAGTCTTCTTCTACTAGGATTAGAAATGTAAATAGTTATATATATAGTATGATATGATGTATAGAGAATATCTTAAAGAGAGTCAAGTTCCTTGAGAGAAAACTTAAGTAAGAGAGAGGTGCTTCAACTCACCTGTGGGCCTGGCCCAACCGGTCCCTGCCGGGATGTTGTTGAAGATGTGTGTAGTGAGTGCAAATTGAGTGCATTCATGGCGGAGGCAGGATTGGAAGTCTTAATGTCTAACGAGGAAGGATTGAAAGCCTTTAATGTCCAACATAAAGATGGCTATGATGCCATGATGATGGTGAAGATGGCTACGATGTCATGATGATGATGATGATAATGATGGCGGCTACGATGCCATAGTGATGGTGGAGGAGGATTGGAAGCCTTTATTCTAAGATGAGTAAGAATATAAAATGCCAAAACAGTTTGTGAGTGAGAGAGGCTTATATTCATTGTTTATCAATGAAAAAAGAAGCCGGTGTGGACGTAGGCATGATGGTTGGCCGAACTACGTAGAAATCTTTGTGTCTTCTCTTGTATGGTATGGTTTTTCAACTGTGTGGTGATCTATCTTGCTCTTACTATTCATATGAATGGATTATCTTTTCTATGTGGATGTGATCTTGATTATGTGCGGTTTTGCCCCCCCCCCCTCCCCGGGATAAATACAAGGTATTTGGACTGGACTTTTGGCCTCCCTAAGGGAGGTCTAGGGTTTGAAACCCCCCAGGGATTGTGTAACTTGGTATGGGTTCAAATCCTACCACTAGCTTGCCTCCCTAATTTACCTGGTGCATGTACTGTGGGGTCGGTGAACGTGCCCAAGGTTTGCCCCCTATTCTACTCCGATAAAAACAACAATACGTACTGATTCCGAAGGAGCGGAGGACAAGCTGGAGGATTTGTCCTTGTATCCAAAAAAAATTATTTTACAAAAACTTGTTACAAGTTGGGTAATAACGTAAATCAATCATGGTTTTTTTTCATTGGACTTCAACGTAATTGTGAAGTATAATAATCCAACAAAGTTAATTTTTTTTTTAGATATTTAGACGAAAGCCTTTGGAAGTAACTACCCAGAGTTTAAAGTCCAACTTTATTCTTAGTTTGTTAAAAAAAATCCCTCAAAGGTCGAGTTAAGTGATATTTCACCTAATATTCATGTTTGCCAAGAGAAATTTCACTTAATATTTTTGAATGGAGAATATTTCCCTAATCAAGAATTTTAATTGTCCTTAACTCTTAAAAATCTTATCACAATGTTCCCTTCACTAATTGGCCCTTATCGGATGAGAATTTGTTGCCAATTTTATAGCCATAGGCCCATAATCAAATACTCCAAGTTGACTTGAAAATAACATGCTATATGATAACACCTAATTTTTCCGATTCGGTGGTTCAATTTATGATTTCCCATTTATGGGCCATGTTGATAAGAACACACCCACACAAAGATTTCCATATGTGATAGAGGTATCTATCACCTGGTTTTTATTTTTTTGGCCAAGACTGTAATTAATAGCTAAATCTGATCTTCTATTGAATCTGTAAACTATTTCCTAAATGATCACACTTTCCGGTAATTAATAGCTTAATATGGTTTAATTGGTAAGGAACTAAATGCTGAATCTTATATGGTTAGAAAGGTATTAGAATCTAGTTTCCGAATCTTCAAACGGATTACAAATCCAACTTTTGTAGAGGGAGTTATGGCCATTTTAGTAAAGAGGTGTCAATTTGCCAAAACAGTCACTACAGTTGACCAAATTTGCATTTCCAGTCGACTGGATTTAAAAACAGTCAACTATTTTGTGTTTAGGATAGGTAGCTACTGGTATAATTATCCAGTCGACTGGATCATTTATATAGTCAATTGGATTATGTAGAAGAGCATAATGGTTAGTTTTCTAAACTCTCAAAAAATTGCTTTTATACCCCAAACCACTCCCAATAGTAATATATGTTAAAAAGGGTGATTTTATGTGTTGGGTAATCAAAAATCATTCAAACATCTTGATTAATCATCAATCATATTTGAGCCCTAGTTTGAGTGAAAAATCAATTTGCTTTAGATTTTAATTGTAATTCTTGAGAGAGCAAATTGTAGTGAGCTTTCATTTGTATTATCTACTCTTCAAGAGAGTTATCTTTGTATCCAAATCATTTATTAAAGAGTGAGAGTTAGTAACCATTGTGTGCAAAAAAGAGGTGTTCTTCTTTAGAAGAGATTGAAGGGTCTTGTAATGGTTTGGTGAACGCCCGTGAAGTGTATCAAAAGGGTTTGATCTACACCCATAAGTAGGTTGGAAAAGGAATCCTCAAGAGGTGTTCTTGATGGGTGGACATAGGCCGCGGTGTGCGGACTGTCGAACCACTTGATAACTCGGTTTGCAAGTGCCTCTTCCCTTCTCTCTTTACTTCATTGCTTGTGATTGTGTTTAATTTGCTATTAAATTTTTAAAAGGTTAATTTTCTACTAAAACCTTATTCACCCCCCATCTAAGATTTCCATTTCGGGCCAACAAATCTAGAGTTAAGATCGAATGGAAACTAACTCATCTCAAATATTTTATAGTGAGGGTTAATTGGCTTTCAAACCACCATGTTTAATGGCTCAAACTATGCGTATTAGAAAAATAGAATGAGCATATATTTGATTTCTCAAGATTTTAATTTATGGCAAATAGTGGTCAAAGGACCTCATCTTCCTACAAAAATTGAAAATGGCATTTTTATTCCAAAAATGGAAGATGAGTATAATGATGCCGATAAGAAACTCAAAAAATTACATGCTATGGCAATGAATCTGTTATATTGTGGTTTAGATCCAAATGAATACAATAGAATTTCATCTTGCGCAAATCCGCAAAAGAAATTTTGGATAAACTTGAAATTGCTCATGAGGGAACAAGCCAAGTCAAAAAGTCTAATATTAATTTGCTTGTTCAATCTTATGAAAATGTTTAAAATGTTGCCATACGAATCTATTGGGGAAATGTCTTCTCTTTTGACTATTATTATTAATAGCTTGAAATACCTTGGTAAAGTTTATCCTAATGAAAAAATGATTGAGAAGATTCATAGGTCTTTACCAAAGGATTGGCAACCAAAGTCACGGCTATTCGGGAAGCAAAAGAGCTAGCAAAGCTCTCTTTGGAACAACTCATAGGATCTCTCATAACGCATATGATGGATTTGGCCGTGTTTGAAACAAAAGGGAATAGAAAAGAAGTGAAAGAGAGAAAAATGGGAAAGATGTTGAGAGTGACGAGGATGAGGAGATGGAGATGATCACCCGAAAGTTGGCAAAGTTTCTAAGGCACGAAAAGCAATTCGGGAAGAAGCTACAAAAGAAGGATCACTCAAAAAAAGGCCACTCGGGATGACTCTGATAGTAAATCATCGGTTGATGACTCAAATGATGAAGAGATCATCAATCTTTGCCTCATGGCTTGGAAAGTGGGAGATTCTCTCCTACCACCTCAACAAATGAAGCATCTAAGAGATGCTTGGATAATGGTTTAATCTCTTACTTTAAGCCTAGTAAGAGTATGATAGATTAATTTGTGTTGATATTTCTCTTGATTTGGATAGCCTGCTAATCATGTTTGGTGTATTACATTAATTTGTTTTGATTGCGAAATCATGCTTGCATTTCGAATGGCTCGTTATTTTGGTGTTCAACTATCCATCCTCCTAAGGAGATAATGCATTATTTTGATCTTATAATTGGTATTTATTCATATATGCATATGTTGAGGAGGGGTGGGGGACATATTATTATGTTTACCTTAGTTGATTTGGTATCTTGTTGCCTCCATGATATGTTCCCTTATCTTGAGGGACAACTTTTAGTTCAAACCCCCTATCTTTTTGTTATTGTCAAAAAGGGGGCAAAAGGGGAAAAGGATAATAGAGATCATTAGAAAGTTATCATTCTTGAGAAAGTTATCATTCTTGGATTTATACTTTGCATATCTTGTTACTTTGAATGATAACATGAAAATGACTCTTATTGTGCTTTAATTGCAATATCTAAAGCGAAAAATTGTTAGCCTAGAATTTCTTTAAGACCTTATTTATGTTTGTTTTGATGATGACAAATCTATTGATAATAGCATATTCTTAATTGTTCTATTCTAAACTAATATCAAGTCATTTTCAGTGCGTTAATTTCTTGAATTATGCACTTAAATGTTTTAACTTTGTTTGATTTCATGAGATAGCATAAGGTGAAGTCCAAGAGTGATGGAGCTCAGCAAGGATCAAGCTAGAAAGGCTTGAAGATTTTTCATCTTTGTTGAAGACTAGGATTTACTTGTAAAGCAATTTGATCAATCACTCATAGGGGCTCAAGTGATATTAGTTGGACTTTATGATCCTTGCTCTCACACTTTAAAATCTTTCAAGTACCTGAACATATTTAGATCACTCACTTAAATTCATTTCACAAAAGTTTTCAAGTGGCTAAGTCAAAATGAGCACTACAGGAAAATAGGCTTTTTTCGACGGTTATTTTTCGGCACTAGAAAAACTGTCAAGAAAGATTGCTTTTCTTGGCGGTTCAGAATGGTGGTAAAAAAAGTGCCAGGAAAAAGTATTTTTTTCTCGATGCTAATTACGATGCTATGTGACCTACCAGAAAAAGTGATTTTTTCCGACAGTTATTGCGGTGGTATTGTAACAGTCGTAAAAAGTTGTTTTTTTCGACACTTGTTACGACAGTATGTGAAGAGCCGAAAAAGAGTTCATTTTTATGGCACTTCTTACGACAGTTTGGAAAAGAACCAGGAAAAATAAACTTTTCTCCACGATTTTTACGACGGTACTGCTACTGCTGAAATAAATTTATATTATTGACTATAATTATATATTCTTGAATAATTTTTTATATTTTATTTTCTAAAAATTTTAAGAGTTGTTTGGAAATACTTAAAATAGGATGTGATTCCATTTGAAGCTAACTTTCTATTTCATTTTTGTGATCGACAACCAATGTTTAATTGTTCGATGAACAAAAAAACAAAAAAAAAGTATGTTTACATTTGTTCAACAAAAAACTAGTTTAATTAAGAGAATTCTTAGGCTATGCACAAACACCTGTGCACGAGATTAACATTCACCAAATATTTAAAATTTATATTATCAGTGTAATTACTTGCAAACACAAAATATTGCACGCTTTTTTAAAACAGCGCCCCTTATATTAAATTTGTCAGTATAATTATTGCAACAACAAGAAGTTAATTAAAGAGATTTTTTAAACAAATTGTTAAATTGTGCAAAAATTAAAATTAAATTAGTTTGATTTATATTTCCTAATTGGATATTTTATACATTGTCCATAAATAAAAAATTATAATCGTTTTACTAAAGAATAATTGTTCAACTGATTTGAATTTTTTTTTGTCTAAATTAATTTGGACTTGAAACTAGCTTGTTTTAGAGTGGATGCTACAATTGGTTGTATATATATATATATATGTATATGTGTGTGTGTATGTGTGTGTGTGTGTGGGTATGCATATAATAGTAAAAAAAATCATAGATGTATGCACATACATCAAAAGAATCTGTACAAATTAAATAACTATTGAAAATATGGTTAAAAAATAAAAATAAAAAAACCCAAAAATTTTCATTGGAGTATGTTGACGTGATCCCACAATTATTAAATGGAATAATGTTATGCTTTCAAATATGAATCCCAACTTTCGTTTCCAAATATTTCGTCATTGGTACATGTACAGTGACTGGTGGTACCAAATGCCACCAGATGTGATACAACGAACTAAATATTGGGGAACCGACTTTGGAATTCAAATTTGGAAAGCATTATTAATTACTTTATTAAAGGGTAGTCATTACCATATTTCAGATGATAGGTCGAAAGACTCGAAACCATATTTAAATGCGAAATTCGATATGTATTTAGCATTTACTTTTATTGGAAGATGTTGAAGTGATTTGTCTATATTATTAAATGGAATAATGCTACACTTTCTAATTAATCCCAAACTTAGTTCCCACCAAATGCTTTGTCAATTCTACCAAATGTTGTAACAGCATTGACTAGTGGTACAACAACATAGAATTGGGGAACCAATTATAGGATTCAAATTTGGAAAGCAAAATGGTATATTGTACTAAATGGTCCCACTACCATGCCACATATGTCGGAAACCACAATTGAGATTCAAATTTGGCAAGTATATCATTACTCCATTAGAGGATGCCGATCAAGTGATCCCACTATTATTACATTTAAGGGAAATAATGCTATGCTTCAAAATTTTAATCCCATATTTAATTTCTCAAATGCTTTATCCGTTGCACCGCATGCTGTTATAGTGATTGGTCACACTTCATGGTACAATATAACAATAGATTTGAGAATCAATTTTGGGATTCAAATTTGAAAAGCAACCAAAAAAATAATACAAAGTACCAAATAAAAAAGGGTTAATTACACTTTACCACCATGTGCCTGTGGTTCAATCAGGTGCATCATCTGTTGCTCCTACTGTAGCTTCAGGATCACAACAGGTAAATAATACACACAATATTTACCTAAATGTGAAATACTAATGTTATTACAATGAGTGAGTATATTGATTGTGGCATTAACTTGTCATTAATGTGTAGGATCTCGAATCATCTAGGTCACAACAAAGATTCTCACAAGTATCTCCTTCGCAACCCCAACCACCACAGGCTACTACAGTGCCTTCATCACACCCTTTCAATCCATCTCATGAGGTGAGCAATTTTAAAAATATATATGCACAAAGTTTTTTATTTTATTTTTTTATTTTTATATTTTAGTATAGTGGTATTGTGTGAGGACATTTGCTGGGGCCAGGAGTAAGGGAGGGCATGGTCTTCAACCCCGGTAATAAGAGTGGCATGAAATGCCTTTTTACCAAGTAAGCTGAGCGGTTGGTCATGTACAAGGTCTTAGTTCTACGTTGGATCATATCCAATTGTTGTTGATTTATTTACATATGTGTGATTAATAAATGTAACGCAATGCAGTCACAAAATTTGAGGCGGAAAAAGAAGCAAAAGGCTAACAACAATAAGGTAATACCGTTTTATAGATTTGATTAGTTGCTATGTAATCTAATTCAACTATTTTTTTATGTCAAAATTATTAATTAAAATTATGTGATTGAGACATATATGTAATTGAATCTTGGATTTATAGGGTGAGAAGAAAGTAGATCTTGTTAGTTTCGGTCCACCAAAAGAAGTTGTCGCAAAAGGAGTTATTGTTAGTAAAGATCCAAAGGAAGTATGGGGAATACCATTGGGGATGGACTTTTGGGAAGTATATGTTGAAGAGATAGTAAACCCTGAAGAGCATTTGATACGACCTTGTGGAAATAAGCATACAGTTGGAGCTACTCTTAGAAAAAATATTGCTTAGCATTGTCATGATGTACTCCCTTTGTTATCTTTTTCATTTGTATATATATATTACTTTATTTTCTAATTACAACTATTATTGTTATTGAAATTTGTTTGTTACTTTTTTTTTGTAGGTCATGACTGATGATGCAGATGAATTGGTATGAGGCTTGTTATAGGTCCAGATGAACATCCTTTTCGTTTTGCATTGAAAGTAACGCAATTGCTTGAATCTAGTTGCACATGGTTATTAGAACTGCATACATGGTTAAATGACGATTGGAATTTTTATTTGCTTTTACGTATGTCATGGATGTGTAGTTACTTTTAAACTCTTTTTTTGGCTTTCTTAATTATGGTTGCACATACATTTTGTTTTCCTTTTGTTGAGAGTTGAATATTTTAACAGACACTTTATTTAGTTGTGTGAAGTTGAATAATTTATGGTATTTATTTGTCAAAAATACTTGTTCTTTGAAAATTTTGTGTGTAATGTCAACTCAGGATCACATTTTATTATTAATATGCTTGTAGAGCGATCCATTTTTAGTGTCGTGGTTTATTTGAGTAGATTTGGATAATAGTGGCAAGAAAGTGGATGAATGAATATCTATATAAAAATAATTAAAACGAACATTTAAAAAATGGGGGATAAAATAGGATATTATATTGCCCACTATCAACTGTTGGAATTGTATTTACCACGCTTTATAAATCGTCGGGATAAAGGTAGTAACACACTTCTTATACCGTTGGAAATAATATTTTCCACACTTGCTAAACTGTCAAAAATAAGTACATTACCCACACTTTAATTACCGTCGAAATAAAATAATTCCCACACTTGTTAACTACTGAATTAGTAGTTATACGTCACTAATTTTCCGTCGCGAATATTTTTTTCGACACTTACTTTTTGTGGATAACAAGTGTCACCAATATATCATTGTCTCTAAACTAGCAAAACGGTCGGAAATGGCATCGTAAAAACTTTCGGCGGTTTGCATAACCGCTGGAAAAGTATTTATCACCCCGTTTTTCTCAGTCGGTTATCCTACCACCGGGAAAAGCGCCGAAAAAAGTTTTTGTCACGCTTTTTGCTTAATCTCAACACTTTTTTTGCGTGGAAAAAGAGCATTTTTCCTGTAGTGAGGTAAGATTAGGCGAAGGGTCCAATTGTGCTAAAGACAATAAGAATGTTTTGTAAGTGGGTAAGAGTGGTAGTCACTGTTGATCATTTGATGTAGGATAGGATTAGGTTGAGTTGGGTTGTTAGATGTAGTAAATTAATGAGGCTACTTATTTATACTGGGGGGTCATGGGAAACTGCAAAGCTCTTGTGTGATACGGCGAAGTCGAGTTGGCCTCTTCTTAGTAGGCCGTTTGTTTAAGGTAGATGAGAGGTTTAAATGCTCTTGTTTAAGGTGGTTGGGATCATTAAATGGGACGTAGACAAAATAGTATATTGTGAAAACGGAGACATATGAGAGGGAGGTGCTGTCGTTTGGTGATGAACCAATACCATTGGTTGGTCAAAGGGGGAAGGAATACTACTGGTGCAGAGTTTTAAGTGAGTAGGGGTACCAAGGCTTTTGCTATTGGCTCTGAAAAGGTAAGCAAGGACGAGTGTCGAGGCTGCAGAGGGTTAAGCAAGGGCGGGAACCAAGGTTCTCTTCTATTAGTGCAGCGTAAGCTTGAAGTGATTGGGCACTGTTGGTCAAGGGTTTAAGCAAGTTTTACGCTGATGGGCTGCCCATTGGTTGTGAGGCTGGTTAGGAGTTAGGCACCTGAAAGTCACATGTCTATCTCTCTCTTTGGGACCAACCCTAACCTTGCCTATGAGGTGCAAACTAGGGAGTTGCCTTCGGCTCTAGCCACCTAGCCATGAGCTTCCGAAATCCCAACGGACTTGACAACCCTTAGGTACTGCTTCTGGACCAAGGGTGGGTGTTCGCGAGGTGAGTGTGTGTATAGTTGAAGTTTGCTTCCTTTGTGGGCTACTCTGAGGTGAGGCTTCAGAGTCGGCTAATCCAAAGTGAGGCTTGAGAGTGGGCTACTTGAGGTGGGACTCGGGGCGAGTTTCTCAGTCGTGGACTTTTACAATGGACTCTACGGGTAGGCCCGTTTGAGGTGAAGCTTCGGCGAGGCTTCGCTGTGGACTCATAGGCTTCGGAGCGGTGGAGCTTTGGAAGTGGTGAGGCTTCGAAAGTGGGCCACTTGAGGTGGGCCTTTTTCAATACAGTGGGCTCAATGGGTGAGAACTGTTTGTGGGCATTCTGAAGTGGGCTAGCGGTTGTTATTCATAATCAGTGGTGATGTTGTTACACGTGGAGTCGTTGGTGATGTGTATTGGTCAAACTATATGAGTCTTCAACTACTACCTACAAATCTTATATGGTTAGAAAGGTATTTGAATCTAGTTTTTGAATCTTCAAACAAATCACAAATTCGAGTTTTGTAGAGGCAATCATGGCCATTTTAGTATAGAGGTGTCAATAAGCCAAAATAATCAATACAGTCGACTGGATTTAAAAATAGTTGACTCTTTTGTGTTTTGGATTGGTAGCTACTGGTTTACTTATCCAATCGACTAGATCATTTATACAGTCGACTACATTGCGCATAACAGCATAATGGCCAGTTCTCTAAACTCTCCAAAAATTGTTTTTACATCCCCAACCACTCCCAACGGTCATATATGTTAAAAAGATATGTACAGGGGTGATTTTAAGTGTTGGGTAATCAAGGAAAATTATTCAAACATCTTGTTTTATCATCAATCATATTTGAGCCCTAATTTGAGTAAAAAATCAATTTCTTTAGATTTAAATAGTAAATCTTGAAAGAGCAAATTGTAGTGAGCTTTCATTTGTATTATCTACTCTTTAAGATAGTTATCTTTCTACCGAAATCATTTATTTGTAAAGAGTGAGGGTTAATAACTCTTGTGTACAAAGAAGTGATGTTCTTCCTTAGAAAAGATTGAAGGGTCTTGTAACAGTTTGGTGCACACCCGTGAAGTGTATCAAAACGATTTTATCTACACTCATAAGTAGGTTGGTAAAGGAATCCTCAAGAGGAGTTCTTGAGGGGTGGACGTAGGCCGCGGTGTGCAAATTATCGAACCACTTGAAAACTCAGTTTGTAAATGCCTCTTCCCTTATCTCTTTATGTCATTGCTTGTGATTGTGTTTAATTTGCTATTAAGTTTTTAAAATGTTAATTTTCCACTAAAACCTTATTCACATCCCTCTAAGGTTTCCATTTGGGGCTAACACTTTATATTTACATTATTTAAACACAGTGAAACACTTTTTAAGGTTAATGGTAAGTCCTTGTTTGGTTTCCTTGCTATTATTAATTGTTCTAGAGTAGTTGATAACTTAATCTTAGTGGCTTTGTTACATGGCCTTATCCTCTCTTGGCGGGTTGGGGTGTGACTGATTGTGAGTGTCATTAGAGAGAACTAGATAATAGGGGTAACATAGTGTGTGTGTGTGTGTGTGAGAGAGAGAGAGAGAGAGAGAGAGAGAGAGTATAGGATAGGAGATAGGTAGATTGATAGTAGTGGGCCTGGTGGCTAGCGCAGGTTAGGATTGGGGGTATGAGACTCAGAGAGTCGTGAGAGTGAGAGGGAGGGAGGGAGAGGAAGTGGAGAACTTAGATTAGGTATAGACACCCCATTTTGTTGGCTATTAGATTTAGGAGACCGCTAGCTTAGTGGTTCACAGTAATTAAAAAGATACGAAAAGGACTTCCGAAAGTCAACTCTATCTCTCAGCATGCTCGAGAACCAGTAAAAATGGCCAAAAATGCTCCTTAAAAACCAAAACTCCCGGATTTGAACCGAAAGCTCTGGATTAGAATTTTGTCGTATAAAAAGATCTAAAGATAGAATTTATAAGAAAATTGAATGAAAGCGTCAGCTCCCGGAAGCTCTTAGAAGTTCCCAGAACTTCTCGGAGATTCCTAGTACAAAAGATCTGGCCCAGATTTTGACTAGAAAATCATAGCACAATTTTAATTTTCAAATTATTTTCATAAATACTAGAGGTCAACAGTTTTCCAACGGTATATCGCACATAATTTTCATACTTAAATTGAATTTATAATGAATTTTTAAATATAAAAAGGCGATCAAATCGGCTTTTATAGTAAATATCTCAAAACATTCCAAAGAGACACAACTTGAATTTTCTTTTTCTTTTTTTTTTTTATATGGAAGGTAGGCTTCAATACCTTTCCAACAGTATATCATAAGCTCAGTTTGAAGCTCGTATGCATTTTTTTGTTAATTTCAAACAAAATAGGGTCTTTTCGCAAATACCACAAGTCCAGGGAGCCTAAAGGTGAAAAATGTCTGAGGAGTAGTGCCACCGCGGCACTCCTTCACAGATGGGTTCATTTTTGTAATTTATTTTAAGGCTCAATTTTGGAATAATTGGAAACCAAAACGACGTTGTAGTTTCTTGTTCACATAGCATTTGGACCAATGGTGTTTGTCCAATAAAATAAAATTAAGTTCGGCCCATATAAAATCTAAAAGTAGGTTACACGTGGACTACATATAGGGCTAAGGGCAGACTATTGTGGTCTATCAAAGTGTTATTGCCCAATGTGCGCAATTATGGTGGATCAAGGGTATGACGTGTGTAACCACGGGGGTAGTGTTACATGCAGTATTTTTGAAGCCCCACTATTCCCAAATTATGGAGATAATGGGTAGTTTTTTAACTGCTATTTGGAGGTTATGTGGATGTGGTCTATATAAGGAAGCAAGGAAGAAGAAATAGGGGATCCGAAAAATCAACAACTTCAACCAGATCCAAAAAATCAACAACTTCAACCAAATTTACTCTGTTTATTGTACTTTTCCTTTATCTTTCAATTTCTGTTTCTGTTCTAGAAGTAATTTACAGTAATTCATCAAGAGGCGTGTGTTCCCCTTTTGATCATCAATTAAAATGCATGATTACCACTTCTAATTAAATTTTGTTTGTAAAAGATCGAAAGGAAATCCAAATCTGTTACTTCTTTTGCTAATTTGAATGTCTCTAACACCGCAAGTCTTTGATCTTTGGTTGAAGCCTTTGAAATTTTGATCCTATAAAAAGAGATTGTGTATTTATATTTCTCTGTCTCTTTACTCGTCTGATTTGCATTTTGTTCATGTTCTAGAGGCCAGACGTTTGTTTGGCACGCTCGCATTTTTATAATCCCAAATTTTAGCCAAACAGAAATGAGAATAAGTACGTTCTACAACATGCATTGATGTCAAATCGTAAGGGACTGTTTGGTACAATAACTGAAACTTGTGAGTGACTACCAAATTAAACTCTCAAATGCATTGTCAGTTGTACATGCAGTGGCATGTGGTACCACAGATCAATGCCACAATATAGTACAATGTTTTTTTTTTATATATTTTTTGAATTTGAAAACCATAGCATCAGTCTTATTTATATAAAAAAAATAAAACAAATGAGAAAACAATAATTTGTTGAGGCCAAATATAGAGAAGCAAGACGAATGTTACAGTAAAAAAAATTGAGTCCTCTTTCCTTGTTTCTTTTGCATGAAGTCAGACTTTTGGTACCAGCCCATTCAACAATTTAAAGCATGTTCAGATTTTGACTACAGAACTAGGAGGGTTTTTTTTCCCTCTTTGATTATTTATATGAAAAATCGTATAATCAAAATATTTAACTTCTACTTGGAGTCACATTATTAAGGAGGAGATACATACGTAGAACTGATAGTGGCAGACCCAGAATTTGGTAGGTGGGGGGCCAATATAGAATAATCATGTATATAGTAGTGGGATTTGTACGGGGGGTTTAGGTGTTACGCTCCCGATGCAAAAAAAAAAATGGGTCTATTTATCCATATTTTTTTGTAATTTGTTTTTTTGTATATACCACATATTTTTTTTTACAATAATGATTAATCGCATGCAACAATTTACAAAACTGACAAATGGTAAAATAATTTAGTTTAGACTAAATTGATAAAACTACATATACATATTGACGTTTTCAAAATTTTTGAAATGGTTATATAAAATTACTACATATAAAAAGTTTTTCAAAATTTTGTAGAGGCGAAGAGTATTAATTTTCAAAATTACTTAGAGGTACATACAAAATATTTTGAAAATTTTCATATAAGTATAAAAAAAAAAATTCTAAAATTATGCAAGGCCATGACCGCCCTTGGCCCTAAGGTAGATCTGCCCCTGCTTATACTTCATCTCTGGATTGGCATTAATTCTTTTACGTAATTAGTTGAAGCCACTGAGTTACACATTGACCACGTCACGTTACAAGAAAATGAACTAAACTTCCTTGCAATTTGGTGAATACACGACTCAACTTAAGTGATCAGCAGCTGTTCAAAAGGATCTTTGCGTCCTTAATTTTTATTTTTTCTTAGCATATCACTACCCATATATATATCTGTGAATATATTAAATAATCAAGAAAACAACAAAGGGAAAAGAGAAAAGAGAGCTAGAGTTTCTCATAACACAAAAACTGAATGAATGAATACCATAGAAAAGAAGAGACAATAATAATATATCTAGGTATACAGTATTACCCTAATAGAAAGTAAAAGACTAAACTACCCTAAAGCTAATAAAACTAATAAGTACAATAGCTAACTCTAATACCCCTCCTCAAACTCACGATGCTGCAGCTAGAAGCATAGAGAGTTTGCCAACTAAAAAACGAAAACGCTGAATCGGATGTGACTTTGTAAACACATCAACAATTTGCGCGGAAGAAGAAACAAAAGGCAAAGTGATAGCTCCATGCTTAAGGTGATGACGAGTAATGTGACAATCAATCTCTATATGCTTCGTCCTCTCGTGGAAAACTGAATTGTGAGCAATCTGAATAGCACTTTTATTATCACAATACATAGGCGAAGGGCGAGGAAAGGAGACACCCATATCTGTAAGTAGCCGGCGTAACCAAATAACCTCACGTGTAGTCGAAGCCATAGCACGATACTCAGCTTCTGTGAAAGACACAGCAACAACATCTTGCTTGTTGCTCTTCCAAGAAATGAGAGAATCACCCAAAAATATACAATATCCAGTAACAGACTTGTGATCTGTAGGATCACCGGCCCAATCAGCATCAGAGTATGCACGCAGATCCAAGGAAGAAGATGACGAAAGTAAAAGACTTTGAAATCGAGTGCCTCTCAAGTACTTCAAAATACGATGAACATCAGCCCAATGAACTGTAGTAGGGGAAGTAACAACTGACTAACAACATGAACATCATGAGCAATATCCGGACGAGTAACAATAAGATAAACCAAGCTACCAACAATAGTGCGATATAAGGTAGGATCAGGCAAAGGAACACCATCAGAAGGAGAAAGACGAACATTAAGCTCCAAATTAAGGGGTATCAACAGTCTTATTATCAGTGAGGCGAGCACGCTCAAGAATGTCACCTGTATACTTAGACTGAGAAAGAAGATAACCTTTTGGAGAAAAGGCCACTTTAATCCCCAAAAAATAATGTAATAGACCTAAGTCCTTCATTTCAAAACAACGAGCTAATTCAGACTTCAACACTGCAATCCCATCAACATCATCACCAGTAATAATCATGTCATCAACATACAAAGAAAGCATAATACGACCAGTAGTGGTACACCTGATAAAGAGAGCTGAATCATACTCACTCGAGGAAAACCCAAATGAGGTAATCACAGTGGAAAACTTCCAAACCAAGCTCGAGGGGCTTGTTTAAGACCATATAAGGCTTTCTTAAGCCTGCAAACTTCACCTGGACCATGAAGAACACCCGGAGGAGGAACCATATAAACCTCCTCTTGGAGGTCTCCATTCAAGAAAGCATTTTTAACATCCATCTGAGTTATATGCCATTGACGAACAGAAGCAACGACAATAAGAGCACGAACAGTAGTTATTTTAGCAACAGGAGCAAAAGTCTACTCGTAATCCATACCATATTGCTGGGAAATACCCTTGGCAACCAATCTTGCTTTGTACCTCTCAACAGACCCATCTGACTTGGTTTTGATTTTATAAATCCAACGAGAACCAATAGCGCTCTTACCAGAAGGTAAGGGAACCAAACTCCAAGTGTCTGTCTTATACAATGCAGAGAGTTCCTCTGCCATAGCTTGATGCCAAAGAGGATCAAGAGTTGCCTCTTTATAGGACAGAGGCTCAGAGAGATCATGAACTGAAGCTAAAAAGAAAGCAAAAGAATCCGAATAACAAGAATAAACAAAATCATGTGATTGAGTGGACTTACGAGTGCGAGCAGGATAGCGAGGAGGTTCCACAGCCTCAGCAGGTGCTTGGGTAGCCTCTGGAAGGGAGGTAACATCAGGCGGCAAGGTACCAGTATCAGCAGAAGTAGAACCATGAGGTAAGACAATATCAGTGGTGTATGGGGCTTGAGAGGGCACACTATCAGTATCATAAGAGAATGGGACTAGATGGATGAGATCAGATTTAGTCAACTCATGATGATTATCAGGAATAGAAAAGAAGGGTATGTGCTCGAGAAATACAACATGGCGAGAGACATATAGTTTCTTAGTAACTGGGTCAAAGCAACGATATCCCTTTTGACCCTCATCATAACCTAGAAAAACATAAATAGAAGACTTTGGTGATAATTTAGTAATCTTTACACGAGGTCGAAGGACAAAACAAGTACAACCAAACACCTTTGAAGAAGAATAATCAAGAGCATGCCCATACAATTTTCAAAAGGTGACAGACCTGAGCAGTGAGAGGATGAAATTTTATTAATTAGATTGACAGCAGTAAGAACAGGCTCTCTCCAAAAATCACTAGGGACATATGCAGATAATAAAAGAGAGCGAGCAGTTTCAACAATATGCCGATGTTTCCTTTCAGCAAAACCATTTTGCTCAGGAGTGTCTGTACAAGAGGACTGGTGAATAGTTCCATCTAAAGGAAGCAATTCACGAAGTTTATGATAGGTAAACTCTCCACCTAAATCACATCTAAAACATTAGATGACAGCAGAATGTTGAGTTTTGACAAAAGCACGAAAGGTATTGTAAATATCAAAGAAGTCTGAACGACGATTCATAAGATAAACCCAACAGTAACGAATGCAATCATCAATAAATGATACATAATATCGAGACCCCCCTCTTGTAGTAACTGGAGAGGGTCCCCACACATTAAAATGAACAAAATCAAATGGTGCAAGAGAATAAGAAATACTTCTATTAAAAGTTAACGCTGAAAATTTTGCCAGTTTACAACCACTACAATCAGAAATATCATGAGTTTGTAAATCTCCTAATTGTCCTGTAGAAGCTAAAAATTTTAAACGAGAGGCTAAAACATGACCAAGGCGAGAATGCCATAAATAAAAACTAGACGAAGAAGAACTTAAACGAAAGGATGACAAGTCAACACTAGTAGCTACAACCACTGGTACATTGAGCTTGTCCAAGATGTATAATCCCCCTTGCCTATGGCCTGTCCCAATCAGTGTCTGAGACTGCGGATCCTGCACATGACAAACAGTAGAAAAAAAGAGACTAAGTAACCTGCATCATAAAGCTGACCAACAGAAGCAAGATTCATGGTAAGTTTGGGAATGTGGTAAACACTATACATGAGGTGTGATAACAGACCCAACACCTGTTAATGGCATGGGAGTACCATCAACAGTCATAATAGGCAAAGAAGAAGCAGGACATAAGGATGCAAACGACAACAAGTCAGGTGACATCTGATTAGAAGCTCTAGAGTCTAAGACCCAAATACCTGAGGACATACCTGAAGACATACCTGAAGACATACCTAGTGAAGAGGTATCCATAGCATGTGGCTGTGTTGCAAGAAACTTTTGAAATTGCTCAGCAAGGGAGGTCATGGACGGAGTGGATGGGGAAGGGGAACCGGGTCCAAATGAGTGTGATGGTGGTACAACTGCTACAGTGTTAGGCTGTGGAGTCCTATACGAACGCTGTTGAGATTGGTTATCAGATTTCCAATGAGAAGTATGGGGTTGCTGTTATTGTGGTGATCGACCATATGAGGGTTGGTTACTGCTATCGGGCTAGTTCGCTCGACCCAACCTAGGATACTGAGCCTTCCAATGACCCTTCTCCTTACAGTAGCTGCATACATCACTACCAACTCTCGAGTAAGGCTTATTCTGATTGTTGGATGATGGTCGAAAAGGGGCTGCTAAAACAGACAGAGTAGAGTCGGGGAGAATTCCCTTTCCAGACTGAGTCTTGAGATGTATTTTCTCGGCTACTAACTCATGGACAACAGAATTAACTAACGAAAGTGGGCTACGATGGAGAATGGACCCACGAAGACCCTCAAAATCATCACGTAGAGCCATCAAAAATTGAACTAGACGTTGTTCCTCCCTACTAGCGATATATGGTGCAAACGCCTGCAATTCGGGCAACTCCATAAGAGCCAACTGATCCCAAAAATCTGTCATTGTAGAATAGAACTCTTGAATGCTCAAATATTTTACTAAATTGGTATACAATTTTTTTTTACTTTTCAAAACTAACCTTCCTTGAAATCTACACCAAGACAAAACTAAAAATGTTAATTGTAATGATTAAGGGCAATTGTGAAAAATTGGTGTAGATTCTTTTTGTCCCCTTAATAAGTTGAGTTCCCAAAGATGGACTCAAAAAAAGGGACGGAGGGAGTAATAATTATGAAGCCAAAGTCTGCATAGTATGACTCATTTTTTTTTTTTTAAATCATAATCCTAATAGTATGTTCGGTCAAGCAATATTGAATGGAATGAGCAACTATTATGAATTTATGACATGTTCTCTTGTAGCCTTTGTATATTAATCTGTCTTGACGGAATCGTATATACATATATATATATATATGTACTAGCATTGACCCGTGCGTATTAAAAAAAATTTAAATAAAATTAGTAAATTTAGGAATTTTAAATAACAATTGCAATCGTTGCATCCAATTATATAGATTTTAATAATTATATCAAATTAATGAGTTAAGTACAACTCATTTGGGATTCAACATTTGGAAAGCATAACATTAATCTTATATTTAAAAGGGCCTCTTCTATCTCTGTCCTAGTTCATCACAAAGTTCTATCCACGAAATTCCAAAATATTTAATCTTTCTACACTTTTCGGTAAGGTAAACTAAATAAAATCTCAGATATTTTAATTGTAATTTTGATTATAAAAACGAAAAACAAAAGTAAAGACTACACAATTTAGGGGCAATACCCTGAAATTACAGAAGAAAGCATAACTATGTAAGATTACAAAAAACCATTCCTAAATGCAATTACAAATTTTGTATCAACTCCCATGTATTTGTTAATTTTGTTTCTTGGTTTGGGGGTATACTACTGTTCTATTTTCTTTTGTTGTTATAGGTTCAAAATTAGTTATACTTCTAAATTTAAAAATGACATTAAATTTTTGATATTAGTATTTAGACATTCAATTGGAAAATGTCAAATAAATGTAGATACAAACAATGTTAAATGGAGTTAACATATAACAAATCAAATGAAATTTTCAACGTGAAGTTTACTATGTGCGAGAGTGGGTATGTATTATGTGCACCAACACTCAAACAAGCACTCATGGATACATATCATTTAGGATAGACTGAAAAAGGCCTACCTTATCATAGCATCATTTGTAAATACTCTAATAGATTAGCAATGCCATGTGGCATGCCTTCTACATTACTATCTATATATGTATATGTATATGTATATGTATATGTATATGTATACATATATATATATATTTGAAGGGCAAAATAGTTATTTTATAAATATATTCAGACCAAATGGATCCTACCATTGGATCCAGAATGTCGAAAAACCTAAGCGTAGGTCACTTTGTATAAATTGATAATTCTAACAATGTTAACTTCTTATATGTAAGTTGCAAAGACAATTTGGTCATTTACCATATATATGTTTTTTAACTCCCAAAATAGTCTTAATATTCGAATGAGTTCATAGCATCCGACTAAGTTCAATTCTAGTTTAGTCTTAACAAGTTATGGCATTTTGGAGTATAAAGGGAAAAATAGTCATTTTACAAATAGATTCATACCAAATGGACCCAACAATTAAATCCTGAATCTAGAATAACTTTTAGGTATGTCACCTTGTGTTATTTGAAGACTTTGATTTTTTTAATTTATTAAAGGTAAGATCTAAGGGCAATTTGGTCATTTTGCGATTATATACTTTTTTTGGTCTCAGAGCTTATTTTATTACCATTTTCAAAAAAATGAAAAAAAAAAAACACCAAAACGAAATGGTAATCAAACAGACCCTTAACTATTTTGGTCATAAATAAATACATAGATATTTGTGGCGCATGTATTGCGCCACAACTAACCACTCCACTATTTCCGGCGCACATATTACGCCATAAATAACAACTCCACTATTTCCGGCTGACATATTCCGCCATAAGTAACCACTCCACTATTTGTGGCGCATATATGCGTCACAAATACAAATATTTGACTAGTTTTGCTATTTTATTTACGACCTAAAATTTTGCGTCGCAAATAACTAGTATTTGTGACGCGTATCGTGCGCCACAAATACTGTGCACCACAAAAAGCCCCGTTTGTTGTAGTGCCATACGTGACATAGACAAACAGTCATTTAAGTTTGGGATAGTTTTAATAAGTTTGATTAATTAACGAGGGTGTAATTGTAAAACTGAAGAAACTTTGGGAGGTAAGGATAATAAGCCAAAATATGTGGCTTACATGTTGTAGGACATGTGTCCTAATGACTCATCAAGAGTCATCTCCATCCTTAGTTAATTAGATGGATTTACAGAGAAAACATTGAACGAGAATTGACGACGACGTTGACGGTGAAGTTCACGACGACTAACGACGCGCCATTTAGCACCGGATTTCAAAATGGGCTACATATTCGGACTCCTAGAGGAATCATACCTGGCATATACTAGGCTCTTAATTCTGCTATTAGGAGCGAAATCCTCGAGGTGAGTGACAATAATTGTAGAATCTGAACAATTGGGTGTTTGAGATGATCTTTGTAATGAAAAGCATGTCTATTTGTATAAAGTAGCATGTCTAGTTATTATTGGCAAACTCATGTCATATGGTTAATAAGACCCATTGGTTTTGGATAATTTGATAGTTCTTGTATAATTTGTGAATTACACAGTGTAATGGCTATATGAGCATGTTGAGTTGTTTATTTGGGTCATAGGGGAATTTGTACTTGCCATCAAAGTGATGAGACCAGGTGCCAAAATTGTCCATGGGATTGCATGCTTGAAAGAAAAAGGTGTGGATCTCGGTTAGTCGCGCGGACTAATGGGGTAGTCGCGGGCTAACGTGAAAGGGTTGCCAGTACTTGCGTTCCCGAAGACCATAGTAATGTGTAGAAAAGATGAGATTGAACATGTTTATAATTATTGGCTTTCACCAGCATATAGCTGATATATTGTAGTGGTTATTAAATAAACATTGTAGGTGATAAAGGCAAGACGGTCAAGGAATGAAGAAATGGAATTGGGCGAGGAACGTGGGATTTTGGGGATGGTTGGGAATACATGGTTTACTTTATGTTTTAATCTAGGAACTTGTAATATGTTAATTCAGTTAGCTTTAGGGTATGCTTGTAGACGTTAACTTTGAATCCATGTTTTGTCAAAGAGTAATATTTGGGACACAACCTTCATACAACTTTCATACAACCTCCCCAAAAGATGTGTCTATCTCTCTCCTGTGACGTCACTGGACCCCACAGTGACACAGGAAAGAGATAGACACATCTTTTGGGGAGGTTGTATGAAAGTTGTATGAAGGTTGTGCCCCAAGTATTACCCTTTGTCAAATTAAGTGGTGGTTTGGTTTCTAAACTTTGTAAGCTTTTAGCACTTTAAATGGAACTTATTCTATGTTTCACCGGTTTACAAACTGGGCTAAACCTTGTGATAAATTTTGGTTGGGTTTTGTTTCCACAAGTTGTGGGCATTATTGTTGGGCTGTTGTTATCAGGTGTTAAGAGTGTTGGTTTGGTTTTTAACTTGTAAACAGGGGAATTGCTGCAGACTGTGTATTCTGCCGCGAGATCAGTCGACCGAACATGCGACCCACTCAACTGGATCATGTAGCAGAATGTAGAAATTTTAGGAGTTGGGAGTTCAGTCGACTGGACCTAATGTTCAGTCGACCGGGCCTCCAATTTCTCAGTCGACCGGAGTTTCCAGTCGACTGGACCATTTGATTTACAGGATTAAGCTCTCGGCAATCTTGCATTTCCAGTAGACCGGGTCCCCAATCAGTCGACTGGATACCCTATTTTAAATGAATTTGTTTTCAAAGATTTTTTAAGAATAGTTAAATGTTATTAACTCTGATTTTAAACTTAATAATGGATCTTTAGAAGTGTAATAGGAGCCTTGGTGGCGTGCCACATGTTCTAGAATCGTATGTGCGGTTCCAGGGCGTGACAAACAATGAGATCTTCAATTTTCATCTCCTTTCGTTTGTGCTTTAGGTAGTTCTTGAAATCATTCCAAGCAAGGGGCAATTTCTCAATAATTGCAGCAACCTGAAAGGTTTCACTCAAGGTCATCCCTTCATCATGGATTTCATGCAAGATCACTTGCAACTCTTGAACTTGACTGATCACAGTCTTTGAGTCCACCATCTTATAGTCGAGGAATCTCTCCACTACAAATTTCTTTGACCCTGCATCCTCGATTTTGTACTTCCTGTCTAAGGACTCCCATAGTTCCTTAGCAGTGGTCTTAACACTATACACATTATATAGTGTATCGTGTAAGCCATTCAATACATAGTTCCGGCACAGAAAGTCTGAGTGCTTGCAAGCATCAATGGCTAGCACAACCTCTCGATCTTGTTCGTTGTCATTAGGAACAGGAGCATCTTCCTTCAAGAACCTCGCAAGGTTCAAGGTAGTAAGATAGAATAGCATCTTTTGCTGCCATCTCTTGAAATCCACACCATTAAATTTTTTGGGTTTCTCCCCGTGGTTCATAGGAACAAGTTTGGATTGAGAAAACCTTCACAGGGATCGAACCAATCACCATGGTATTGGAACCAGTAGCACCGTCGGTTGCAACAGGGTTCGCAACAGTGTTCATAGTCTCATTTGCCATTTCTGAAAATATTATCAAAGGAGAAAAAGAATTAAATCTAATATTTTTATTTTTTCCTCCTCTTAGTTTTAACAGTGGCAGAATTCTTTTTCAAACAATTATTAGGAAAACGAGTGAATTTTAAGATTCTGCTTGAGAAATCCCAAAAAAAACGCAATCTGCACACTTTTCTACTAATGGTACATATTTTCCCTGATTCTGCACCGTTTGGTCAGAAATTGAGAATTACAGTAGCAGTTTTTTGTATTACTCAAACCAAACTGTTCTTCAAAAGTAATTCTATTTTTCCAAACCCGAATCTGTTTTTGTTTTAAGAAAGAAACGAATCTATTATTTATAAAAATATAAATCTGTTTTAAGATTGTTGGAAAAATTATATTGATATAATCGAAAATAAACAGAATCAGATTCTGGATTACAACTTATGAAAACAGGAAAAATTACACTTGAACAAAAACAGAAAATATAAACAAACCGAGGCTTGTGATATTTCATAGTTTTCTTAAAACAGATTCGCCACCTCACCGGATGTGCTTTAGGAAATTTTCGGCGTCTGTGTCCCAGGATACAGCGGCTTCTAACAGTAGTACAATACACAGAGTACAACTGCTCCGGTGAACTATGCTTCGTGCTCTCTCATGAAACCAAGGAAGGTAAATATAGAATAAGAAGAACTTTGTAATTTCGTGTGTATCTCCAAAAGAAGAAGAACCTCAAATTGTAGACAGAGGAGAGAGTGGATTAATTCCAAATTAGTTCAGAAACTCCAAAGGTTGTAACAACAACCTTTTGGAGTTCGTAACTCTTGGACCTTTCATTTTCTGTCACATATTAAGTGTGAAGAAATTTCAAAGATATTTTGCAACTCTGGAAAATTCTGGGGTCCAAAAAGAAATATTTTGTGCTGGTAGCACCCCGCACGGACGGCGCCAGCGGAGTGCGTGCGTGGAGTAAACCCAAAGGGCCTTAGGTCCTTCCCCTTTCACAAAACTGGGTATCCCTTGGGGCCAAAACCCAAAACATGAAGTAGCCTTATAAATACACTAAAGAGTTCTTTCATTTTTCCTATGTGGGATAAGGCAAGTTGTGAACCTTTTAAAATTCAACAACTCATTATAAGGGGTAACCTTTGAGCATTAATTTCTTATTCACCCATCAATAGTTTTGGATATGTGAATATCCAAATTTCATCTCCTCATGGAGGAAAACACAAATCCATAAAAACCCCACTTAAACTCTAAGTGAGTCCCACTTTTATTTGACCCTAAAAATTACCAAAACTCAACTTTAATCCAATAGATTTAGCACATGATATTGTTAGATTTGCTATTTTGGTTTACCAAAAGATATCACTTGGCTTGATAATTTCTCCGCTTGGATTGTCAATTGAGCAATTATGATGTTCGTTCTCTCTGCTACGTAATTTGCATGAAAATCACATAAATCTCTATTTTTTTTGTTTAAAAAAGAGATTTTATTAATAAAAAAACAGGGAAAAGGAAGTAATAAATACGTGAATTTATTTATTTTTTATTGTAATTGACCATTATTGACTTATAGATCTTCAATTCCAGAATCATACAACTTTCTCAAATAGTACTTTGGAAATGTGAAAATCTATGGTACTAATGTCACAGTGTGCTGTGTAGTAGAAGCTTTTTGCTACTGCTAGAAATGTTTGCTTAATGTCAGCTTTGATGTCATTGGTTGAGTTTTGGAGCACAAGTTGAACAAGTTCTTGCATGTCCGATTCAATCTGATTGGTTGAAACGTTGCCAGAATATGCATCCAAATTATCCGACCCATTTACCTGTTCATACAAGAATGAAAAATAGTTTTTAAAAAAATTTGTAGAAGAAAAAATCTGAGGAAAAAAAAAATTTCACAGTTCGAAATTCAATTTGTATCGGGACTCGGGAGACAACTCCTTTTCTATTATGTTTAAGCTAATTTAAGATGAATGCTAAACTCCATTAGGACTGATTTCAAATTTGTTCTATTATGTTTACAGAAGTAAGGCAAAAAAAAAAACACTTTCGTTATTTGGGTAGTAAGGGAAAATTAGGAAATAGAAAAATAAAAAACTAATACAAGGGTCTTTTTGGAAAGGAAAAAAAAAATTCAATTTTGAAGTGTTTGGTGAGATGTTAATTTCTTGCACGGGAATCTATCTGTAGTCTAATACAGTAATACTTCATAACATTGGCTCTTTGTTAAACCAACATAATTTGGTTTCAAAAATAAAAAATATAATTGGATTTTTGGGAAGGAAAAAATCCATTTTTTTGAAGTGTTTGGTGAAATGTTAATTCATTGCACGGGAATCTTTCCCTAGTCTAATACTGTATAAAATTGATTCTTTGTTAAACTAACATAAATTTAGTTCCCATTAGAAACATAGAGAAAATAAGACTAAGAATGAATGAACCATCAATCACAATATTATAATTTTGTGAGTCACAGTACTTTTATCTTTTTCTTAACTTTCTGCTCTATTTCTAAAGTATACACTAGGCAAAAACGCTTAATAAAAAAATATTTGTTTTTTTCCTCTTTTCTACTCTTTACTGTCTCTAAACATTCCTCAAATCAAATGAAGACTTGGAATAACTTTCTAAATTCAAAATTGAATGTTAACATCCATTGAGTTTAAACCAGAGAAGTCTAAATATTTAGGGCCCTTTTGTAACATTGTGCTTTTCTTTTCTTTTTCCTTTTTTGTTTTATAAAAAAATTCGAAAACGAAAAACGGGTTTGATAATCGGTTCCTTTTTTTCTTTTTGAAAAAGAAAATCTAAACCGCGTGCGATAATCTTTTTTATTTTTATTTTTTAAACACAACAATGAAATCAAACCCGAAAACAAAACAAGTTACTTGCTTATAATTTTCACTTTTCCGATTTTGCAAAATGAAAACAAAAACTAGTTTGGATTTTCATAATTTAGAAATCGTTACCGAGTTTTCAAAATTGACTTAATTACCTTGTTGATTTCAAATTGACGAAGTTGTTGGCACACTCTATTTGTTAGATCAGAGAGACGCTTGTACTGAGGGTGGTTCAATATCTCCTCGGATACACCACGGCCGCCGCAGAGATTCACTGTGTGCACTAGAAGCTCTCCCTCCCCTTTGGACTTACCCCCTTCCTCGCCCCATTCCGTCAACCACTTTTTCCACTACATTCACAACAACAAATAGTGGAGAGAGAGAGAAGATTGGCAGTTAGAAATTGAGTGATGAAGGGTAAATTATACTGGTCTCTCAAGCTTAAAATACAGGGAGCTTTCTCGTAGTGTGAAAAATTTAAATAACCTCCCTTAATTAAGGTTTGGGGGTGAGTAACACCTCTTGTCAGTTGACTATTACTTTTATTAATTGTTAAGTCAAATTTTTTTACTCTCCTATATCAAGAGTCTCTTTTGGGAATACCAACTTTTTGAAGAATTTTTCTGATTCGTAATTGAGAAATTTTCTAATTTATTTTTTTTTTGATCAATCACTTTTTGTTATTGCCTTTATTTAAATTTCAAAATTCCAATATCACATCAAAAAACATACGAAAGATTTTTAAACAGTAAAGGGTAAATTTAGAAAGTGTGTAGTATATTGATTTTTGAAATAGACTCTTAAAATGGGATATCAAGAAGGATTCTTAATTTGGAACAGAGGAAGTAATGTCCAAATTACCCTTATCAAATTCAATAGAACATTATATAATATTCTTATTCTGATATAATTAAAAGTTTATGAATGAATAATTTGTCTCTAATATAATGAAAACCAAAGTAAATGAAAACTATGTATGATATGTCTTCTCTAATACAAGTATAGAAGTATATGTACAGAGGTGCTCATGTTATGAAAACTCACAGCTTGACGTAGATTGGGGCGGATATATATGCCGTGCTCTACGAATGTATCCATAGAAAGTTGGTTTAGAGTTTCAATAAGTGTCTTGATCATATGTGTCTGCCCTGCCTTGTTCCTGCATAGAAAAACTCTTATATACTCCAAATATTTGGTGAAACTAATTTTAAGGTTATGTTTGGTTCATGGATTTCAAGAAAAAAAAAATAGGAGGAAAAATATTTTATTTTGTTTGGTTACCAAGGAAACTAGGATGGAAATTTTGGAATTGTGTGAGCAACTTTCTTCCATTTTTTCTTAAGGTACACCAACATTTTGAAAATTAAAATGAAAACTTAAAATAAAACAAAATAAATAAATAAAAGTTGTTTTGGAATTTCTGAAAGCCAAAATGGCCAATACTTAGCTCAAGTTAAGAAGTTGTTGCCATATGCCGTACTGATGTGTTTAAGAGAAACACCTACTGATTTATGAATATATAATTACAGAATAATTTTTGTTCACCCTAAAATCACTCACCTTCACGTATATGAATATATAATTATAGAATACATTTTTGCGGCTAATGCAGTGAGACCCATGATTTTTTAATTAATCCTTATTTGGGAGAGTTGAGTGAGCAATGGGTGAGTAATTTTGGGATGAGCAAAACTATACTCTATAATTATATATGTATCTAATGATATATAATTATGCAATTTATCAGACATATGAATAGTGAGATGATATGTATATATATATATATATATTTTTTTTTTTGGGGGGGGGAATCAATTGATGTAGTGGGCTCGTGGGAGGACGTAAGTGTCAAGGGCCCAGGGGAGGGAGGTGAGGTTCGAATGTTGGTATGAACGTAGCATGAACAACCTTTTTAATAACTACACTAATTAAGTTGTTGCTTGTGAAAGGATATATATATTATAGTTCGATCTTTGAAAAATGAATAACCTAATTTTTTTTCCCTGGCTCTTACATCTTAGAAATTATGAAATGCCCAAAAGTATCCTAGAATCAAGAAAAAGAAAAGATGACGTGGATAAAAATCAGAATTACGAGTGTAACAAATTTGTTTCACAAAAAATCAAAAAACAAAATTGATTATATCAGTTTTTCAGAATTTGGAAACTACAGACCAGAAGAGATTAGATATGTGATTTACGTACCTGTTAACATGATCCGGTCCGCTAGTATGGTTTTCGAACTCATGTAGGAAGGCTATCCTTTGCTCACAACAATATATTCCATCTTTTTGGAAATAAGATTCAACCATCTCCATTAGAATTCTTGATTTACACCATGCTAGCCTTTCATTCGACCTTTCGGGCTCGAATATATTGGCCGCTGCAAGAAAATAAGCAACAAGAAGGTCTCTTCTACTTATTCCATGCTCTCCAAAGTTGTTTTTTGTGTACCACCTGTGTATGAATCAACTTTAGTTTACAAATATATATATATATATAATACTAGTATACATATTTTGACAAATTATAATTCTTGTGTGGGGGCTTAGGTTTGTTACCTTTGGATGCTGTTCCATTCGGTTTGATGCAGCTTTTGGCAGTTATTATAGTCCATTTTTGCTAGCTCAAGATATGAATTGTTGTTAACATGCGGCAATCTGCAGATATGTTAGCAAACTGTAAGAGAACATCAGAAAAATACAATTCGAAGACCAATTGTGAGAAATCACCTTAATTCCCTATTCTTTTTTAATTTCTTAATATTTTTTTTTCTTTCTTTTTCTTTTATTTTATATTTTTATTGTTCTCTCTTTTAAAGAATGGATAGAGCTAAAAATTGACCCTAATGGTCAAAGTCTACTGGCCAGAAGCCTGAAGAAAGGACGTTTTATAGTGCTTAAATGCAAGTTACTGATGCAAGTCGTGTGGTGTCTATACAAGCCAATCACACACTCTCATTGTCTGACCAATGTGGGTTGACACAATCTCGATCTCCTGCTTAGAGCACCTTAGTGGAAATGCTAAATGGGTAAGTTTGGGTTAGTTGTTAGTTAATGTGCAAAATGGTGTTTGTAGTAGATATGTTAAGAGACATGTTAAGTGTGGGTCCCATGAGTCAGAAGTTAGCACAAATGTAATTATGGCCAGCCATCTAGAGTTGTTGACTGTGCAAAAAAATTATTTAAATAATAAAAAGTAGTAATATCATTAACATATCCGTTGGAAGTGGCAATGTCATTAACATGTCCGTTGTAAGGCATTTTTTGTATTTCAACATGTTAAGGTCAGATTCTCTCTAAGCTGTGTACATGTGGAGGAGAAAAGTGACGGTTAGTGGGTGTTACTTAACATATCCATACACATGCTCTTAATTATGCGACGCTCTCTTCGCATCCCACAACTTAATTATATACAGGCCAATGTGGGCCACATCTCTGCTCTCCTTACAACTTGACTTCTCATATAGAGAGTATGTCTGCTCATTGTTAACTGCAGGTAGAGTACCCCATCGCTGGGAGCAGGGTCGGCTCTGATACCATTTATAATATTAATTTGGTCTTTAAAGTTTTTTAATAGAAGTAATGTACTCTAAATATCTCATTATGTCAGAAAATTTGACAAAATTCACCCACTGCTATGCACAATTACGCTAATAGAGAGAGTGGTGGTGCTCCATTTTTGCACTTAAAAACCGTGATAGCGCATACCAGGTGAGTAAATTCTATCAACTTTTCTTACAGAATTATACATTTGGATCACAATGCTTCTATTCAAAAAATTTCGAGGACTAAATTAATACAATTAAAACTACAAAGACAAACATGAGACAGCGATCAAATTTCAAAAATGTACTTTGTAGTTAAGCCCAAAAAAAGGGTACCTACCTATATATGACCTTGGCAATCCAAATGTCGTATTCTCCACCATAGTGTTCTAGGTAGAACCGTGTCTCTATACGAGGTAAGCTTGCGTACCATGGCATGTCCAATGCGTACTCTACCTGTTATTAGCTCATCGTGGAACAACCAAGAGTTACTAACCATTCACATTGAAGTATATGATATATATGTATTATGTATTCACTTTAACTCGAACCACACGGTGAATTAGTGATCTTTTTGAAACTATAGTATCATTTAAATTAAAAATGCTACGCACACATTTCAAATCACATCCTAAATCACATCCTATACTTTAAATGTATGTACTTTGTGCTGTTTGAATTTTTCACACTTTTCTGTGCACTACTTACACATCACAGGGTACATGTATTTAAAGCAAGGATGTAGTTTGGGGTGTAATTTAAAATGTGTGCCTAGCATTGCTCCATTTAAATTGCATTTCACGGAAAAATGGTGGGGACCGGCGGGCAGCTCAGCTTGACCGTACCTCGAGTGAGGAAAGCCAAAAGTCCATAGCTTTTCCAGGCCACAAAATGTATAGTCTTACTCTTAAAGCCTTAAACATGAGCAGCCTACGCAAGTTGCACATTTTTCACAATAGATTTTCATTTTGTGTTAATTTCAAAATCATTTACTTCAACTAATTAACAAAGTTAAAAATGATTCAATTAACTTGTAATTTCCAAAATCACTTAATTCAATTAATTTTATAGAACATTTGTATCCAATAAATCTATTTTCATGGCTTGAAGACATTTTAGTACTCTCTAGTTTGGCCAAAGTTTCATTTTGGGCCCTCTAATTAGTTTCAATTTAAACACTTTGGGCCCTATTATCTAGAATTGGTTTCAATGTAGCTAGGCTTGCCTCTAACTCCATTAGTACAATTTGACGGCTCACTCATATATCTGCCTTGAAAACATCAGGGCCTAAAGTGAAACTTCTCCGAAACTCTAGCGCTCAAAGTGAAACTTTGCCTAAAATTCAGGGTCCAAAGTGAAACTCTTCCGTCTTCTATTATTAAGGAGTTAGGGTTAGGACCCATATTGCACGAAAATTGAAACTACAAGACTCAAAGTGTTTAAATTGAAAATAGAGAGCCCAAAATAAAACTTCGACCAAACTAGAGATTATTTAAATGTCTTTAAGCCAATTTTTAGTTTTGGTAGTTATTGTCGACAAGAAATAGAGGTTTAACCACAAAGAAAAATTCTTTTCTCTATTTAATAATTTGAAAATAATTAAAAGTCAGAGCACAAATCCAATTTATTTGGGCCTTTGGGTGAGCTTGGGTCCTCAAGTTTGAAGGCGAACCCAGACAACGCCCCAAGCCCAAGCCACCAATTCGGATGGAACAGAACGGGATGGGACAGTCTTGGCGGGCCATTTTTCCATGTCTAAACTCAACTTATGCTAGGTGAATTTCAAAAACAAAAAGAGCTTAATATTAATTATTTTTTTCAAACTTACCTCCCCAGGTAAGTCCTTGGTTAATAGCCATTTGTCGTAGAGCTCATTACTTGCTTGCTTCTCTCTCAAGAATTTAGCTGAGAATTGTTTGGCATCCTCAAGTATCTTCTCGCCCGGGAACATCACTTGAGCAGCTTTATACAAATTGTACATAACGGTAACCCCCTCAGATGTCTGTCCTTCGAAGCAGAAGAACTCTTCACCGTTTGTAAAAGGCTGAAAAGCATCTGAAACAAAATAGTGAAACTATTATAATGCAATCTACGAATCTAAGGGCCGCTTGGTATTACTATGCTTCCCAAATTTTTAAATGCTTTAATGGTTGTACAACATGATCTGGTAGTTGGTGTTGGTATCGCATACCACTGTTTGTTTGTAATACAACTTACTAAGCATTTGAAAATCAAATGTACGATTAAAAAATTTAGGAATAATAACTTTGTTTCCAATGAAAACCAGTTTTTGTTTCCTTTTCACAAAAAATACAACTAAAAATTAAACCGAAAACCACTTCCCCCTTTTTTTTAGCCAACAAAAAAAATTGAAAAAAAGAAAGAAAGAAAAGATGAAAGCAATTACTAAATACAATTTTATTTTTTAATTTTTTCATTTTCGAGAAAAGAAAAATGGAAATAATTACCAAACACATTTTTAGTTTTCTTTTCAAAAAAATAAAAACATAAACTAAAACATAAACCCGAAATACTAAAGTGGCCCTAAGATTTTCCTCTTTTTTTGGGTACACTTACCGGTCGAAACCTCATAGCCATGTAACCTCAGTAGTCTGAACCCCATATTTGTATCATCGAGATCTCCGATTTGTAAATTCGTTGCCCAGCCAATTCCACGATCGGTCCAACGACTGAAAAATCTCAGCTAGGTGATTCTTTGATTCATTGGAATGCTTCATTACTAATCTCTTGTTTTCATAATTTGACAATCACATTATGTATGGTTTGCACTCTTGTAGTTTATACTTGATATCATTTTCGTTAACATTGTTTAAACGTGGACATATTATGTAGACTTTGGAATTTTATTTTTGTATCAGTTTGCACCTTCTGTCAAAATCCGTGAAAATTAGTGAAAAATTTTTGATGAATTTTAATGGCGACAAAACTGTTGATAGACCTCTGCCAGATTTTGATAGAGGGTTAAAATTGAGAAAAATGTGGAACGTAAGGGTCTAATGTGTCAGTATTTAAACTATGAAGAGCAAATTGATATCAAATATAAAATATAAGACAGTGTTGAGTGTAATTAACCCTTAGAATATCAAAGCCTATGCTTAATTGGTCAAACCTGTACACATAATCAAGGCAATCTTGAATCTCTGTCTGAAAATAACGAGAAATTCCCAATCGCTCCAACCGATCAACAATCCATATCCGATTGAACAAGTCGATCGGGTAACTATGGGGCGCTAAACAGAGAAAGAATGTATAATGTTAGCATCCAAACATCGCTAAATATATGATAAATTATTTTATCCAGAGTGACCGTTACATCACCTTAGTGTGCTGATGCACCAATTATAGACAATTATGCACTGATCATTTATTTAATTCATACATTTATCTATATTTAGGAACTATTTGAGCTAAAAATATGATAAATTATTTTATCCAGAGTGACATCACAACATGTTATCGTACTGACACACATTTATATACAATTATGCACTTATCATTTATTAAATTCGACATATTTATCTACATTCAGGAACTACTTGAGCTAAAAATATGATAAATTATTTTTTTCAGAGTGACCATCACATACCGTTATCGTGCTGACCCACCATTTATATACAATTATGTACTGATCATTTATTTATTTTGTCATATTTATCTATATTTAGGAACTTCTTGCTATTTTTACTTTAAATAGATGATTAGTATGAAATAATTGTACATGAAGTGCGGCACACCACATCAAGCACAGTGACATAGTGTAACAGCCACCTAAATATCATCCCAATGGTAGTAAAATAAAAAAAATATTTATAAAATAATGAAAAAGCATTTTTATTTTTTTTACCTCCTCCATTGTATTTTGAAGTAACTTCTTTCAGAAATCTCAAGCAATCTTCATCTCTAGTCTGAATGAATGCAAAGGCAGTTGAGGATGGAGAAGTCAAGAATCCATCAGAAGATTGTAGTTTCAGTAACTTTTCCCAATCCAGGTCCTCCATCCCTTCTAAGCTCAGTAGAAGTGTTGTAGGCACTGTGTGCATTAAGTTCTTTGGTATCCTATCAACCCAAAAGATAAGAAAAGAAAAAAAAAATTAATAATTACATACATACATACATCAATACATACTTGCTAAAGTTATAGCTAAAGTTTGAGTTACATGATATTACCTTTTGAGCTTTAAGTCCCTTAGAGCATAGATCTCTTGCAAATATGGTGAATTATCCGGAATATCAATACCTAACTTTCGGGCTTTTTCCATAAGAGAAGGTAAGAGAACTTCAAACCCGGCTAACATGTTTTCGGGCTTCTCATTTTCAAGCTTACAAATGTTCTCTTTAATAAATGAAACTCCTGATTTCACAACATTAGTTCATGTTAGATTAATTTGATCATCAAAATAGAGCAATGATATTATGGTTTTGGAGCATAGTTATTAGAATGGACCGCGCAAACTGGCCTGTTTAACCAGTTGAATTGTGAACCAGTAGGTGGTTCAATTTGGTTCTTGAATCGGACCGATTGAACAATTGAATAGGCAAAAACCAGTGCGATCCGGCTAAACCAGTTAAATTTTCACCAAACCATCAGAAACAGTTGGATGAACTAGAAAAATTAGATTTACTACTTCTCTAAAAAAGAATATGAAAATTTGAAATCTTAGATGAATTGAACCTTGAGAACTATTTGACATGAGTCAATTAATACTACCACTAATTAATATACCTTGGATATGAATTTCTTACTAGAAAAGACATTTGGTTAGACACAACATAGTTGAATATTTGCCTTATTTAATTAATTCATTTGAAATTACGCTATAAAATCATAACAGCGGCCTTGGATATGAATTTCTTACTAGAAAAGACATTTAGTTAGACACAACATAGTTATACATTTGCCTTATTTAATTAATTCATTTGAAATTACGCTATAAAATCATAACAGCGGTTTAACCGGTTGGACCAATAGTTAAACCATTGTTCAGTTCTGATTTCTAATAACTATGATTTCGAATTTTTAAAATCTGAAGTACCCTTTTCAAGCTTCTTGGGATGAGCATTCCATGATTTCAATGCAAGAACACATGCAAATGTGTTGAGTATCCGATCATATGCTGAAAATATGTATTCATCACCCCATGAACCATCAGATAGCTGATTATCAGCAATCCATTGAAGGCTAGATGGGAACTGAGGAGAGCCACCTCCCTGTATATCCTCTATCAGAGCTACCCATGCAGTGTCATATGGAGATACACTTATATCTTCATCATCCACAGAACCCAACTTTGATCTAATGTAATCAACCCGTTTCTCAATCTCATCTGACTCGAAATCCTGCAAAATCACAGTGAGAGTTACACGAGTGTGACGGACAGGAGAGAATTTCAACAAGGCACATTAACATATTTACAATGACAACCATGTGTAATAGATGTAATAATTATCCCCAAAATGAGAAGAAGAAATTTAGATGTTTTTTTTTTTTTAAAATCAAAATCATTCGTTTCGAATGACAATGTCAATTTCACCTTGGAAATTATTATGTGATGAGTTCTTTGTTTTAAAGAAATGAGAGGGCCATGACAGTAGTAACTTAATTTGAAATTAATGTGGATATTTGCCTTTTATTTTACAACTAAGTAGGAGCATTACTTTAACTATCTATAGAATTTCTTTGTTTTAAAGTAATTATTGGGCGATGTCAATCTGTAATGAAATTTTCGATTTTAGTCTTCCTTTATAGAATATTACTCAGCAAATTAAAATAAAGGTAAAATACACTTTCTACTCTAGTTTTTGTGCAGTGACAATATAGTGCATATGATTTTACAGCTTGCATACACATTGAACAAATATCACTGTTTGGACTGTACCTAACTCTTTTGAAAAGTAAAAAGTAATAATAATAAAAAAAATATCATAATTCTTAAATTGGAATTCCAAATTTACTTCTGAATACTTTATTGGTTACTTCATTGGTTGTACTAAATATAATGGTATGTGATACATATCACTGACCTCTGTTACTACGTGGGATGCACAACTACTAAATCATTTAAACATCAAATTAGATATTCAAAATCATTTAAAAACCAAATTAGATATTCAAACTGGAAACCATAGCATAAATTTTACTCGAAAGAAAAAGTACTGACTAAGATTAAATGTTCAATTCACCTTACTAGCTTCCCCTTCTGCAACAAATTCCACAAATGGGCTCACAAGTTGACTCTGTGCCTTAATTGGTTGACATCTCTGGAGTACATCTTTATTTTCTGGAAACACTATTTTCTTTTAATGCCCATGTCTATTATACTCATGTACATAAATAAGCTTTCAAATCTCCAAATGTTTTATGCAAAAAAAATAAATAAATAAAGATTTTGTACAAACCTAGACCTTGAGTATCGGATGTAGGTAAGCATCGCGCAGAAAAGTCAAGAATAAAACGTGCATCTTTGGCCCCAAGCAAACAATTATTACCTGTAAAAAAAAAAGAGAGGTTATTTTCAGTACCGGCCTTGCCTCTAATGAAAGTAGGCGTGGGCCTAAAGCCTTCAACTTAGAACAAAATTTGAGGGGTTTCTAATACTTGACATTTTAGTACACCTTGTTATGTTATTCTTTCAAATTAAAGGTCCAAAAGACCAAAAAGGATTAACACAGCCTCTTACTTTTTTTCTTTTTATAAACCCCCAGTCCCTTGCTGACGTGTAAATATTTATTGCAATAGGGATATTATCCTATATGGTATCCCAAGTCAATAAGAACTTTATCAATCCATCTGGCCCCCCTATTTCCACGGGTGTCCTTATCCGAATCAACAAAAATCTATCACCTTTAGCAAAAATTCAAACTTTGTGAGAAGGGATATAATCTTATCTGGTATCCCTGTGATACCCAATATTTACTCCTTACTGACAGATCACCACAAACTCACGATTCTCTCTCTCTCTCTCTCTCTCTCTCTCTCTCTCTCTCTCTACATTCTCCCTCTCTATTCTAACAGTGCCCCCACACGCCCCCACTCTCTCATTTAATCAATGGGTCAGCAAATAAGAAAGAATTACCTTTTGAATTTATGAAGAACAGATCTGTAATTTGTATTTGCATCTATTTTTAGGGTTCTTGATTTTTGAAATAGAAATAAATTCTTTTTGCTTTTATAATTTCAATTTGACCACCGCTTGACTTTGATGACAAAGGCTTCTCAATTTTTTATTTTTTATTTTTGTTGAAATCATCTTCTATTCTGGTTCAGATTCTCCTTTGTTGTTGTGTTTGCCAAACAAGGGGATGAAGAAATAGAAATTCGTGTTTTTTACATGGCCTCCATAAAGATCTGTATTGTACTTTGTGCTGATTTGTTAAAATTAATGTACTGAGTTTAAAATTTTTCCATCTATATAACTAGTCGTGCATTCCCTATATATGGAAGAAAAAAAAATTTCTTGCATTTGTATGTGAGGGCCCTTTTTCAAATCCCGCCTAAGGCTCCCAAAACGTAAGGGCCGGCCCTGGTTATTTTCCCCCTTTTGTTAGTCAACTACAGTTGACCAGTTGACCATTAATTGTTTTGTAAATTCTTTATAGTATATGTATATGAAAGTAAATTTATTTTCTACTGATAAATTTGTTCTTATTTTTTAGATTAAGAAATTACATTTTGTTTTAGGGGTGTGTATATTCTTTTACTATTGCACCATTTACATTTTAGAATTCATCTCTAATGAATGAAATGTGACTGCCATACCGTGTGATGGCCAGTATGATCCCCTCATTACAGTAAGACTTATGTAAGACCCACAAAACATTCAAATCACAGTGAAAAAGTGCTAAAAGTCGAACAAGATAATTTTTTCATAATAAAGGGAGGTTTAGGTTAGTGGAGAAAGGGAAGTATTTGTAGTTTATAACCCTCAAACTTAGGGTATGTTTGATAATCCAATTAAGTGTTCAATTTTAGCAAACGGACCCTTACTTTTTTAGGGAAGATAGATAGGACTTTTGTTTCTTGAAATCTTGAAGATTCCTTTCGTAAACAGAAAGTTTGTTTAATTATTATTATGTAAATATAAAGTTGTAAAAGCTCAATTACCCTAGAAAGCAGTAGAATAGTTGAACCAAAAATAAAAGAACAGAAAGCAGTAGAAAAGAGCGTATATGTCCATGATGTTTATAGTGGAGAAATTTTTTACTATGTTTAGTATGCCTATGTGAACAAGTTCTTTTGATAGGACTCCTATTCAAAAGTGGGAACCTGCATGTTGAGCATGCGGTCTTACTCCAATGATCTATTCTCATTGGTTATAGGGTACCTGGCAGTATACCACCGAGTACCCTCAAAGCACCTAAAAAATTCTCGTATATATTAAGCCTATTTGTCTATCTCAAGTCACAAAAGCGAAAAGTTTTCGGATATATTTTGAGGGTATTGGCATATTATTACTTTCAATTAATAGAAGTGGACATTTTAGGTAGTACTCACATTTTTGAACCCATAAATAATAGAATCAGGGTTACAAATATTGGGGATCAAGAGTGTGGATTCCACCAAAAAGATTCATTTCTATTAATTGCAGGGTAGTAGGTACCACTTGATAAGCTCAAGGACCCAAAAATTTATCTACAAAAAATAGTAAAAAAAAACGAGAGATCGGATCTTCGGCTGCGCACTGCTAGGCAGCACCCTGACAGCGTCTATGTTGCGCTGACAGGATCACACAGTGGTTTTTTTTTTCTTTTTTTTTTTTTAGTAAAAAAAAAAAGAAAAAAAAAAAGAAAAAAAGAGGAGCCATTGTGTGGTCCTGCCAGCTCCATGCAGGCACTGCCCTAGTTGCGCGGCCGAGGATCCCCAAGCCAAAAACAAACATCATTCAGATTAATATGACAGAAGTGGATTATTACAACAGAGGAGAAATAGAGGAAGAATGAAAGGTATTAAAATGAGAGTTTAATACTTTTCGTTCGGTACTTTTCATACTATTCTAAGATTATTTCTGGAACAATTTTTCTTTTGGTTTATGTTTTGACTCTACATAAACACGCATATATATACGTGAATCAATCACTATAGGAAAAAAAAAATTTCAAACAAAGTTATCTACATCTTTTCCTTATACAATGAGAGTGAATGACAAATAACATATTTACCAGGAAAACAATTTGACCGGTGTTCAGTCGGAGATGAGCGTGTTATGCCATGAAGTGGCGGAGAGGAGCGGAGAAGGGTGACCTGAGAATACATATTGTGGGTTTTAGGCTGATTCAGTGAGGAAGGTGGAGAATTAGGGTTGATATTTAAAAGAAGAGGGAAGGGCTGGTCTGATATACTGATGGCATGCATTGGATATTTATATGCATATATACGGTCCAAGATACATATTCCACTAAGTGTGCGTTTTAGACTTCTTGGATTTCACTTCGCCTATTGATATTACAACTTGCACGGAATTTTGACATTCAACATTATTCACTTTGTTTGGATTATGAATGCATAATAAAAAATAAAAAATAAATTTAAAAAGGAAAAAAATATTACTCGTATAAAAATGGGATATTTGGTCATAGATTCATTAAAATTAAGTGCTACAGCCATCAACTCACACGATTTGACTATTTTTATAAACCCCACTGTTTTTTTTTTTTTTTTTTTTTTTAATCTGGTGAAAAGCTATCATGCGCTGGAACAGAAAAATGTCTAAGGCAATATATATTATCTGTCAACTCACTCGTTTTTTTAGTCTTTTTGAGTTTTTTTATTATTATTATTTTTTTTTTCATGTATTTCTTCGAGATCTATGCAATGGCCGGATTTGAAAATTGTACAAAATTAAGTAATTTGGAATCTCATTTTTTGATTTTATCTGTTAAAATAAATAATATTATCTATTGATTTGTCAACTTTAAACCACCATAACGTTTTTTAGCCTTTTGGGTGATTTTTTTTTTATTTTTTATTTCATGCATTTCTTCGAGATCTATGCAATGGAGTTGAAAATTGTGCAAAAGAAATTAATTTGGAACCTCTTTTTTTATTTTATTTATCAAAATAGATGATATTATCTGTTGACAGACATATAATATTAAGAAACAACCATAATATTAAAACTGTTTTTAGAAGTGATTACTCCAATGGTCTCATTCTAATATTGATGTGACAAAAATATTATTGTCCATTTTATAACGAATGTAGTGCTATTATACACAACACATGCAGTGGGATAGCATGTTTGCACAAATAATGATCAGCCCCAAGTGGCCAAGTCCCTAACCAACCCTGTCATTCATTTTAAAATTATGATGGATCAGCAATACCCATATTTTGTAAAGACCAAATAATACTTACGCATGAGAGAATTATTCAACAGTCGTTGTAGAATTTTCTTCATTTTTTTTTTTGCTAGGCAAAAGATTTTATTAAACAATGGCACCAGGCCACATTTAGTACACCAAATATCAACCCCAGATATACCTATGACAAACACGCCCTCAAATCTTGACCACCAACTCAAAATCACCCGCAAAAAAAAAAAAAGAATAAAAATAAAAATAAAATAGAATTTTCTTCATGTATGATTAATGAACTTAGTAGTTTACTGTACAACTATCAAAGTTGCGAATTAATGTGCTTTTATTTACAAAAGGAGGTATTGCTGATCCATCATAATTTTAAAATGAAGGACAGAGTTGGTTAGCTAGGGATTTGGGGCTGATCATTATTTGTACAAAAATGCTATCCCACTGCATGTATTGTGTATATATAAGGAAACAATAATGCTAGGGGTACTAGCAAATCTCATTAACACTCACACTCTATTTCTCTCCTAGTGATATTGTGGGGTCCACTGATACTAACAAATCTCATTAAATCTCACACTCTATTTCTCTCCTAGTGGTACTGTGGGGTCTACTGTGGGCCTCATAGTGCCACTAAGAGAGAGATAGAGTGTGGGTGTGAGCGGACCTCACAGCGCCACTAAGAAAGAGATAGAGCGTAAGTATGAGTGTTAGTAAAATTTGTTAGTGCCCAAAATATTAGTCCTAAGAAAATTACCATCCCACTGCATGTGTTGTGTATAATAGCACTACATTCGTTCTTAAATGGATTAAAATATTTTTGTCACATCATTTGAACGAGACCACTGGAGTAATCACTTAAAGAAGGACTAGTCCATAATTTGTTGCGCATGAAAGAATTATTCAACACAATCGTTAGAATTTTCATCATGTAAGAATTAACGCACACTTGGAATTTTCTATGGATGACGTAACATTGTAAAGAATCAATTCCATTGCAATATTCTCTAACATGGTATTAGAGATTTGGTTTTGAAGTTCTTGTGTTCAAGTCTAGTGTGCATTATATATATTGCATTTTATTATTTACTCTGTGGAGCTCGCTCTCACACTCTATTACATTAGTGTGACTATTCAATCTCCATACTGAAGACGGTTTGCACATAATATACATATATATATATATACAGGCACGCGCAGACACACAAATATTGTTGAACTCATTTTCTAATACCTTAAATTTTTTTGAATAACTGATGAACAGTTCAAGCTATAAATTTCACCCAATGTGCATTAGAAATTTAGACTAAAAAGTCAATTTTTTTCGTACGCCTTGGTTAAATATTTATCTTCTCTTCTGTCTTCTGGGCTATGAAGAACGACTAAATTATCTGTGTTCCAACTCCCAAGTATATGTCTGAACGGTCACATGGATAATGAGAGAACTAATAATTTCCATATACAAATGATCACCCCTAACCATGTTGGGGGAGAACTATAATAGTTTTGATTAGAGTGGAAGAGGATTTATGTAGAAATGAATTTGCTAGTATTCAAAACTTGGGAGTTTTTTCTTTTTTGTTTTTCTTACATCAATAGCTAGGAAGAACCCTTTTATATAGCTTTTACAGAAAGCTCTTGAATATAGCTCTCAACTACTCATATTTAATATTACTCCCAACTAAACACATTATAACTTACAACTAACCCCATTAGTTAGATTATTCTAGATTTACTAGATCATTCTAGATTTATATATTAAAATTACAAATTACTTTTAACACCCCCTCTTAATTTGTAATTTTCAATTTGTTCTTGAATCCTTCCAACTTCTCTATAGTGACAGCCTTGGTAAGAATGTCAGCTAGTTAGTCATTTGTGTTGATTAACTCCAAAACAATTTCTCCATTGCTCACTAGGTCTCGAATGAAATGGTGTCGAAGCTCAATGTGCTTTGATCGAGCATGAAACACCGAATTTTTTGTTAAAGCAATTGCAGACATATTATCACAATGAATAATAGTAGGCTCTTCCTACATATTCTGCAAATTTGAGAGAATTCTTCTTAACCAAATAGCTTCACAAGCTGCATCTGTTGCTGGGATGTACTCGGCTTCTGCTGAGGATAAAGCTACAGTTTTTTGCTTCTTAGAACTCCAAGAAATCACCTTTGTGCCAGACAAAATATGTATCTTGATGTGCTTTTTCTGTCATCCAATGAACGAGCCCAATCATTGTCAGTAAACCCAACTAGTTTGTTGTCATCTTCTTTCACATACAAAAGACCGTGTTTCTTTGTTCCTTGAAGATATCTTAGCACTCTTTTTGCTGCTACATAATGAAGCCTGCTTGGTTTATTCATAAATATGGAAATTAAGCTCACAGAATGCATAATGTTTGGCCTTGTATTTGTGAGATAAATCAAGGACCCAACAAGATTTCTAAAGAGTTTGGCATCCACTTTTTCCTTGCCATCATTTTGCTCTAACTTTTCATTCAACGACATGGGTGTTGACACTGATTTGCACTTATTCGTATGAAATTTCTTTAGCAAATCCTCAATGTACTTTTCTTGAGAAATAAAGATCTCCCCTTTCGATTACTTAACTTGGATTCCAAGAAAATATTTCATAAGACCCAAGTTAGTCATCTGAAATTCTCTCATCATATTCTTTTTAAAATCTTCAACCATCTTCATATTTGTGCCAAAGTAAATTAGATCATCAACATATAAGTAAACTATAAGAAAGTCTTTCGTACCTTCCTTTTTCACATAGAGTGATGGCTCACTTGAACTTCTTTGGAATCCATTTTTGGAAAAATATCCATCAATCTTGCTATTCCATGCCCTTGGCGCTTGTTTTAAGCCATAAAGAGCCTTTCGAAGCCTATATACTTTTCCTTCATGTGCTTCATAGCCTTGAGGTTGCTCCACGTATACTTCCTCTTCTAGCTCTCCATTAAGAATGGTCGATTTGACATCCAATTGATACACATTAAACTCCAATTGAGCTGCTAGAGCAAGAACTGTCTGTATAGTCTCCATTCGAACAACAGGTGCAAAAGTCTTATTAAAGTCAATTCCCGGCTGCTGTGAGTATCCTTTTGCTACCAACCGTGCTTTGTGTTTTTGAATGGAACCAGCTTCTTTGAACTTTGTCTTGTAAATCCACTTTAGTCCAATCACTGTTTTACCTTTTGGCAAGTCCACAAGCTCCCATGTTTTGTTCTTTTCTATGGTGGCAATCTCATCATCCATTGCCTTTCTCCATATCTCTTCTTCGATGGCCTTTTCAAAATTATGTGGTTCACAACAAAATAGAGCAACATCACATGCATCATAAATTTCTCTTAAAGATCATCTCTTGAAACAATCATCTTGTTAGTCTTTGGATTCAGAAGACGATATCCTTTTGACTCATTGCTGTAGCCAATAAAAATATGTTTTTCTCCCTTCTCATCAAACTTTTCTCTATTTTGTGGAAGAACCAGTGCGTAAGCAATGCTGCCAAAAAACTTTAAATTATCAACCACTGGTTTCTTCTTGTTCCATGCTTCAAATGGTGTTCTGTTTTGAACTGCTTTTGTTAGAGAGCTGTCGCGCCCGCCCCGAAGATGGGGGGCGGTCTCCTCGTGGGTCGCGACAGTTTACGTCAAGAAGCGTGAAAGTAGGTGAGGTGTATGAAAAGTGGGAGTAGGGCCAAGTAAGAGTTCAGAGTCGCAACCTAACATTTATTCGGGAGTTAGGATCCCTGCAAAGACAATCGATATGATCATCTTTGACTTTTGAAAAATGTTTTGGAACAGTAAGGCCCTTTAAAAGTGTGACTCGAATAGTCATGCGAAACCAGAGTTCTTGAAGTGGGTTTGGGGACTCGATTATGCCGAGGGAAGGTGTTAGGCACCTTCGACCATCCGTGACACACGATTGCCAATTTTAGTGATTTTCATAGTAACGGGGCATAAGTACGAAGTAATAGAGTATAGATACAAGAATTAGATTCAAGTATCCGTGACACGCGGTTGCCGATTTACATATCTCGACACGAGATAGTTTGAAAGTATGTATACGTCTCGACTCGAGAGAGTTTGAAAGTATGTACGTATCTTGACACGAGATAGTTTTGAAAGTATGTATACATATCTCGCCACGAGATAGTTTGAAATTATGTATACATATCTCGCCACGAGATAGTTTGAAAGTATGTATACGTATCTCGCCACGAGATAGTTTGAAATTATGTATACATATCTCGCCACGAGATAGTTTGAAAGTATGTATACGTCTCGACTCGAGAGAGTTTGAAAGTATGTACGTATCTCGACACGAGATAGTTTGAAAGAAAATAGTTATGGCCACACCCGAGTAAGGGTTGCATATGTATCTCGACTCGAGAATTAGGCCGTACATAGTTCTGTGCTGTGTATATGTATGGGTGTTTGGTCGATCTAGACCGTGAGTGTATAAAATAATGTTTGAGTAAAGTCGGTGTAGCTAGGAACTTTAACCTATACGGTGTAGTCCTAGACTTTAAACTTGAGAAAGTAATGAGTTATGAGAGCTTGTTTTGAGTAAAAGACGGAAGTAGATCAACCGTGCGATGCGTATTTTGTATTTTTTTTGTATTTTTTTGTCTTTTTGTTTTATGTTTTGGAAGTAAGGGTCGGTGCCCATGTGAGTGATAAAGTGTTTTGAAAGTAAGGGTCGGTGCCCATGTGAGTGAGAAAGTGTTTTGAAAGTAAGGGTCAGTGCCCAGTGCTTTGAAAAGGTGCCAAAAGTTTGGGTCGGTGCCCAGTGAAAAAAGAGTGTACCGGAAGTATGGGTCGGTGCCTGATGATGTAAAAAAGGTGATGTGAAAGTTTTACCGGAAGTACGGGTCGGTGCCCTATGCAAATGGAGAGAAGTATCATTATTTATGTTTCCTGATTTTATCAATGAAAATCTATAACAAGAGATAAAGTACAGCCAGATGGGTCATTAGATCTCCTTCCGACTGGCGCAGGAGATAAAGTCCAATCGGGTGTATTTCGAAGGTCTCCTTCCGACTGGCGCAGGATATAGCAATTTGATAAAGTTCAGCCGGGTAGGTCATTAGATCTCCTTTCGGCTTATGCGGGAAATAAAGACCAATCGGATGGAGTTTGAGGCCTCCTTCCGGCTGGCGCAAGATATAACAGTTTGATAAAGTTCTGCCGGGTGGGTCATTAGATCTCCTTCCGGCTAACGCAGGATATAAAGTCCAATCGGGTGGAGTTCGAGGCCTCCTTCCGACTGGCACAAGATATAGCAGTTTGATAAAGTTCAGTCGGGTGGGTCATTAGATCTCCTTCCGACTGACGCATGATATAAAGTCCAATCGGGTGGAGTTCGAGGCCTCCTTCCGACTGGCGCAAGATATAACAATTTGATAAAGTTCAGCCAGGTGGGTCATTAGATCTCCTTTCGGCTGACGCAGGATATATAAAGTCCAATCGGGTGTAGTTCGAGGCCTCCTTTCGACTGGCGCAAGATATAACAGTTTGATAAAGTTCAGCCGGGTGGGTCATTAGATCTCCTTCCGGCTGACGCAGGATATAAAGTCCAATCGAGTGGAGTTCGAGGGCTCCTTCCGACTGGAGAAAAAAATAAAGGCGGAATATCCGACCAGTGGATTTATAGGGAGCCCAGACCACTAAGAGTATGAGTTGAGGATGTTACCTGTGCAGAGGCGATTATTGAAGTTTAGTCGTTGTTTATAGAGAAAGAATGAAATAAATCCGAGAAACATTGCGGAAATAATTCGAGAAGTCCCAAGTCATATTTTGACACAAAATCGACTTAAATGGACGTCATGGTTGGGTCCAGAAGGGCCGAAATAATCAAGATGTAAATCGTACGTTTGAATAGTACCCGTACGTATACTATATGTATGAATAGTACCGTATGTATGAATAGTACTATACATAGGAATAGTGCACATATGTATACTGTATGAATGACATTATAGGTGCTTATGATGGAGTTTGGATTTTATTTGGTCAATGTAGCCAAACAGGGTTTCGAAGAAGAGAAAGGTTAGGGATTCCCAAACAAAGCCTAAGGGAGAAAGTGCATTGGCCAATTTTTTGGAAGGGGGGGGACCTCCTATTTATAGGAAAAAAATTTTATTTAAAAAATAATTAATTATAAAAAATAATAATAAAGTAATAAAATATCTAGATATTGTGTGTGCGCCGCGTTCTCTGGGATTTTCGGAAAGCTACATGGTTGAAAACTGGACTGGTGGGTTCTCTCGACTAACACATAATTTTGAAGTCGGAATTGGATTTTTAAGACTTTGTTTGACCCACATTCGGCACCAGTTATGACAAAACACGCCAATCGAGGTGCACTTTCCGAAATCCGGTGTTCGAATGAGACGAAATTACATGGTTCCCTTTATTTTAATGTGAGGAGTATTTTCCTGCGATCAGAAAGTGACTCCAATGGCGCGATTGACCCAGATTTGGATTACATAGTCGCTAAGCAAAAAAAATATCTAAATATATGTACAAGCGCCGTGCTTACGAATTTTCTGAAAGGTAGTGCGACGAAAACTTGGACTTATGTGATCCTCTCGACAAACGCAAAATATTAGTGCAAAAATGAAATTCTTGAAACACTATATGACTCGTAGTAAGCATCTGTCTTGACAAATCCGTTAATTAAAATGTACTTTTTCGGAATCTAGTATCGGATTGAGATGAAATTTTAGGGATTTATCCGTCTCGATGTAACGAGTATTTTCCTTAAATCAGAAAGTGACACCTATGGCCCGATTGGCCCAAATCTGAATTACTTAGTCACTAAGCAAAAAAAATATCTAGGTATTTGTACACGCGCCGCGCTTCCGAATTTTCTGGAAGGCAGTGCGACGAAAACTGGGACTTCCGTGATCCTCTCGACAAACGTGAAATATTATTACAAAAATGAAATTCTTAAAACACTATATGACTCGTATTAAGCATCTGTCTAGACAAATCCGTTAATTAAAATGTACTTTTTCGGAATCTGGTATCGAATTGAGATGAAGTTTTAGGGATTTCTCCATCTCGATGTGAAGAGTATTTTCCTCAAATCAGAAAGTGACTCCGATGGCACGATTGGCCGAAATTTGGATTACTTAGTCGCTAAGCAAAGAAAATATCTAGATATTTGTACATGCGCTGCGCTTTCGAATTTTCTGTAAGGCAGTACGACGAAAACTTGGACATTCGCAGTCCTCTTGACAAACGCAGAATTTTAGTGCAAAAATAGAATTCTTAAAATGCCATCTGACTCGTATTAAGCATCTGTCTTGACAAACCCGTTAATTAAAATTCACTTTTTTCGGAATCTGGTATCAGATTGAGATGAAGTTTTCAAGGATTTCTCCGTCTCGATGTAAAAGGTGTTTTAATGCAGACCAGAAATACCATGACAGATTTGATCTTGAAGACCAAGGCTTTCTGATGATTTATCAGTATAAATTGACGCGCTTGTGAGTGATCTTATCGCAGTTTGATGGCAACGAAATTTCTGAAGGCTCTTCACCTTGACAAATATGGATTTTTGGTATCAATTTTAAACCTTCTGAAGTTCTCTGGCGATGACATAGAATTTTTCCGTTTGATTTCTACTCCTGATAACGTAATTTTTCCAGATCCGGTGTTCAATTGAGATGAAATTTTAGACAGTCCTCGGTAATGTCACGCACTTCCATTCTGTCATAAAAAATGCTTGTTCTGACAATCGAAAATCTAAAAAGGGAATCCCGGTCCCTCTTTGGCAAAATAGCAGATTCGTCCGAACTTTAAACAATGATTATTTCTTCGCCCGTGGTCCGATTTTGACGATTCGAAGTCTAAGGACCTTGTATTTATGAGCTCTTCACACCCGTCGGACTCGATGTTCATTATCGTCTGCCTTTTTGTAGGTGGGCAAAAATCGAGTGTCTACAACTGATCTGACATGCTTTTGAAACCATGCTGGTGTGTATTCAAATTGACGACAACTTTTAAGTGATGAGAATAATTAAAAAGACGTGCCAAAGTAGGCAAGTGAGTATGAGATGCCATTGTAGGTAAGTGATTGGTGTGCCAAAGTAGGCAGCTGGGGATTGGGAGTATTGCTAGAGTGGGCAAATAGCTCCGCTGGGGATTGAGAGCATTACCAGAATGGGTGAACGACTCTGTTGAGGATTCATGTGAGAATCGAGTAGAAGAGGGATGGTGTAGTCAAGAAGTGCGTAATCGCGTAATCTCAAACTTTAATAAAAAATGTAATAAAGTGAGGGTGTAGTTGAGCTCTTAGAGCTGCCTACGTATCTCCCGTCGGGAGAATCAAACTGTGCGTAGTTCGTATAAACCTGCGTAGCTGAGAGATAGTGGGAGTCAGTGTAGTCGAGAAGTACATAGCTGCGTAATCTCAAAGTTTAACCAAGAATGTAGTAAAGTGAGGGTATGGTCAAGCCTTTATAGGTGCCTACGTATCTCCTGTCAGAGAATCAGACCGTGCGTAGTTCGTAACAGGGTGAAAAGGATGTCATGTTGGGATAGTGAAGAGCAAAATGCCATGTTGGGACGTGATTGTAGTGGATACAAAGGAGCGAAATGCCACGTAGGGCGTAATTGTTGTGAGATAGGAGAGCAAAATGCCACGTGGGGACGTGATTGCTATGGATATGAGAGTGTAAAATGCCACGTAGGGCGTGATCGTTGTGGGATAGAAGAGCAAAATGCTACGTGGGGGCATGATTGCTATGGATATGAGAGTGCAAAATGCCACGTAGGGCGTGATCGCTGTGGGATAGAAGAGCAAAATGCCATGTAAGGCGTGATTGCTGTGGAGATAAGATCAACAGAATGCGATGCGCGTGACTGTTAAAGATATCAGAGAGCATAATGCCAAGTAGGGTGTGATTGCTATAAAGAGTTTGAGATCAGAGAAGCAAAATACCACATAGGGTGTGATTGCTGTGAAGACTCGAGAGCAAAATGCCACGTGGGGCGTGATTGCTGTGAAGAGTGATGAAATTAGCAAAAGCGGTATACATGATTGTAGTGGACAGGTGAGGATAGCAAAATGCGATGCGCGTGATTGCTATAGAGTGCGGGAGGGTAAGAGAAATACCTGATGCTTGATGTCGATGTAAGTTGGATGCCGTTTGAGGGACTTATACCTGATGGTAGGTGATATGAACAGAATACCACTTGACGGACTCACTCCTCTGATTTTGATGATAGATAATGTGAATAGGACGCCTCTTGACGGACTTAATCCTGATTCTGGAAGTAAGCAGTGAACAGGCTACCGCTCGGGGCCTTATATACCTGATGCTTGTGATGGAATAGGACGCCGTTTGAAGGACTCACTCTTGATTCTGATGATGGATTCTGATGGCGAGTGAACAGGATGCCGCTTGAGGGTCTTATACATGATTCTAGGAGTGGATAGTAGATAGGATGCTGCTGGGGGTCTCATACTTGATCCTGATTCGAGCGTGAATGGTTAGTCCAGAGCAATGGATAGATTTCTTGACAATCCACCAAGGAGAAGACTGATCTGATATGTGGATCTGAGTAGATGGATCAGTGTGAAGTTGGCGAGTCTGGGCAAAGGTTGATATCGTGGCTTAGTTAGTGGCGAGCTTTTTGGGTCATTCGATAGTAGTGTCGGAACCAGTTATCCCTGCTATAGAAAGTATGCACTGTCTGCTATGCTGAAAGATATGAATGGATTTTGAAAGTTATGTCATGCTAAGTATAAGTATTTACAAGAGTATGATGCATGAATATATCATCTGTGAAAGAATGCTCATGAGTTAGTGGATATTGACCGTCTTATCGCCTGTTGAGTACCAGAGACAAAGTATTTGATTGTGTGAGTTTGGTGCCCCAGTGATCGTCCTTCAGAAGGACCCAGTTTTTTAATATTTGATTTCTCTCGAGCTTTCATTCTCTCTGAAACCAATTTTACCTTCGACGCCCTTACGGGTTTTCACCGAATTCGGTTATGTGATTGTTGTGCTTCAGTGTATCTTATGATTTTGAAAGTATGTGGCACGCCCGTCGTTTGGAATGATGCAAGTATGTGATCTTATGAACCCAACAAGGCTTGTATCAATCAAAGTGGACTTTACTGGGTTGTAACGTAAGCCAGGAGAAAGGATCGCATGAAGGCTCAAAGTATATTTTGAAAAGTCGGTTGAGATTCTTGAGATCACCTTATGCCCTGCTTTTTCCTTCTTTTGATTTTGTTCTTTTTCTTTTTGTTTTTGTATTCGTCCCAATCTAGTGTGAGGTACATTATTGCCGAGTAAAGTATGTACTGGGGAGAATTGCCCCATTTTTGAAGTATGTATCCGAGTCAGATCATAACTTTTGTGGATTTGCTCCAGCTTTGCATTGAGTTCTATTTTGTTTGTTTTTTCTTTCTTTTTTCTTTTGGCATTGCCCCAGTATAGATCCTCAGGGGTTTAAGTTTGAAAAAAAATCATCGTATGGCTCAAGTGGGCTAACGAGGGAAAGTAGTGTATAGATAGCTGAAATGATTGCCTCTAATCATTTTGGCACAAGTCGAGTCGGGTTCAAAGATCACATATATGCATCATTGAAGTTAGAGATCCTGAGAATGAGTATTTGCTTTCCTGACTAGGATTGAGGGGCCTCATGTGGGCCAGTAGTGATCGTGATGACCTCTTTTGCTGAGATGTGGGGGGCAAAGATTGCCCTAGTCTATGTATGTCATGATCCTGAGAATGGACCAAGGACTGTTCTTGAATGCCCGTCGGTTGTCTGCTCCATTCTTGTGTCCTCAGATGACATCAAGCTGTCATAGAGAAGTATGCTTTTGTCACCTGGTTCTTGTTAAGATGTGCGCATCGTCAGAGGATGAAATGACCGATTTGTGAACTTGAGTCGTTTCTCGGCATGACCTTGTGTTGATCGTACTTTCAGGCAGAATCGAACATAGCTTTGTTATGTCCGGAAGTCTAGTACAATGTCTAATTCGTATTCAATATGTAGTAAGACAGTCATATCCAACATACTCATGAGATTTAAGGAATGAGAGCAGATGTCAGTTATTGAATGATGCAAAGAATGAGTTTTGTTTTTGTTTTTCGTTTGAAAGTATGCACTTATGCAAAGCAGGCAAAGCATAAATTCAATAATATGGAGAAACTGCCCCTGTATGGAAGATGATGAGGAGTAATGTTTTAAGACAGTGGGCCGAGTATTGGGTCTCTTACGAGAGTCATCTCGGGCATGGACAGAGCTTGTGGATGTATATGGGTAGAAGTTGGCCTATTGGTTCAGCGGCTTGAAGGTTCGAACAATCGCGAATGCGCTGGTACTGCTCGGATTTGACCTCCACAGATTTTGTCATCTACCCTGCTCAGGCTAAATGTTTGGATTTGGAAGTTGGATTTGAAAATCAGAGCTGTTTGGACTGGTTGTCCATTCAGACTTTCTCAATCCGTGGAGAAGTCGGTGATGCCGGGAGTAGGTTGAGCGTGTAGAAGCTTCCCATGTTGACCTCTATAAAAAATGTACCTGCAGCGGAGGTCAGAAGAAGTAGAGGTAGACGTAAAGTTAGTAAGTCGCTTCAAAGAAAGAAACGGGGATTCTTCTCCCATTGACTCGTTAGAGATGAGAGAGTACTACCCCAGTATAATGTGTGTTCTCAAGGTATGAGATGCATCTGGATAGCCTTTCGGCGTCACCAAATGTCTTTGAAAAGTGGATTTGTCCTTGGGGAGTTTTATTTTTGTTTTTAAAAGGTGAGAATGAGCTTTGAAAAAAGTCTGGCAGCCTTCCGGCGCCGTTTATGAGTTTTTTTTTTAAAGTTTATCCAACCCTGGTCTATATACAGGTGCAAGGGGAAGATAAAAAAGAATCGGGTAGCCTTTCGGCGCCGTTTTATGAATTTGAGAGAGTGTATCCATCCTTATTAAAATGTAAGGATATGATGAGTAAGAATGCGCAGCCTTTCGGTGCCGTTTTGAGTTTGAAAAGTTTTTCCCCCCTTAATTGTAAAAGCACAGGGGGAAGACAGAGAAGGATTTGGTAGCTCGTCGGCTCCGTTTATTGTTTTTGAAAAGTTTTTCGTCCCCAGTTTATATAAGGGGAGGATAGAAAAGAATTGGGCAGCCTAACGGCGCCGTATTATGTTTTTTGAAAAGTTTTTCCACCCTTGGTTTATATAAGGGGATGATAGAAAAGAATCGGACAGCCTATCGGCACCGTTTCGTATTTTGAAAAGTTTTGAATGCACACGTGCAGAATGTGACTATGTGGAGAGGTTGACATCTAATGTAGACTTATTTAGGTCCGGTTCCCGAACCTTCAAACCTCTGATGCCGTAACACCTTCTCAGGTTGGTGTTTTCGAGTGGAGGAACTTTCAGTGCTGGTACCGACGGTACTACCGCAACGGCCATGCCACTTACTGATCCTCCTATCTAATCTTAAAAGGTTTCAGTTTCAGAAACGGGTTATGTCATGCTTGATGCAAGTGTGTAGTGTGTATAGCGGTAAAGTACGACATTGGCCTTGTAGTTTCAGTATGGCATTGGCCTTGCAATGTCTTTTGAGTCGCAGGTACCTGTGCAAACAAGTTTATAACCTAAAAAAGAATTATAGAAGTATAGAGTAGTTAGTGAAAGAAATGCCCCTTTAGAATATGAAAACCACCAAAGTGATGATCTGAGTCCTCTTAAGCTCAATCCCTAGCAGAGTCGCCAGCTGTCGCGCCCGCCCCGAAGGTGGGGGGCGGTCCCCTCGTGGGTCGTGACCGTTTATGTCGAGAAGCGTGAAAGTAGGTGAGGTGTATGAAAATTGGGAGTAGGGCCAAGTAAGAGTTCAGAGTCGCCACCTAACATTTATTCGGGAGTTACGATCCCTGCAAAAACAATCGGCATGATCATCTTTGACTTTTGAAAAACGTTTTGGAATAGTAAGTCCCTTTAAAAGTGTGACTCGAATAGTCATGCGAAACCAGAGTTCTTGAAATGGGTGTGGGGACTCGATTATGCCGAGGGAAGGTGTTAGGCACCCTCGAGCATCCGTGACACACGATTGCTAATTTTAGTGATTTTCATAGTAACGGGGCGTAAGTACGAAGTAATAGAGTATAGATACAAGAATTAGATTCGAGTATCCGTGACACGCGATTGCCGATTTACATATCTCGACACGAGATAGTTTGAAAGTATGTATATGTCTCGACTCAAGAGAGTTTGAAAGTATGTACGTATCTCGACACGAGATAGTTTTGAAAGTATGTATACGTATCTCGCCACGAGATAGTTTGAAATTATGTATACATATCTCGCCATGAGATAGTTTGAAAGTATGTATACGTCTCGACTCGAGAGAGTTTAAAAGTATTTACGTATCTCGACACGAGATAGTTTGAAAGAAAATAGTTATGGCCACACCCGAGTAAGGGTTGCATACGTATCTCGACTCGAGAATCAGGCCATACGTAGTTCTGTGCTATGTATATGTATGGGTGTTTGGTCGATCTAGACCGTGAGTGTATAAAATAATGTTTGAGTAAAGTGGGTGTAGCTAGAAACTTTAACCTGTACGGTGTAGTCCTAGACTTTAACCTTGAGAAAGTAATGAGTTATGAGAGAGTGTTTTGAGTAAAAGACGGAATAGATCAATCGTGCAATGCGTATCTTGTATTTTTTGTTTATATGATTTTTTGGTCATTTTGTTTTATGTTTTGGAAGTAAGGGTCGGTGCCCATGTGAGTGAGAAAGTGTTTTGAAAGTAAGGGGTGAGTGAGAAAGTGTTTTGAAAGTAAGGGTCAGTGTCCAGTGCTTTGAAAAGGTGCCGAAAGTATGGGTCGGTTACCAGTGAAAAAGAGTGTACCGGAAGTATGCGTCGGTGCCTGATGATGTAAAAAATGTGATATGAAAGTCTTACCGGAAGTACGGGTCAGTACCCTATGCAAATGGAGAGAAGTATCATTTTTTGTGTTTCCTGATTTTATCAACGAAAATCTAAAACAAAAGATAAAGTGCAGCCGGATGAGTCATTAGATCTCTTTCCGGCTGGCGCGGTATATAAAGTCCAATCGGGTGGAGTTCGAAGGTCTCCTTCCGACTGGCGCAGGATATAGCAGTTTGATAAAGTTCACCCGGGTGGGTCATTAGATTTCCTTCCGCCTGACGCAGGATATAAAGTCCAATCGGGTGGAGTTCGAGGCCTCCTTCCGCCTGACGCAGGATATAAAGTCCAATCGGGTGGAGTTCGAGGCCTCCTTCCGACTGGCGCAAGATATAACAGTTTGATAAAGTTCAGCCGGGTGGGTCATTAGATCTCCTTCCGGCTGACGCAGGATATAAAGTCCAATCGGGTGGAGTTCGAGGCCTCCTTCCGACTGGCGCAAGATATAATAGTTTGATAAAGTGCAGCCGGGTGGGTCATTAGATCTCCTTCCGGCTGACGCAGGATATAAAGTCCAATCGGGTGGAGTACGAGGCCTCCTTCCGACTGGCGCAAGATATAACAGTTTGATGAAGTTCAGCCAGGTCGGTCATTAGATCTCCTTCCGGCTGACGCAGGATATAAAGTCCAATCGGGTGGAGTTTGAGGCCTCCTTCTGACTGGCGCAAGATATAACAGTTTGATAAAGTTCAGCCGGGTGGGTCATTAGATCTCCTTCCGGCTGACGTAGGATATAAAGTCCAATCGGGTGGAGTTCGAGGCCTCTTTCCGACTGGAGAAAAAAAAAAGGCGGAATATCCGACCAGTGGATTTATAGGGAGCCCAGACCACTAAGAGAATGAGTTGAGGATGTTACCTATGCAGAGGCGATTATTGAAGTTTAGTTACTGTTTATTGAGAAAGAATGAAAGAAATTCGAGAAACGTTGCGGAAATAATTCGAGAAGGCCCAAGTCGTATTTTGACACAAAATCGACTTAAATGGACGTCATGGTTGGGTCCAGAAGGGCCGGAATAGTCAAGATGTAAATCGTACGTTTGAATAGTACCTGTACGTATACTGTATGTATGAATAGTGCCCGTATGTATGAATAGTACTGTATGTATGAATAGTACTATACGTAGGAATAGTGCACGTATGTATACTATATGTATGACATTAGAGGTGCTTATGATGGAGTTTGGATTTTGTTTCGTCAAGGTAGCCAAACAGGGCTTGGGAGAGGAGAAAGGTTAGGGATTCCCAAACAAAGCCTAAGGGAGAGAGTGAATTGGCCAATTTTTTGGAAGCGGGGGGGGGGGGGGGGGGGGGTACCTTTTATTTATAGTAAAAAAATTTGATTTAAAAAATAATTAATTAAAAAAAATAATAATAAAGTAATAAAATATCTAGATATTGTGTGTGTGCGCCGCGTTCTCTGGGATTTTCGGAAAGCTACGCGGTTGAAAACTGGACCGGTGGGTTCTCTTGACTAACACATAATTTTGAAGTCGGAATTGGATTTTTAAGACTTTGTTTGACCCACATTCGGCACCAGTTCTGACAAAATACGCCAATCGAGGTGCACTTTCCGAAATCTGGTGTCGGAATGAGACAAAATTACATGGTTCCCTTTATTTTAATGTGAGGAGTATTTTCCTGCAATCAGAAAGTGACTCCTATGGCGCGATTGGCCCAGATATGGATTACTTAGTCGCTAAGCAAAAAAAATATCTAAATATATGTACAAGCGCCGCGCTTCCGAATTTTCTCTAAGGCAGTGCGACGAAAACTTGGACTTCCATGGTCCTCTTAATAAACGCGAAATATTAGTGCAAAAATGAAATTCTTGAAACACTATATGACTCGTATTAAGCATCTGTCTTGACAAATCCGTTAATTAAAATGCACTTTTTCGAAATCTGGTATCGGATTGAGATGAAATTTTTGGGATTTCTCCGTCTCGATGTGAAGAGTTTTTTCCTAAAATCAGAAAGTGACTCCTATGGCGCGATTGGCCCAAATCTGGATTACTTAGTCGCAAAGCAAAGAAAATATCTAGATATTTGTACACGCACAGCGCTTCCGAATTTTCTAGAAGGCAGTGCGACGAAAACTTGGACTTCCGTGGCCCTCTCGACAAACGCAAATTATTAGTGCAAAAATGAAATTCTTGAAACACTATATGACTCGTATTAAGCATCAGTCTTGACAAATCCGTTAATTAAATGTACTTTTTCAGAATCAGGTATCGGATTGAGATGAAATTTTAGGAATTTTTCCGTCTCGATGTGAAGAGTATTTTCCTCAAATCAGAAAGTGACTTCTATGGCGCGATTGGCCCAAATCTGGATTACTTAGTTACTAACCAAAGAAAATATCTAGATATTTATACACGCTCCGTGCTTCTGAATTTTCTGGAAGGCAGTGTGACAAAAACTTGGACTTTTGTGGTCCTCTCGACAAACGCGAAATATTAGTGCAAAAATAAAATTCTTGAAAACTATATGACTCGTATTAACCATCTGTCTTGACAAATCCGTTAATTAAAATGTACTTTTTCGGAATCTGGTATCGGATTGAGATAAAATATCAGTGATTTTTCCGTCTCAATGTGAAGAGTATTTTCCTTAAATCAAAAAGTGACTCCTATTGCGCGATTGGGCCAAATCTGGATTACTTAGTCGCTAAGCAAAGAAAATATCTAGATATTTGTGCACGCGCCGCGCTTTTGAATTTTCTGGAAGGCAGTACGATGAAAACTTGGACATTCGCGCTCCTCTTGACAAACGCAGAATTTTAGTGCAAAAATGGAATTCTTAAAATGCCATCTGACTCGTATTAAGCATCTGTCTTGACAAACCCGTTAATTAAAATGCACTTTTTTCGGAATCTGGTATCGGATTGAGATGAAGTTTACAAGGATTTCTCCGTCTCGATGTAAAAGGTGTTTTAATCCAGACCAGAAATGCCACGGCCGATTTGATCTTGAAGACCAAGGCTTTCTGATGATTTATCAGTATAAATTAACGCGCCTGTGAGCGATCTTATCACAGTTTTGCAAGTTTCTTCGTTTGATGGCAACGAAATTTCTGAAAGCTCTTCATCTTGACAAATATGGATTTTTGGTATCAATTTTAAACCTTATGAAGTTCTCTGGCGATGACATAGAATTTTTCCGTTTGATTTCTACGCCTGATAAAGTAATTTTTCCAGATCCGGTGTTCAATTGAGATGAAATTTTAGACAGTCTTCGGTAATGTCACGTACTTCCATTCTGTCATAAAAAATGCTTGTTCTGACACTCGAAAAGCTAAAAAAGGAATCCCGGTCCCTCTTTGGCAAAATAGCAGATTCGTCCGAACTTTAAACAATGATTATTTCTTCGCCCGTGGTCCGATTTTGACGATTCGAAGTCTAGGGACCTTGTATTTATGAGCTCTTCACACCCGTCGGACTCAATGTTCATTATCTGTCTTTGTAGGTGGACAAAAAATCGGGTGTCTACAACTAATCTGACATGCTTTTGAAACCATGCTGGTAGGTATTCAAATTGACGACAACTTAATTTGACCTCTAGATATTCTGATTAGGACTCCAGTTTCTTTTTTTCTCGATTAGCGTGCCCGATGGGCCCCCTCTATGATAGTTATTTCTTTTTTTTGGCACGTTAAAATAGGGTGTCTACAAGAGCGATTGAGAATGTATACAGCAGTGTAGACTGCTTCAGCCCATAGCTTGTTTGGTAGTCTTTTTCCTTTCAGCACGCTTCGAGCCATTTCCACAATAGTGCGATTTTTTCTTTTCGCTACTCCATTTTGCTGAGGGCTGCGTCAAACAGTGAGTTGCCTTTGAATTCCGTTGTTTTTGCAGTAATATATCCAAGAACGGTGTATAGATGAACTCTCCTCCATGATCAGTTCTAAGGGTCTTGATTTGCTTCCCGGTTGCCTTTCAACTAGAGCCTTGAATTGAAGAAAAAATGAGAAGGCATCTAACTTTTGATCTAGAAAATACACCCACATCATTCTTGTATAGTCATCAACAAACAATAGGAAATATCTTTTATTGTTAAGAGAAGGAGTCGTAGTAGGACATATGTCTGCATGTACCAACTCTAGTGGAGCTTTAGCATGCCAAGATGTTTTTTGGAAAAGGAAGCCTATGCATTTTGCCATAAATGCAACCTTCACAAATTTTTTCTTGCCTCTCAATGAAGGGAAGTCCAATCACCATATTTTTCTTTTTCAGCAATTGCAGCCCATTATTATTTAAGTGACCATATCTCAAATGCCACAAGTATGACTTATTTAAAGTCTCACTTTTGAAAGCAACTTTATCATTTAGTGGCATGACAAGAGGAAAAATTTTGTTTGGTGTCATAGCCATTTCTGCCACTATGAGATTACTTTTCTCATCAAATATTTTGCATTTACTATTTTCAAAAAACACCGAGTATCCTTTTTGTATAAGTTGACCAACACTTAGGAGATTTTGAGTCAAATTAGGCACATAAAGAACATCACTGATGAGTTTTTTGTTACCTCCTTTTGTGTGGACAGCAATAACACCTTTACCTTAAGCACTTTGAAGCTTTCCATCACCAAGCTTTACTTGAGTAGAGAACTTGTGATCAAGTTCTACAAAGATGTCTCGATTACCTGTCATATGATTTCTGCATCCACTATCCAAGTACCAAATGTCTTGGGATTCAAGTTCGGCATTCATGCAAGAATAAAATAAATGTTCATCTTCATTTTCTTTTGTAAAATTTGCTTCCTCCTTTTCCTTTTTATTTTGGTACCAGCAATCTCTTTGAGAATGATTTTGTATTTTGCATCTGGTACATTTGTATCGACAATCTCTTGTTTCATGGTTATTCCTTTTGCAAATAGCACAGTGAGGGTTAGAGTTACCAGCTTTTTGCTGCACATTTCTTCTTTCTCTTCCATTTCCCTGATTGTTGTATTGCATTGGACGTCCTCTTCCATATTGTCCTCTCCTTTGGAATAATTCCCCTCTATTTCCTTGCTCAACTTTGATATTCTTCTTGTCAGAAATGTTGATTTTTGATTAAAAGGCTTGCTCAATGGATTGGTTTGGAGATCTATCCATCCTCCGCTCATGTGCTTCAAGGGAACCCATTACCTCAAACAAGGAAATCTTCGATAAATCTTTTGATTCTTCAATTACAGCAGCAATGTGATCAAATTTTGGTGGAAGACTTCTAAGAATTTTATGGACCACCTTCTTGTCTTGAATGGTATCTCCATAATTCTTTATTTGATTGATTATCTCAGCAACTCTGGAAAAGAATTCTATAACATTTTCACTTTCTTTCATTTGAATGTTATCGAATTCTTTCCATAGAGATTGCAACTTTATGGAGATTACTTTCTCAGAACCTTGAAATTCTTTTTCCAAAATTTCCCATGCAACTTTAGCTTTATTAATTCCAAAAATTCTAGGAAAGATGGATTTACTTACACCTTGATGTAGAAATCTGAGAGCATATGCATCCTTCTTCAGATTTTCTTTGTATTGCTTCTGTTGTGCTTCAATCCATGTTGAGCTTGAAGAGTTTGGTGGTTCTGGATAGCTTTCCTCAATCACTTCCCATAGATCTTGAGAGATGAAAATAGTCTTCATTTGGCTGCTCCAATACTCATAGTGTTCTCCATCAAAAATGGGAACTTGATTGGGAGAATATGCAAACATGGTAGAAGATGAACTTGCTACCATTTGGGGATTAATTATATTGACAAGGAGAGAGTTGCTAGAACCAAGCTCTGATACCAAATTTGTTGGGGGAGAACTATAATAGTTTTGATTAGAGTGGAAGAGGATTCATGTAGAAATGAATTTGCTAGTATTCAAAACTTGGGAGTTTTTTCCCCAACAAACCAAACCCTATTAGCAAATTAGTAGTCTATTCTACAACTATTCAATCTGTCCAATATTAATATTCTCTTTTAGGAATTTCAACATTTTAAGGGAACATCTTTATTGTTATGAAATTTTGCAACATTCTTTTTCTAAATTTCAAAATTCTAGTGTCACATCAAACAAAAAAATGGAAAAATTTTACATAATAAAGGTAAAATTTGGAAAGTGTCACTACAAGAATGTGACTTTTTGTGCGCCACAAACACTTTCCTTCGCCGTGTGCTAGCTGGGTTTCAATGGGGTGTTGTCTGAAGTCCACATTAACCCTTGCTCCGAGATAATCCACTGAACAAGGGAGGTACATAGCATAGTCATAGTCTAATCTTTTCCAATGCAATAAAGTTACGTAGTGTCTATTTTTCTTTGATAAAGGGGTATTTTCATGGGTTTGCCTTGGTATCGTGTTCATACCGTTGTATTGAATGATCGAGTCTGTGTGAGTTCTATCACCCACAGGTCTGACTAACTTGCGATGTGTTGAATGGTCTCTGCAAATATCGGGGCTGGTTGTTGGTGCTCCTTTCCTGGGCTGCGTGTTTTGTTTGGTTATGCTGCTTTTCAAGTGCTTCTGCTGTGTCAAAAAAATAATACCAATAGGAATGATTGGGTGTATGGCTGGAAACTGTTAACACAACGGTTGATGCTTGACTATTAATTGTCAGTTTATCAGAATAATTATTGCAGAGGAATTTATCACTCATTGATACCTTTGATTTTTACGGCTTACCATTGCCAAAGGAAAAAATTTAGGTAGTCTAAAATCAAAATCCAAACTTAGATGTTTGGATTAGCTTCATTGGGCTGGGAAGCATTTTGGTTGTTTCGAGGAAGATCAAATGGATCGATGTTGGGTCTACTTCGTATTTTCGAGTAGGGGTTTTTTTTATCGTTGTACAATTTCCTACTGCTTTGCTGCATTAATAGTGATCTTTGGAACATTAAGTTGCTGATGGTGAGTATGGCTTAAGTTGCTGATGGTGAAGTGAACTTTGGATCTTGTGGGCACTCTAATTGGTTGGTTATGGCTACTATGGAATTATTTTTGAAGGTCTTGGAAGCAATTTGGCTGGTTTGAGGCAGACCATATGGTTGTTGAGTCTGCATAATTCTCTGATATGGTTGTACTATGTGGCTATACAAATCTAGGGAGGATTTTATAGGGAGGATTTTATGTTCTTAGTATTAAGTAAGGGTATGTATGGGGGGGGGGGGGGGGGGGGGGGGGCTTGGTCTGTTTGCAAAGGATGTTACTTTCATTGTGAAACTCTTGAACTTGTTTATTAATAATATTAAATCTTACTGTTTAAAAAAAAAATTTACTTTCCTTCGCTCCACAAAAAGTCTTTTCCGACGCATTTAATGCGTCACCCGTGCGTCAATTATTCTCGCGTCTCTGATAACTATTTGCGGCGCAGTCAACGTGCCACAAATACTATAACAATTATACATGGTAGTATTGTGACGCAACAAGTACGCCATAAATACTACCTGTGAAAATAAAATTTTGGATTTTTTTTTAATTTCCATATTGTATGCCATCTGCAATATCAATAAATTTGCAATCATAAACAGAAATTTTATGCTCACAAAATAATTATCACATACAAGGCTTTGAAAATAAATCCAACAATTCATACAAAATAAGTCAATAAAGTCACTAAATAAATCCAATATGTCTATCATGTTGAATTCTGTCCAAAATAAGTCGCGAAAGTTTCTGTGTCTCCGAATTATTAAAAAAAAATACATAATTAATCCAAGGTCGACCATCTGTTAATAAAACTCCATACCTAAAACATAAAAAACGTAATTGAGTATTTACAAACTACAAGTAATAAGATAATATGAAAACCAAACAATAAAAACTTATTATGCCCAAGTCCTTAAAATTCTATTTTTTTCACCTAACTCGTAAATCAAGAATCCGATAAGGGTCCCGTTTGTTCCCGCAACTTTCTTTAGGGCGTGTGTGAGGTGTTGGTGAAGTTCCATTCCTTTCCGATCGGCTAGGGGTGTATACAATGTGATTCAATCGAATTTTTTTTATTCATGTTTTAAAAATAGACTAACGTGGCCTGTGGATTTTGGTCAAGTCGATTCGGTCTGTTGGTTTTTTTTTATACACCCCTAGGCAAAGCCCTTAGTAAGTGGTGATCCCATTTTCTGATGATTTCTTTTACATATAGGGAAAAAAAATAGTTTATGTATGTGGATATCGCATTTTTCCTACTCACAACTTTTGTTTAAAACCTTTTTCAAATTTAAATTCAAAAACGATGAGTCGCCACTTAATTTTTAGATGGAAAATTAAGAAACCGTTTTTAAAGGAAACTGATCTTTTTTTAAACCAGAGATTAACTAGGTCCGGGGATTATGGAATGAGAGAGGAAGGAGTCCGACGGACTAAAACACCCTCTCTCATCCTATCTTGCGATAGGCCTCTACTCAACATCCTTTTAATCAAACTATTAATCTAAGCATGCCCTCAACTAATACATAGATATAAATATACATTACACAAGCATGTAGAAATGGTGTAAAATTGCTAAAGACAAAATATCATTCAAAACCAAGTAGTTCATTTAGCAAGCAATATGACATGCAAAATAGAAAACTAGAGAACTTACCCGGGGTCCAGTCGCGAATATTTAAACGTGCAATGCATTAAAATCTTAATAAAAAGGTGTCTAATCACATATACACATAAGGCTAGTTTTAATTCTAATGTGTCGCACATGATGTCGAAAAATCAATGAAATTAAGGAATAAATAAACTAAGGGAGAGTCGAGAGATCAAACCTCATTGGCGCTACAAAACAAAGGTCAGTCCACATAATATACAAGATATAAAGTCAAATGACAATCCTAGGCCTCTAGCTTAAATCTATCAAATATCGTTAAATCTAAAGCAACGAATCCTAATTACAAGCATCGAGCCACATGGACGAATGTATACATGAATAAGAATAAATTATGAAATACTCATTGATTTATATCATCTAAACTTTGATTTCAAGCATTACTAGTCATTATTGAAATATGGTTTGAACCTTAACTCATGAAAATACCATTTGAGCCATTATTTGCAAAGTTTACGAAATCTGTCACAACATTCTAGAAATTCCAGAGAGTAGACTCGGACTTTAAGAATTTGAAAAGCATACTTCCAATGGTTTGCTCTTAATGGTTTTTGGTCATAAGGTACCTTTGTGAGTCTAGTTTCTAACCCAAAAAGAAAATCAAAGTTCCAACGGTTAGATCTCTGGGAATCAAACAAACACTAGACAACACTAAGGAATTTCCAACTCTCAGTCCATAAGTTTTGTAAGATTTTCTAAAAATAGTAAAAAAATCAGAATTGATCTAATCTTTTTATGGGGTCTTGTTAAAACATTAAAATATATTGAAAAAATTATTTGAAGTAAAAAATGCTTGGTTAAGGCTCTGATTTACTAATTTCAAAAAGGTGTTACTGTTCTAGAATTTTGGACAGATCATTATTGCTTCACAAAACTCATGACCAAACCACTCTAAACACGAAATCTCATTAAAGCAAAAATTAAAGTGGTAAAACTTTGTGTTATTGCCACTTTCCAGTTGGTTTCATTTAATTCCAATTGTCCATTATTTAACTAAAAATCCTTGATCAAAGGTGGTCATTGAATTCACTGCACCATTTGTCAAGTTCAACTTTGTTTGTTAACCCCAACTACTAAACCATGAAGTTGGGCTTAAACTAAACAATTCTCCTACCATTCGATTGTCATTGGAGACTAAGGACACTTAAAATTGTGGATTTTAATGAAGTATGAAGAAACTTTATAAAATCCCAAGACAAAGAATCTAAACCATAGAGATGGGCTTAGACTCAAACTACTTCTCCTACCATTTGATGGTCATTGGAGACTAAGGACTCTTATACTTATGGATTTTTTTGAAGTATGAGGAAACTTCATAAAATCTCAAAATAATGAATTCAAATTATGGGTAAAAGTTTAGACTCATTGACTCAATATACTAATATCAACCTTAATGCTCTCAAAAATCATGAGTTTATAAGAGTACTGAGGGTTTTAAGTACAAAGATTCAAGTAAGACATTGAAAGTCTTATGAATCTTAAGAAATAAACATAATCAAAAGAAAAGAAACCAAAGTTCTATTTCAAGATTTATTTAGGCTTTAAACCCAAATCTATTTTGATCCAAACCAATGAAATGCAAGTTCAATCACAATATTAGTGGTGTGTGATGAAATGAGGTGGGAAGATAGTTTTGAAAATGTGTAAAGATCTTAAGAGATTCTAAATATTGTAATTGAACTACTAAATAAACTAATTATTCTAGAGTTTACCTCTAATTATCCTCAACTCCTTGGTTGCTTTAAGACTTTCCAAATGATGATCAAGCCCTTCTTCTAGCTCTTTCTTCTAACTCTATTACTCTCTTAATTTAGAAAGTTTTTGAGGAGGAATCAATATTGGGATCCTAAGATTCCAAATTTCAAGTCCCTTTTGTAATGGGATATACACCTTCCTTATATAGGCAAATTTTGGAGGGGTATTCCAACCATTTCAGGGGCAAAACCCTAATTTCGGGCGTCCTTTTTGAAGGTACAGAATGTGCTGTTTCCCAGCTGGCTGTTACAAAAATGCGACACTCGATTACTACCATTACGACACTCAATGTCTGCCGTGCGGTATTCGCTGAGTGCTGGAACGACATTTAATGATTGTCGTACAACACTCCACGGACAGCCGTCTTTTTGTGAAATTTCAATTTTCACGGCATTTGGTGAAATTCGCGGCATTCACAGAATATCATATGACACTCCAGAGATTGCCGTACGGCAACCCGTGACTGCCGCAACCACCACCATGTGCCGTTTTCCTCTATTTTCCTTTTTCCTCTCTTTTCCCTTTTGTCTTAAACTGAAAAAAAACCTTTAGGAGAGCTTGAATCGCTTTTGGAAGTCCTAGATCAGTCGTGCGTTTGTCATCATCGGATATTAGAGGTAATACTCCCCTAAATTCGGCGATTGGTCAAAATCGGGGTGTCTACAGTTTGCCCCTCTTCGACAGATCTTGTGAAGCAACGCGTGTCATAACTAAATGTCGAAGCCTGTGTGAAGACAAGCCTTTGACCAAACTATCGAATTTAGATAAAAACAAAATGTGTTGCAAAATTGGCTATGCAATAATTCATGTCGGTCGTGCTCAGTGGTGAGCTGCCTACGTATCTTTTCAGGAATCAGACTGAGACAATGTTCGGGCAAGGGACCAAACACACGTAAACACAAGTAGCTATACGGATGAATGCACCTATCTTGTCGTGATGCACGTGCTCATACAATGATGAATGTTGATGCAACTACGTACTAAATGATGTGATTCGGAAATCGTGTTATCGCGATGCATCCAGATGCAATTCAAACCCTATGCTATTCAATGCGCGTGGTTACTCTAATTTAAAGACGGGTTATTTTCAAGGTTTGGAGTTTCTGTGATTAATGGGTTGATTTTTAAGATCTATGACTATCCTAACTAGATAGACGAACGCGATTGACTGGGTGGCGCTTCGCGACTTAGACCCCGTCGAATATGGTTTTTTCTAAAAATCCGCAGCCCTTCAGCCCCGTCGGATATGTTTTTTTTTCAGCCCTTTGGCCCCGTTAGATATGTTTTCTCAAAAAAATTCGTAGCCCTTTGGCCAGTCGGATATGTTTTCTCAAAATAATCCGCAGCCCTTTGGCCTCGTCGGATATGTTTTGCCAAAATAATTCGCAGCCCTTTGGCCCCGTCGGATATGTTTTCTCTGAAAATCAGCAGCCCTTCGACCCCGTTAGATATGTTTTCTCAAAATAATCCGTAGCCCATCGGCCCCGTCGGATATGTTTGCTCTGAGTTTTTCAATTTTAGGAGTTCAAATAGACTCAAAATCTTTCTCTATTTTCAAAATCAAAAGTCGAATTTGCTCAAAATCTTTTCACCTTTTCAAAGTCAAATAGACCCAAATTCTTTTCAATTTTCAAAATCAGGAGTCAATCAGACTCAAATTCATTCAAATTTTTGAAATCAGGAGTTGATCAGACTCAAATTTATTCAAAATTTTTGAAATGAGGATTCGATCAAACTCAAATTCATTCAAATTTTCAAAATCAAGAGTCGTTCAGACTCAACTTCATTCAAATTTTTGAAATCAGGAGTCGATCAGACTAAATTCATTCAAAATTTTTGAAATTAGGAGTCGATCAGACTCAAATTCATTCAAATTTTGGAAATCAGGAATCGTTCAAACTCAAATTCATTCAAATTTTCGAAATCAGGGGTCGATCAGACTCAAATTCATTCAATTTTTTGAAATCAGGTGTCACACGACTCCAAAATAAAATATTTTCTGGGACAAAAGTGCCAAAAGCGGGCAAATCAGGGAGGTTTAAGTTCAAATTTTGGTGTTTATTTTGAATTTTGGGGGAAAATCAGTGGCACTTAAACCGCCTCAACCGCGGCACATGTTGAAGTTTGCGACAGTCCGTAACTGCCGCACGGCACTCACGGAATGCCGGAACAGCAGTCAGCAAGTGCCGCATGGCACTTCATCAACTGTCGCACACATTTTCCCAAGTGCCGTTTGGTGCGGCAGAATGATTATACTCGAGTTTTTCATTTTATTTCATTCACTTCTCATTCTCTAGAAGCCGAAGCTCTCTCTGGAGATTTTTCTCTCCTCTCCTTGCATTTATCTGAAGGATCCATAGGTAAGTTTCTTCTCGATCAGAACTCCATTATTCCCTTTATTTTAGTTGTTTTCTTGATTAACTCCAAAGTTTAACCCTCAGTTTACTCTCTTTTCTCGCCAAGTTATGGCTAGCGGCTCGAGGAGTAGGAAGAAGGCCAAGTACACGACCACCCCTCACTCCGATCCTACATTCTTGCTCCGGGACTTGGACACACACTTGTCTGCCTGCGCGTTCAAGCGCGAGGTATACGCTCCCCTCATTTTTCTTTTCTTGCAATTCTTCTTTCTTATGAACTTTATGAATGCAATGCATGATCAATACAACTTCAAATCCCTCCTTATGAATGCAAAATGCCATGCTTATAGAAATCCCGAGCGTTTCAATTGTGTCTGTGCTTGCTTATTCAATTTCATTTTATTATCCCTTAATTTGCTTTATTATTTTCCTTTCCATTTTTTCCAAGATTCATTAATGCAATGCGTTTTAATCAAAACTTCATACATTCCCCATGAGCACGACTATTTTGCTTATGAATTTTCCCGAGCGTTCCAAATGCCCTTTCATTTATCGATTTGAGTACTTTTGAACATGTATTTCTTTTGAAGATTCTCACACAAAGTTCATGGACGTTAGGCATGTTATCATAACTACATATGTTTTTTCAAGAATTTAAACTTTGTGAAATCTCTCAAGTACTTTAGATGCTTTCCTCTTCACCCTTTCATTGATCATTCATCTTTTATTATCACTCCTTTTTATTATTTTTTACTATTCATTACTCCCTCCGTCCCTTTTTTTGAGTCCTATATTCCATTTTGGGATGTCCCAAAATTAGTGTCCATTTTCCTAAATTGGTATACAATTTTTACCCACTTTCCAAAACTACCCTTCCTTGAAATCTACACCAAGCCAAGACTAAAAAAGTTATTGTAATGATTAGGGGTAATTGTGGAAAGTAGGTGTAAATTCTTTTTGTCCCCTTAATAAGTTGAGTTCCCAAAGGTGGACTCAAAAAAAGGGACGGAGGGAGTATTATTTTTTATTATTTTCATTACTCTTTATTTCTTTATTTCCTTCCCTTCTTTCCTCCATTCACTTGCTGACATTTGAATCTTGCAATTTTTTTGTAGCTTCAGCCCGACGTGTTGAAGGGGCATGGCAGCCTAGCTCATGACTTTGCATGGTATGAGGAGCTGAGCGAGACCGTGAAGGGGTTCATAAATGCTGTAGGTTTTGGGTCTTCGTCAAACTTCTGACGAAGAGCTCTAATGACCTGGGACAGATTCATGCTCTCTCCGAGTGGTGGTGGGATACCACCAACAAATTCCATTTCTCCTTCGAGGAGATGACAATGACCCCGTTGGATTTCAGCATGATCACAGGGATCCCCTTCGGGGGGGAGTGCCTCCGCTACCTCGATACGGTGACGGAGTGGGATCGGGTGTTTCTGCTGCTGGGAGTCATTCCCGAGGAGACCTCGGTCACGGCCAAGTGGTTCATGGATATATTCAGGGGCCAGCAGGGCTTCACGAATGAGCAGATGGCCCAAGGCTTCATCTTGTACTTGTTGGGGTGTTCACTGCTGAGTACTAGAGGCGATAGGATCTCTGTGGCACTGGTGGGGTCACTGGAGGTCATGGGACATATCTATTAGTATGACTAGGCTGGTGCAGGATTAGCCATCCTGTACAAGCATATGGGGGACATTTCCCGGGATCGTCCGTGCTCCACCGGTGGCTTTTGGAGGGCTTGGGAGGTACATCTCTCCTTCTGTCGATCCTTACTTTGAATTCAAGCCTTGAATTCTTTAAATTTCTTTACTTATGTACACTGAGACTTATGTTATTTTTTCTTTCTTACAGATCTGGTCTCATGAGTAGCAACACATGATGTTGCCTGAGACGCGACTAGCGGATGCCCTCATCATGCCCCAGGGACTGAACTGGGCGAAGGAGTGGGCCAGGCGGAAGACCGGGGCTCATGACTTCATTTCATTCAGGAATTTCCTGAAAAATCTACGAGAGCTGCACTTCTGATGGCAGCCCTGGCTCCACGTACTCCCTACCATTTCCCCGGGGATGCAACAGTCGGCTGGGTATGACCCACAGAGGATATTGCTTAATGGTCTAGATGCTGAGGCGTGGTATCTAGGAGAGAGGGTGACTAAGCAGTCGCTGGTGACTCCTTCATTCTATGTGCTGCGGCCTCCACCCGAGTCCATGAGAGCTACAGATACCCTCCAAGGTTCAGCACTTACAGTCGCCTTAGCTGGGCTCTCTATTCAGGATTTTTTGGAGCCCCCCGACGGGTACAAGGCCTTCCGTTCTGCTAAGCTGATGAGGAACTTCCCTTTGATGGAAGTCAAAGGGAAGTTACTCGGGTGAGTATCTCTTAGCCTTTCGATCTTTCTCTTAGTTCTTGATCATGCATGCATACTTTCTGACTTAATTCATTTTTTCTTTGTAGCCCATTCCTGCCGTGACTCGGGCTCTAGCCCTACTACCTTGGGATTGGAGCCTCTTGATAGTCTTGACCATGGTCCCCCAATTCCAGGCAGGCGCTCCCACTATTCTACTCCATTATGACCATGTCCCGCGGGACTATGCTGAGGAGGGCTTGCTCTATGCTCATAACGTGAGAGAGTGGATCTATGGTCGAGAGTGGAGGGTAATCCCTGAAACTTGCCTTTGGTTTAAAATTTGCACCCTCCTTCTTATATTCAAACCTCTTCCTTATTGATTTTCTGATTCAGGCTGACGGGGCGCAAGTATCTACTGAGGCTCACATGAGAGGTCTGGTAAAACTTCTACTAGTTCTTTACACTTGTTTAGCATTTTTCGTTCTTTAAATAACACTTGGCTATGCAATCTATTCCTCCGTTCAGGAGGAACAGAATAGAGCTTTGGTCCTGCAGGTAAGGGAGTTTTAGCAGTTCGGCATTGATTTTAGTGGAGCTCCTGGAGGTAGCAGTGCCGGATGAGGTAGAGGCAGCGGTGGAGGTAGAGGTGGAGGCAGAGGCAGAGGCGGAGTGAGCAGGACAGAGTCATAGGAGGAGCCCCTCAGACGCGTGACCTGCCAGACTCGAGGCCGGGCCGGGGCTGACCTCACCTTTGTTTCTCTTCCCTTCATCTTTTTATGTTTTGAGTGCTTTCGGAGAGGACACACTTTTATTTGGATGACTGTATTATACACACATATTTATTTTTGCTGACGGCTTTTGGTTAGCCGGGATAGGATAAGCACCTGCATCATCTTTTATTTTTCTGCATGCTTTTACTACGACTGTTTTTACCTTCTTTTGCTTTTTACTACTGCTTATCGTATGTGTGACCGTGGCTTGGTCCTTTTATTTCATTTTAACTTTCTCCGACAAGTGAACTTTTTAATTTTCATCACCTTTTCTCTTGTATGAATGAATGTGTCACGCCCCGATTTTCACTACCAAAATAAAAGAAATATTTACATTAAAATTGCAAATAGTCAAGTGTATTTTAAAACAACAAAAATAATTACACTTGAGTGCCCAAAATTACAAATTAATTTATTTACACGGCTAGGACCCAAATAACTCAAATCCCCATGGTACTCTAATGTGCTCCAATTTGACTGCTATCAATGGTACCTGCATCTAAAATTAACACACTAGGAAGTATACAATATGACAGGAATAATAAAGGCTCAAAAGTACAATGAACAACCACAACGGATCAAATAAAATAGACCAATCACTCAACCCACCCGTTCACACAATTTACCCGCTCACCCACAAGAGCATCATACTGAGTTCCTCTTGGTCATATAGCAAAGAGTCACCTCACCCATCTCCAGTACGTCGGTCCTTGAGCTCTGTTAGACTATTGGTAGGTGCTCCTTACTCATGACCCTTTAGTCCCATAGCACTTAGCCAAAATAACATTTTAATAACATTTAACCAAAAAGGACATAGATTCCAATAGAAAGACAACATAAATCAAAGAGAGTACAAATAGGGAAGACAAGGAAAATACTCCGGAGATTTAAGAGCATATTGTACACAACCCCGTACCTTAAAAATAATGTTGATCGATTTCTCCACTCTCTGAATATAAATGGTTGTGTGAGTATATAAGTAACTCTATGTGTGTGTGTAAAATAAATATATATATATATGCCGAGAGAGAGAGGCAGTTGAAAGAGCAGAGAGCTATTAAGAGTTGTGTGTTAGATTTGTGTTGGGGGTAGAACATATATAGGAAGCTTTTGCTTGGGGCCCAAAACACACTAAACACACACTAAAACACATGCACAAACATACTGCCCAAACTATTGATTTGGGTTCCAAGTTTCACATGGGATATTATCCTATGTGTTGAGCTCACACGATATCGCACACACACAGGTAAAAATTACACTGCTAAAAATCTCAAACTGGTATATTTTCTAATGAAAAAAAATATATATATATATATGTTTTTTTTAAATACGTTATAAATTTTCGGGTCACTACAGAATGAATGTGACCATAGCTTGGTCTTGTTGCACGTGCTGCATGATGCGTACGTTTATTTATATATTCAGTTTTCTGTTTGTAGATGGGCTGAAAACATTGCAAACAGATCCTGGCCAAAAAATAGTTTCACGCGGCACTCGGTTAGGCCTGAACGACACTCAGTGAATGCTGCAGCGGCAGTTAGTGAATGCCGTACGGCATTTACAGAATGCCGTACGACACTTCATCAAGTGCCGATCTACTTTATCAAGTGCCGCCCGGTGTTCTGGGCAGACCTACTCCTATTTATAGCCCCCTTTCATCAACACTCCGTAAAACACTCTTTTCCTGCCTTCACTTCCTTCTTAATGGCCCCTATTAGTTCTCAAATCCTCTTTTCGTGGATGGATGCTTTTTTTGGCATTGATATGCTCAACTTCGAGTGTTTTAGATTGAACGACCTCTACTCTTTCCGACGGTTGATCTTGAACGAAGGCTTACTTCAAGCTGTTATTCAGTGTTGGGATCCCTCACTCCATGTCTTCTGCTTCGGTTCACAGGAGGTCTTCTCCTTGTTTGAGGAGTTTAGCGCCATTCTTCACACTGATCCTTCTGCCGAGTTGACAGTTCCCTTGGTTAAAGCCAGGTATGTTCAAGATTTGGCCGCTCTTCTCCAAACGTCTACGAACATAGCGAGCTCTTTTGTTAATGATAGACAGATTGATTTTGAGCGTCTTTCCTCTGTATATGCTCTCATAGGAGACCATTATGATGGTGTGTATCAAATCATTCGACATAGCGCACTGTCAGTAGCTATGCTCTCTTACTTCTTCTTTCAGTCATCTTCTGATGTTCTCATTCCCATTGCTCATGGTCTGTGGGAGATGAAGAGCGTCGTTATGTTGATCCTTGGTGAAACTTTGATTGGTTTGGACCGTGCCCATACTCCTGAGGCTATATTATCTGTAGGAGCGCCTTTCGTCCTACAAATTTGGCTCATGGAGCCTCTAGACCTCTTTATACACCCATCGCACCTTCATTGGTCCCTTCCCTATGATCGTATGGAGATCCATCACTTGTTTCATTTTGCCTGATGCCTAGTTCGGTTGGCTTCAAGGTCTTTCTTCCACTAATATCTGTTGGGTCTGCTCACAGTGGATTTACCATTCCGTTGTAGTACGGCTTCCGGGGCGATCCGGCATCTGGCTACCTGGTTTACATGCTACTACTTTTTATATTCCTGGTCGGGTGGTCCGCCAGTATGGACTCCTCCAAGACGTTACTGATGACATTACTGCAGACTTTACGAGGAGTTCGATCATGCACCCTTCCATTGTGAAGGCTTTTACCGAGGCTTGGTGTGACAGGGTGTCAGCTCCCTTTCAGAGAATTTCGGCTTCAATCGTGCCTACTGCCAAGTACCTTCTTCAGATCCAGAATCTGATCTAGTGACAAATTTTGTAGACATACATGGATGAAATTGAAAACGACAAGACAAAGCTTTATTTTACCAAACAATCTGATAAGTCCTGCCTATTTCCCTGCGCTTTTGAATGTGATTTTTTTTATTTTCCAATGGAATGTTTATGTTTAGAAAGTGCTCTACTATGCTCAATCAATGTATTCACTCTTTCGATCTATCCTTAGATTATGACGATCCTCTTTTCTTGGCTTTCGTTTCTTTGCTTTGAATCTTGCTTAGAGCTTTAATCTTTCTATACCATGAATTCTCGTTTGTTTCTTTATAGTACTTATTTCAACAGCCAGGGGATCCAGAGATGGGTTGAAGGTATAATCTGGGTTCCTCGGTTCAGCAAACGAAGTTTGCCCCTGGTTTTGGGGCTTTGAAGTGGTTCCGAGCAAATGCAAGTTTGCCCCTGGTTTGGCATAGGGATTTTCGTTGGGTTTTCATGGACCGAAGGCTTTTGAGAGCCCACCCTACTTATCCTTGAACGGGTATCAAGTCCATAGTAGTTCAATTTTTAGGCTTAACGGAGGATGCCACTTAGGTAATTATTTAATGACCGAACCGAGTAGGTTGCCTACATATCCCCTAGGAAGAATCAGGTCAAGCGTAGTTCATCAACGTAGGAGGTTTTGAAAGAAGTGGTTTCAAGAAAAGTATTTCTTGTAGCGGTTAATTGGTTGTTTAAATTCAACCCCGTCTTGGTCCATAAGATAAGCCGCTCCTTCAGAGAGGAGAGTCTTAATGATGTATGGCCCGACCCAGTTGGGTTTGAATTTTCCTCTGGGGTCATAAACAGGCACTTTCAGTTCTTTGAGGACCAGGTCACCCTCAGTAAGCTTCCTTGGGCGAACCTTTTTTGTTGAAAGCTTGAGCTATCCTCTTCTGATATCCCCGAGTATGGTTTATTGCAGCCAACCTTTTCTCGTAGAGCAACATCAATTCCTCATACCTTCCCCGTGTCCACTCTAACTCAGTTATTTCACATTCGGCCAAAACCCTTAGAGAGGGTATCTCCACCTCGACGGGAAGGACGGCTTCCATCCTATAAACCAGCGAATACGGTATAGCTCCTGTAGAAGTTCTCACGGAAGTCCGGTATCCCCATAGCGCAAATGGAAGCTTCTCATGCCAATCCTTATATATGTCTATCATTTTCCTCAAGATTGCTTTGACATTCTTATTCGCCGCTTCTAGTTCCCAATTCGTTTGCTTTCCTTTGCCGTGTGCTGGCTGGGTTTCAATGGGGTGTTGTCTGAAGTCCACATTCTCTGAGACTGCTCGAGTCTGGGTGAGTTCTATCACCCACAAGTCTGACTAACTTGTGATGTGTTGAATGGTCTCTGCAAATATTGGAGCTGGTTGCTGGTGCTCCTTTCCTGGGCTGCGTGTTTTGTTTGGTAATGCTGCTTTTCAAGTGCTTCTATTGTGTCAAAAATCTAATACCAATAGGAATGATTGGGTGTATGGCTGGAAACTATTAACACAACGGCTAATGCTTGACTATTAATTGTCAGTTTATCAGAATAATTATTGCAAAGGAATTTATCACTCATTGGTACCTTTGATTTTTACGGCTTACCATTGCCAAAGGAAAAAATTTAGGTAGTCTAAAATCAAAATCTAAACTTAGATGTTTGGATTAGCTTCGCTGGGCTAGGAAGCATTTTGGTTGTTTCGAGGAAGATCATATGGATCAATGTTGGGTCTACTTCGTATTTTTGAGCATGGGATTTTTTGATCGTTTGTACAATTTCCTGTTGCTTTGCTGCATTTATAGTGATCTTTGGAACATTAAGTTGCTAATGGTGAGTATGGCTTAAGTTGCTGATGGTGAAGTAAACTTTGGATCTTGTGGGCACTCTAGTTGGTTGGTTATGGGCTACTATGGAATTATTTTTGAAGGTCTTGGAAGCAATTTGGCTGGTTTGAGGTAGACCATATGGTTGTTGAGTCTGCATAATTCTCTGATATGGTTGTACTATGTGGGCTGTACAAATCTTAAGGGATGATTTTATGTTCTTAGTATTAAGTAAGGGTACGTATGGGGGCTTGGTCTGTTTGCAAAGGATGTTACTTTCATTGTGAAACTCTTGAACTTGTTTATTAATAATATTAAATCTTACTGTTAAAAAAAAAAAAGACAAATACTTTCCTTCGCTCCACAAAAAGGCTTTTTCAACGCATTCAATGCGTCACCCGTGCGTCAGTTATTCTCGCCTCTCTGATAACTATTTGCGGTGCAGTAAACATGCCACAAATACTATATAACTTGTGGTGCAAACATGCGCCACAAATAAAAGTCATTACATCGAAAATGGACACCTCTTATTTGGTATCTAATGTGCCACAAATCGTATAATAATTTGCGACGCGTGAATTTTGTGTCGCAAATAATTACTATTTGTAGCGCGTTAACTGCACCACAAATAGTTATCAGAAATTTAATGTTATTGTATTTGTGACGCGCATTTTGTGCCACGAATACTTTAAGCAAATTAATTGTTGTAGTATTTGTGACGTGACTTATGCGCCACAAATACTATAACAATTATACATATTCGTATTTTGATGCAACATGTACGCCACAAATACTACCTGTGAAAATAAACTTTGGATTTTTTTTTTAATTTCCATATTGTATACCATCTGCAATTCCAATAAATTTGCAATCATAAATAGAATTTTTATGCTCACAAAATAGTTATCACATACAAGGCTTAGAAAATAAATCCAACAATTCATACAAAATAAGTCAATAAAGTCACTAAATAAATCCAATATGTCTATCATGTTCAATTCTGTCCAAAATAAGTCGCGAAAGTTTCTGTGTCTCTGAATTAATAAAAAAACCATAATTAATCCAAGGTCGGCCATCTTCTAGTAAATCAATACCTGAAACATAAAAAAAAACGTTATTGAGTATTTACAAACTACAAGTAATCAGATAATATGAAAACCAAAAAATAAAAAACTTATTATGCCCAAGTACTTCAAATTCTATTTTTTCACCTAACTCGCAAATCGAGAATCCGATAAGGGTCCCGTTTATTCCCACAACTTTCTTTAGGGCGTATGTGAGGTGTTGGTGAATTTCCATTCCTTTCTGATTGGCTAGGAGTGTATACAATGCGATTCAATTGAATTTTTTCTATTCATGTTTTAAAAATAGACTAATGTGGCCGGTGGATTTTGATCAGGTCGATTCGGTCTGTTGGTTTTTTTTTTATACACCCCTAGGCAAAGCCCTTAGTAAGTGGTGATCCCATTTTCTGATGATTTCTTTAACAAATAGGGAAAAAAAATTAGTTTATGTATGTGGATATCGCATTTTTCCTACCCACAGCTTTTCTTTAAAACCTTTTTCAAATTTAAATTCAAAAACGATGAGTTGCCACTTAATTTTTAAATGGAAAATTAAGAAACCGTTTTTAAAGGAAACTGATCTTTTTTGAAACCAGAGATTAACTAGGTCCGGGGATTATGGAATGAGAGAGGAAGGAGTCCGACGGACTAAAACACCCTCTCTCATCCTATCTCACGATAGGCCTCTACTCAACATCCTTTTAATCAAACTATTAATCTAAGCATGCCCTCAACTAATACATAGATATAAAAATACATTACCCAAGCATGTAGAAAATGGTGTAAAATTGCTAAAGACAAAATATCATTCAAAACCAAGTAGTTCATTTAGCAAGCAATATGATGTGCAAAATAGAAAACTAGAGAACTTACTCAGGGTCCAGCTGTGAATATTTAAATGTGGAATGCATACAAAAGTTGAAATCTTAATAAAAAGGTGTCTAATCACATATACACATAAGGCAAGTTTTAATTCTAATGTGTTGCACATGAGGTCGAAAAATCAATGAAATTAAGGAATAATTAAACTAAGGGAGAGTCGAGAGATCAACCCACATCGGCGCTACAAAACAAAGGTCAGTCCACATAATATACAAGATATAAAGTCAAATGACAATCCTAGGCCTCTAGCTTAAATCTATCAAATATCGTTAAATCTAAAGCAACGAATCCTAATTACAAGCATCGAGCCACATGGACGAATGTATACATGAATAAGAATAAATTATGAAATACTCATTGATTTATGTCATCTAAACTTTGATTTCAAGCATTACTAGTCATTATTGAAACATGGTTTGAACCTTAACTCATGAAAATACCATTTGAGCCATTATTTGCAAAGTTTACCAAATCTGTCACAACATTCTAGAAATTCCAGAGAGCAGACTCGGACTTTAAGAATTTGAAAATCATACTTCCAATGGTTTGATCTTAATGGATTTTGGTCACAAGGTACCTTTGTGAGTCTAGTTTCCAACCCAAAAAGAAAATCAAAGTTTCAACAGTTAGATCTCTTGGAATCAAACAAACACTAGATATCACTCACGAATTTCCAACTCTCTGTCCAGAAGTTTTGTAAGATTTTCTAAAAATAGTAAGAAAATCAGAATTGATCTAATCTTTTTAGGGGGTCTTGTTAACACATTAAAATTATATGAAAAAAATTATTTCAAGTCAAAAATGCTTGTTTAAGGCTCTGATTTACTAATTTCAAAAAGGTATTACTGTTCTAGAATTTTGGACAGATCATTATTGCTTCACAAAACTCATGACCAAACCACTCTAAACACGAAATCTCATTAAAGCAAAAATTAAAGGGGTAAAACTTTGTGTTATTGCCACTTTCCAGTTGGTTTCATTTAATTCCAATTGTCCATTATTTAACTAAAAATCCTTGATCAAAGGTGGTCATTGAATTCACTGCACCATTTGTCAAGTTCAACTTTGTTTGTTAACCCCAACTACTAAACCATGAAGTTGGGCTTAAACTAAACAATTCTCCTACCATTCGATTGTCATTGGAGACTAAGGACACTTAAAATTGTGGATTTTAATGAAGTATGAAGAAACTTTATAAAATCCCAAGACAAAGAATCTAAACCATAGAGATGGGCTTAGACTCAAACTACTTCTCCTACCATTTGATGGTCATTGGAGACTAAGGACTCTTATACTTATGGATTTTTTTGAAGTATGAAGAAACTTCATAAAATCTCAAAATAATGAATTCAAATTATGGGTAAAAGTTTAGACTCATTGACTCAATATACTAATATCAACCTTAGTCCTCTCATAAATCATGAGTTTATAAGAGTACTGAGGGTTTTAAGTACAAAGATTCAAGTAAGACATTGAAAGTCTTATGAATCTTAAGAAATAAACATAATCAAAAGAAAAGAAACCAAAGTTCTACTTCAAGATTTATTTAGGCTTTAAACCCAAATCTATTTTGATCCAAACCAATGAAATGCAAGTTCAATCACAATATTAGTGGTGTGTGATGAAATGAGGTGGGAAGAGAGTTTTTGAAAATGTGTAAAGATCTTAAGAGATTCTAAATATTGTGATTGAACTACTAAATAAACTAATTATTCTAGAGTTTACCTCTAATTATCCTCAACTCCTTGGTTGCTTTAAGACTTTCCAAATGATGATCAAGCCCTTCTTCTAGCTCTTTCTTCTAACTCTATTACTCTCTTAATTTAGAAAGTTTTTGAGGAGGAATCAATATTGGGATCCTAACATTCCAAATTTCAAGTCCCTTTTGTAATGGGATATACACCTTCCTTATACATGCCGATTTTTTAGGGGTATTCTAGCCATTTCAGGGGCAAAACCCTAATTCCGGGCATCCTTTTTGAAGGTACAGAATGTGCAGTTTCCCAGCTGGCTGTTAAAAAATTGCAGCACTGGATAACTACCATTACCACACTCAATGTCTTCCGTGCAGCATTCGCTGAGTGCCGGAATGACATTTAATGATTGTCGCAGAACACTCCACGGATTGCCCTTTTTTTTGTGAAATTTCAATTTTCACAGCATTTGGTGAAATTCACGGTATTCACAAAATATTGTACGGCACTCCAGAGATTGCCGCACGGCAACCCGTGACTGCCGCAACCACCACCCTGTGCTGTTTTCCTCTATTTTCCTTTTTCCTCTCTTTTCCCTTTTATCTTGAATTGAAAAAAAGCCTTTGGGAGAGCTTGAATCATCTTTCGAAGTCCTAGATCAGTCGGGCGTTTATCATAATCGGATCTTAGAGGTAATACTCCCCTAAATTCTAATCTTAGAGTTTGTGTCTGGGCTTTTTGCACATGAAGCAAATGGTCAGTTCTTTCTTAGCATCATTCTCTTTTTGTCCCCTTCTTCTGAAGGTTATGTCTTTCTTCAAGAACCTTTGAACTTGTGGGTGATCATGGCCATTTCATCATCTTCATCACTATCATCATCTTGGTCATTTGAAGCCTTTAGACCCAAGTTCTTCTTTTTGTCTTCATTGTCGAAGACGGCCAATTCCATCTCATGAGTGATGAGAGATCCCATGAGTTGTTCAATTGAAAGTCTTGAAAGTTCCTTTACTTCTCAGACCGCCGTGACCTTTGGTTGCCAATGCTGTGGTAGGGACCTAAGCACTTTCTCAATCATCTCTTTGTTAGGATACCGTCTACCAAGATTTTTCAAACTACTAGTCATAGTGGTAAAACAAGTAGACATTTCACTAATAGTTTCATTCGGAAGCATTTTGAATATTTCATATGATTGAACAAGTAAACTAATCTTAGACTTTTTGACTTGATTAGTTCCTTCATGTGTGACTTCTAATTTATCCCACATTTCTTTAGCCGATTCACAAGAAGATATTCTATTGTACTCATTTGGGTCTAAGCCACAATACAATAGATTCATAGACATAGTATTCAGTTTAATAAGTTTCTTGTCACTATCAACATATTCATCTTCCATCTTAGGAACAGTTTCGGTGACTATGGTCTTAGTGGGAACATGAGGTCCTTTGACTACAATTTGCCATCAATCGAAGTCTCGAGCAATGATGTAATTCTCATCCTATTTTTCCAATAAGCATAGTTGATTCCATTAAAGCATGGAGGTCTTTGGGATGATTGTCCTTCAACATAGGTGATTTTTATAATAAGAGCCCTTGATCTGATACTAATTGTTGGCCCAAAAGTAATCCTTAGAGGGGGGTGAATAAGATTACTAACGGTTAATGGTAACTTAAAAACTAAGCAAGCACAATATCAAATTAAAGCAATAAGTAAAGAGAGAGAAGAGAGAGAAACACTGCAAACCAAGTTTTTCAAGAGTTCGGCAATCCGCAATCCGCGGCCTACGTCCACCCCTCAAGAACACCTCTGGAGGATTCCACTAACCAATCTTCTTTGGGTGAAGATTAAACTACTCACAAGTTTTCTTGAACTCCTTTTATACCTCCAACGAAGAAACCCATCACTTGAAGCAAGGATTACACCAAACCTCTTTATAGCTTGAGGATTAAATAAATGTTTTGGAACAACTAAAAATACACTCTATTGTAGAGTAGATAGATACAATAATTGCTCTCAATAATAGCTCTCAAGGAATTACAAATTAAGTCTAGAGCTAGAAGATTGAATCTCACACAGTTAGGGCTTAAATCTTTGATTACAAAAATGAGTATTCAATGTAATGAGTTAAGTGCTCAACAACCAAATTCAGATGAGTATATGTACTCTCTCTTGAAAATAAAAACATTTAAGGTAGTCAGGAGCATTTAATGCTAATGCAAAGCCCTAGAAAAAGAGCCATTACTATTTCTGCACAGTAATCTAGTCAACTAGGCTCGCGGTTCAGTCGACTGCACTTCAAACTTAATGTATTGCGCCATAATGACAGTCGACTGAAAAGGGGTCCGGTCGACTGAGGATAGTAAATTAGAATCTCTGTTTTTCTTGTAGAAACCAGTCGACTAAAGGATGGGTCCGGTCGACTAAAAATTGAAGGGTCCAGTCAACTGAATAAGAGTCCAGTCGACAGTTTTTCTTGTGAAAACCAGTTTTCTTGATTTTGAGATTTTGTTAAGTTTTAAGCCTTTGTCTTGGAGATTCAATCTAACTAACTTTACAAAAAGTCCTATAAGAACAATACAAGATAAAAAATAATCTTCCATAAGGCTTCCATGGAATATCCATCATCATTACAAGGCTTTGTTTGGAAACACTAAATGAAATCATAAGTACTCAACTTAATAGTTTGTTAATCATCAAAGTTACTTAAGGTAGAACCCTTGGGGCTAACATCCTCACATTCCGGACTCCATACAAAAGCAACATCTTTCCTCATCAACTGTGTCATCTGTCATGCCTCAGAGTAACAAAAATAGAGAAAAATAAATTTCCTTTTTGGGTCCATAGGGAATGACGTGTGAATGTCACTAATTGTCCACACCACACAGTACTAGTCCAACCAAATAAACAGAAATAGTAAGCAACTGAATATAAATAACAATTTTATCTATTAAAATATCGGAGTGTTGTCCTCAGGATCACAATAGATCTAGAGACAACATATGCCTAAGTACCCATTTACTAATAAAGTTTAACAGAAATATAAAGCTAAATATAAACTAGATACAACTTCTTCATCCCTAGCTGCCGTATGGGTAGTCGTCAGCGTAACAGTCTTCTCTGGCATAACCAGCATTAGTGGGGTCACCCTCTGCATATTCCCCTTCAAGGTAGTAGCCGCCGTCAAAAGCTTCATCACCAGCATTATTAAGAATGGGGTAGTCTGGATGGGGAATGTCCAGATAATAACAGTCGTCAGCTTACTGAGAGCTGAGTGAATGTAAACTTACCAAGTATCAATTATATAACGCTATAGAATTTATGCAAGTTATAAGATATTGTTCTACTAAGTAATATGTTCACTTTATTCCAACGCGACATAACTGATCGGGAGAGAACAAATCCCAATTATACGTCTTAACTCACATTTGTTAGTCGTTTTTATCCTGTTTTTATGTAATTTTACTTTATTTTCTATTTTCTATCAGGTTTTAGAAGAAAACAAGTATATCAGGTTAAACAAGGTGAAAAAGCAGGAAGAAAGAAGCAGAAAAAGACACATCGCGCGCGCGGTCTGCGGGCGCGAAAATCCGAGAATCGCTCGCGCGAAACCCTAATAAATCGCTCGCGCGATCCGCGCGCGCGAGGTGCTAAATGTCGCGCTCGCGCGACCCGCTTGCGCGATATGTGTAAAAACCAAAGTTGCGTATTTCAGTATTCTAAAGAGTCCTGTGCAGACGAAATTACTTGAAGACGTCCAGATTGGAAATAACTGCTGTTTCAGTGCAATACGAATTGAAAAAGGCTTCTAAAAACCCTTGTAAACTATATATATCTAGTTTTTATGATTTTTAAGGGTTACACACCTTGAGAGCAATTTACCAATACATTCATTCAGCACTTTTGAAGGCAAGAGGAAAGGAAAGGCAAGAGGAAGGTTTCTAATGGCTTACATCAACTCCATCTTCATGCTTTCATCCATCATGAGCAACTAAACTCCTAATCTAGGGTTTCAATGAAACCCTAGCTATGTAAAGGGGGATTCTACGCTTCTTTATTCTAAGATTTTATGTTTATGGATAGTGATTGTATGTTGGTGGATTTTATATAATCAGTTTTTAATGTTAATAATCAAGAGTACTTTGGATCTATTCTTGTCTTAGATTTTTCCTTGTACTTATTGAACTCAATAGTCCTTGATATCTGTGATTGATAGGAGTATTTACATACAATGGTGCTTATGTGATTGTGATGTTTACTTCTTTTATAATCCATGCTTAGGAAAGATGAGTTATGCTACACCCTAGTTATAGGTAGATGATTCATGTGAACCGTAGATGGATTATGTTTAGATTAAACTAACGATATCTTCTTGACGATACTATTGGGCTTGTAGCTACAATAGATCATAACTATCCAAAACATAGAACTTAGAATAAGAAGTATAGACCCTCAATGCATAGTTAGTGGTGGATTTGTAATCCTAGATCCCATCTCCATATATTTACATCAATTTCCAATTTCGCATACAAGTTTACTTAGATTTAATTCTAGATCTTATTTGTATAAATTCATAGTTTAATTCATAGTTTAAAGTAGTAGTGATAATCAAAACCTAAATCAATTCAACTTCCAATTTTCTTATAACTAGATAGATTAGATTTTAGTAATTAAAGGATTAAAAGTTAACAATCTCTGTGGGTTCGACCTTTACTTTCCACACTACAAATCTTTTGAAAGTAAAGCATAAATAAGCACACTTTTATATCTTGATTCTGACAAGATCAATAACCAACCCTTATCGTCTGATTATTCTAAGATCGATAATCAACATACTCTTATTAGAAAGAAAACCCTCAATCATTTAACATATATAGACATACCATCATTCTTTCCATTGCTCATTAAGGATATATACCATCCACCGCAATCATGGACAGCACGTCAGTTCATCCCCTACTCGTTGAGGATATAAGCCATCCACCATATATCAAGGATACAATGCTTTGAACAATGGTATATCAAATCTATTGCCATGACTCATCGATTTCTTGCCAGTGATCCCTATCCACTGCTCGTTAAGGATATAAACCATCCAGTGCTTGTTAAGGATATACATGGATCATCTGGCTATTTTTAGAACTACTTCGTCCTGCTCACTGCTCGTTAAAGATATAAACCATCCACCGCATATGAAGCACAGGCATCCGTCCACGTACCATTCCAGAGCTTATCAAGCCTACTTTAGCTCAGTACTAATACTGACACATGACAATTTCCCATGTGGCTTGACTATTCTAATTGAAATGAACAAATATCAAACTCATACATGAACTACATAGTATCTAACGTCATTACGTTAATCCATTATTCTTAATCGTACTTATCTTTGTTGTCACATTATCCTTGATATACCCATAATCGTCTAGTAGAAGTCTGAATCGAGACTCGAACATTTGAACCTCATATATAATAAACCAAAAAAATAATCCATGTTCTGTTAAGTTCGATCGATTGAAACAATTTCAATCGATTGAGAAAAATAATGTTTAAGCGATCGAAGTATTTTCGATCGATTGAACTCAGTTCAATCACTCGAGAGTCATCTTCTCCAGTAGTTCTGAATAGTGAACATCCCGAGGTGTTAGGGCGTGTTTGGGTCCATTTATTCATGTCAAAAACTTGTAAAACATCATAGTAAAGGTACTAAGTGAGTTTAGAACTCACCGAACACCATAGGGCGCGTTTGGATAAACTTGAGATTCAAAGCTTTAATGGTGGCTCCTCTTCTCTCTCCTCAGTCTTTGTCTCTCTCTGCCTTCTCTTCCTGCTTCCCTTTTTCTTACTTCTCTCTCTCTCTCTCTCTCTCTCTCTCTCTCTCCCAGACTGTGTATATATATAGATATATATATATATGTATATATATATGAACGTATATATATATAATCTTAAGAACACACACACACACACACACTCTCTCTCTCTCTTACTCTCTGGTTCTCCAAACACACTACACACACGAACACAATGTATATATAGAGGGGATGGGTGGGCAGGTGGCCATTTTTGTATGAAACCTGGAATTCCTGATGATTACAAGTTCAATCGATTGAGACTCGTTCGATCGATCGAAAGTAGATCTATCATTTTGATCGATTGAGAAAGGGTTTGATCGATTGTAGTGAGGACCAAGTCATACATTCATGTCGGTAGGGTTTCGATTGCTTGAAGGAGGTTCGATCGATTGAACTTAAGAATGCTCGATCGATTGAAAGCAAAATTTCCAGTATGGTCAAGGGAAGTAAATAGAATCTTATGTATCATTATACAATCCAAAAAATACAGGGTATTACATCATCGACATTACAATACGTGAAAAGTCTTTCATAAACCTCTGATAGTAACCAGGTAATCCTAGGAAACTTCAGATCTCTGTCACATTTGTCGGTCTCACCCAGTTGGTAACTGCTTCTATTTTATGAGGATCTATAATAATTCCTTTCGCTGATACTATATGTCTAAGAAAAGCAATTTATGTCAATCAAAATTCACACTTCTTCAATATTCCAAATAATCTTTTCTCGTGTAGTCGGTGTAAGGCTAATTGCAGATGGTGTTCGTGATCTTCAACACTCTTGGAATAGGTTAGGATGTCATCTATAAATACAATAACAAACTCATCCAAATAGTCTTTGAAAAAATGATTCGTCAAGTCAATGAAAGCTGCTGGCGTGCTAGTCACTCCGAACGGCATAACCAGAAATTCAAGTGACCATATCGAATCCTGAAAGCTGTCTTCTCAATGTCTTCTTCCTTAAGCTTCAACTGATGATAACCGGATCTCAAGTCAATCTTCAAAAATACCTGGGCCCCTTGTAATTGATCAAACAAGTCATCGATTCGCGGCAACGGATATTTGTTCTTGACAGTCAACTTATTTAGTTCCCAATAATCGATGCACATACACATTGTCCCAAGGCGAAATATTAGGTCAGAAAAAACCCTTCTCAAGCAGCTCTTGTAACTGAACCTTCAATTCTTTCAACTCTACCGGTGCCATTCAGTACGATGCTTTGGCTACCAGTTGTGACTCTGGTACTACTTCTATCATGAACTCACGCTCTCTTTCAATCAATACATCGGGTAACTCATCGGGAAAACCATATGGAAATTCTAGAACTACCGGAATGTCTTCCACTAGTGGTCCAAGAACTCGTGTGTCAACAATTGAACATAAAAAAAAAAAAAAAAAAAAACCCGAACAACCTTTCTTCAACATCTTACTTGCTTGAATCGTCGATTTCAAGTACGGCGGTATAGTCACACCCTTACCCTGAAAAGTAAACTCTTCTCGACCTGACGGATGAAAACTAACCTGTTTCTACTCACAATCGATCTTAGCTTGATTGACCGACAACCAATCTATGCCCAAGATAACATCAAAGTAGTTAATTGTCAATAGAATCAAATCGACACTTAAGATCTTATCACCTATCTTGATCTCATACGCACAAGTCATATCCTAGCTGTTCAGACTTAACAGTTAAATGCTTAACAAAATCACGGGACAGAAATGAATGCGTTGAACCAAAATCCATGAGTATACGTGTAGGATATGAACAAATAGGAAGAATACCTTATACGACTGTATCATTCGTATTCTCCGCCCTGAGTTAGAAATATCGCCCTTGTTGTTGCAAGACTTCTTCCCTTTATCCAATCGTAGTTGAGTCCTTGACCTGCTTGGCACACTCAATGCCCGAATACTCATTCTTAGTTGCCTCTTAATTACTCGGACAGTTCTTTGCAATATGTCGCGGTTGGCCACACTCAAAACATTTCCCTCTCATCTCTAGATTGTAGCTCTTGGTTTTCGAGGTTGTGTTCGGTGTAGTCAAATTCTCGTTTAAAGGAAATTATATATGCTCTAATTGCTTGCGAAGGTAGTAGGTACTCAACAAATAGCAAGTCCCTTTGTGTCGCATACTACATGTTGGGCATAATGGTTTAGAGTCTCCAAGGAACATCTCCCTCGCATACTACATGTTGGGAATAAAAGTCTCGAGTCTCCAAGGAACGTACTCCCTCCTTGGTTACCCACATACAATCTCGAACTTTGCGTGAATGGTCTTTTGGCATTCCCTTGCCCTTTGCTCCTATTGTCATTGGATCTCTTCCTTTGTTGTCCCTGTCGATATCTTTCGACACTTTTCTCAGCTATATGGCCAGCTTCCTCAACTAGAGAAATAGTCAGGTGTTGCAAAGTGTCCACACGGCTACGGATATTCTCCCTAAGCCCTTCCTCAAATTTTCCCGCCTTATCTTCATCAGTTGGAACTGTAGTTTTCCCAAAGCGCAACAAACTAGTATAACGAGAGACATACTCACCCACAGTCATATCTCCCTGAACTAAATTCGTAAACTCTTGACATTTCTGAGTATGAGCTGATCATGGAAAGAAACGCTTATTGAGTTCATCTTTAAATGCCTCCCACGTAGTTGGTTCCCCTTGCTCGAGCACATTTTCCCACCAATCCAATGCTTCTCCTATCAATGTATCAAATGTGCAAAGAATTTTCTCTTTGCCGGTGCATATCACTGTACGAAAATGTCTTTCTATGTCCATCATCCAATGATTGGCCAATTCTATGTCAACTTGTCTATGGTACAAGCTTCGTTTCTATTAATGGAACTGTATGTTGGGGTCTTGGTATCGGTGGTGCATTGATATATCAAACTTCAACTAGTGGAACCTGAACATTCATCTGATCTTGTTCACTTACGGCTTGAACAAAATTCTCTACCATATTTACTATCTATTCCATACGCGAATGCGGTGACAACTCTCTTATCAGATCAGCCATGACGTTTCAAGTATTCACCCTGGAAGGTACAATGCATAAAGACTATGCATTCCATTCCATAATATACATATGCACAGATCTTCATCACAATTCATAAATACAAACATGTAAAACATTTCTACAATAATAACAATATTATCGTCACAATCACAGACTCCACTCGACGTCACTCATCATATAACGTTACTCGCTCCTAAGGCTCTAAACTTAAGCTCTGATACCACTAAATGTCATAATCCAGTCCCACAATAGCAGAACTGAAGCCCGTGGCATGCCACTAAGGCTAAATCAACTCATTAACGTTCCCAAAAGACTTAGTTTAAGAATACGCAGTGGAATAAACAACAGTAAAAATCTATAATTTCAGACTACAAAAGTTTTGCCCATTTGAAAACACTAAAAGAAGCACTCCTTTTGACAACAGCAATCCAGTCGACTAATCTAAGGTTTGATCGATTGGAAATACAATATACAGAGAGCCCAAAACTTTACAGTCTGTCTAGTTGACTGTTCCCCAAGTCCAGTCGACTAGGGTGGAAAATTATCAGTCAACTGAACGGTTCGGTGGATTGAACTCTAGTCCGGCAGAAAATATATGATTCTGAAACATCATCCAGTCGATTGTGTCGGGGGACCAGGTCGACTATTTTTCATAAAATGATGCAGTGAATTGCTTACAAAAAGGATCCAGACGGCTGTTTTCATGAACACTGGTTTCTTTACAACAGCACAATCTATAGAATCTCAAGTTTAAAGGTTTTCTAGATTCAACCACGAACCAAACACACTCTCCAACCTCATTCCAAAGTGATCCTAACTGAATTATAGCATTACTAAAACATAATTACAAAGGATTACTAACTATTACAACATCACGAATCCGTTCTATGATTCTAAGTTAAACATAGTTAAAAGTCATGAAATCTTTATTACAACATTTCCATTTCCAAACAACGGAATGGACATACTCAGTCTCCTTCCAAAAGAACTTCCAATACCCTGCGATCACTTTCCCGATTCCTCGTCGGCATTAACACCTGAAATGATTATTTGAATAACCACACATATATTCGATTTGTTTAAGCTAACTCTTAATGAATAAAACACCAATACAAATAAATGATAAACATGCTCGCATTCACATTCTCTATATTTTATACTAGTCTCCGGAGTCTCACGTATACATTCCACACTCTTAGTCCGCGACTCCTCGCCAATAAGTCCACACGACTAGGAAAGACCCACGTTTCTTTTCTTCAAACGTGCGACCTTATGCCTATAACGGTTCCACAAAATGGCTTGGTACCACGGGCTCCTTTGACCCAAATAGCAACTAAACATGCCAAAATCATATTTCATCGTGCTTTTGACATAATCAAAACATGTCACCGTGCTATTGGGCCTGCTTATTAATATATTTGCTCAATATGAACTAAACAATATATATCTACAAACCAACACATGCTTTTCGTACAAAACATGAATACATGTCAAGAAACCATTCCAAATCACATAGTTAAATCACTCACCTCCGATTAACACTTCTAAAATTCGTTCCAAAGAAAACATGAGCACAAAGATCGTGCAGAAGTCCATCTAGTACAATTCCTATCGATCAAAAGTCCGATTAACAACTTTTTATGAAAATCATAGAAATTGAGTTTTCAGAAAACTTATCCAAACAAGTCCTAGTGGATATCAAAACAAAACTCTTACCTCTAGGAATTCGAATATGAAATCTGGAGAAAAACAAATGCACAGAAGGTCGTCGATTTGTGTCTTGAAGCTGTAAGCCAAGAAATCCCCTAATCTCCTCTCTCTTGAATTTTTAATTTTATGTTAAACTTATGAAAATATCTCACCTCTTTTTATATATAGGCAGAACTCTTGAAAATTGTGTTTACCTCTCCATGAGTTCTCAAAACTCCTAATTATTCTTCGAAATTTTTTACACGCCTAACTCATTGCTTCAGGAGTGAAAACTAAAAATTATAAAAGTTTTCGTCTAAGTTCCATTTGGTTGCTAAAACGCGATTTCACATGATTTTACGAAATTACTAATTAGCCTACCAATTATGTAGCGTGTTAATTCATCTTCACCAGAATACTAAAATTAACAACAAAAAAGAATTCTAAACTCGATAATAATACAAACAGTGAAACACAGAGATAAACATTTATGTTCAGATAAACATTTAGGGTATTCCACAATGACTGTCTCAATTTCGGAGAGACGTCACAACATCAAAACACTCATTCAGCACAGTCTCAAAGGGTTCTCTTACATAGACACCCAAATCGACTCGTGAGTCACAACTCACTCTCACATGTGCCTCATGCACATCACATCACATCACATTATCATGCATGACAAATGTAATGACATACAACAACACGCAAACATGTGTTATACGGAAAGAGTGGACATTGATGAGTTTTTTTTTTTTTTTTTTGATTTTTTTAAAAAGAAGGTGGTATTGTTAATCTATCATAATTTTAAAATGAAGGTTTCCTTTTAAGTTAGTTTTAACTGTTTTGTATTTGTTAAGTGATTACTTTAATGATTTCATTCTATTAATGTGATAGGAGCATTATTATCCATTTAAGAATAAATGCAGTGCTAACATGCTCAACACAGCTCAACACATGTAGTGAGATGAGCAATGAATTAGTATAGTTGGTTTTAATATTTGGGATACACCTAAAGACAATTTTTGGGACACAATCTAAGATATATGTTTATCTCTCTCTTGTGTCACTGTGGGGTACAGTGATATCACAGGTAAAATAAAGACATACATTTTGGGTTGTGTTCCAAAAGCTGTGTATTTGGGTGTCCCAATCTTTACTCTTGGTAAAAATGTTCTCTATATCATGCTCATACAAGGGCTCCAAACAAATAAAAATTGCCCATAAAGTGGACACTTAATCCCCCTCTGGTTTCGAACTAAAGTGAAACAATAAAGATTTCCCTTCAAACAGATGAAAATTCTTAAATTGGCCAAAAAGATTAACACTTAACCACCTTTGCGAGGTTAATTTTGGGGTTAACTGTCTTTGTGGGGATAATGCTATCATTTAGCCCACCTATGTGGGGCTATTTTTTTACACCAAATCCCTTTGAAAGCCTAAATTTGGGGTTAACTGGGCTATTTTGAGAAAATCTTGATAGTTTCACTTTAGTCCAAAACCACAAGAGAGTTAAGTGTCCAATTTTGAACCATATGGGATAATGTGAAAATGGGTGCCCTTTCAAAAAAAAAAAGAAAAAGAAAATCACATGTAGTGAGATATCACAAAGAAAGAGGAAACGAAAAGAAAGACCTACATATATAAGAATTATTGAACACCATTGTTAGAATTTTCATCATGTAAGATTTATTGACCACAGAATTGTTAGAATTTTTTTACTCAATTCTTAAATTTTTTTGTCATTCAACCCAATTGTGAGAATCTTCATGCAGTGAGAAATGACTTCTTTTTTTTTTTTTTTTTTTTTGCTGATCAGAGAAATGACTTTCATTACCATAAAAATTAAAGAAAAGAAAGACCAACAATTTGTCAGGACTGTAGATTTCTTTAACACGATTGTTAGAATTTTCTATGGATGAGATCACAAGGAGACCAATGGAAAGTCTAAACTCAAACACATGAAATTACATAGCACTTTCCTTACCGTAGAAAAAAAAGGGAGTAAATTACAATTTATACCCTTATAGTTTGGGTGTAATTTTACTTTGGTCTCTTTATTTTTAGTTTTGTTACTTTGGTCCGTACAGTTTTAATTTAAATTCAATGTATTCATGAAAATTTTCTACAATTTTTGACAGAAAGATGTCATGTGATGCACATGTGAGTATCATTAGGAACATAATAGTAAATTTACTTAAAGAAAATGACACTTTACACACCTATATTGAACCTAAATCCGTCAAATATTGTTAAAAAAAAATTAATGAATTGACTACTTCAAACCTAAACTGAAACTGTAAAGACTAATGTGATAAAATTAAAACTACAGAGACTAAAGTAAAATCATAACCAAATTAAACGCATGCAAAGTATAATTTACCCCCCAAAAAAGAAAAAAGAAAAAGAAAAAAAGAAGAAGAAAGAAAGATCATGAATTTGTTGCGCAAACTAGAATTATTAAACACAAATGCCAGAAATTTCTATGGATGAGATAAACTATTTAATACGCTACCCTAGAAAATTTTGTAGACTAAGTCTTGGTACACAGAAATTATTTCGAGAGATAGTCACACCACATCATTATGGTAGATGGTGTAATGTCTCAATTATTTTAGGTACGCATGACAAGTAATTATTGACTTTAAATAACATGAATGTCATCTTTCCCACACTACTTATCATGTTCTCCCTGTTTTTAGGTTATACTATAACCCTATATTATTGAAGTGTTATACCGTATCAGTAGAATAGCATGATGAGACAATCTCACAGAATAACTTTTCCTATTTTTTTGTTCTTTTCTCTCTCACCTTACCACTCACTGACTCTCCGAGTAAACGTTAAGACCATTGCAAAACCGCCCACAAATGTTTCTTTCTAGTAGTAAGACTTGATGAGTCACCTGACAGTAATTTATGTCATTGCTGCTGACCAAATGCTTTGAAACGTATATGCTTCAAATACTAAAAATTAAGATATTTATGTGATCCGACGATGTGACAATAACTATTCGAGATATTTTTGGGTACTCTTAAGGTATCATGTGACATATTCTGTACTTAATAGAAGTGTGCTATACGAATAGTAGAACTCACCACAAAAAATTTAAATAGCCAAATAATTATGCGTGGCGCTACCTCATTGGGCGAGGGACACCACATATGCGCTACGTTGAAGGTGCACAAAAATTTCTCATAACTATTCTATTAGAGGCGGATTGTTGTCTGGCGGGCAGATTCACCTGACATCAAGCATACAGCTTGGCCACATGTCACTCCATGATTCGTGTAATTTTGACTTTCATAGGATGCATTTGTAGTTTCACTGGATTGGTTTGGACTTTCACTTCACAGAATGTATTTGTATCATCACAGCAAAGATTTAGACCTTCACACAAAATCATTTGAACCTTTACAACAAAGATTTGGACATTCACCCAGAAAACCACTAGATTGGTTTGTACTTTCACAAGGTGCATTTGTACATTCACAGAGAAATTTGAATAAAATTTTGTACTTTTCTAAAATTTATACCTTGAGAGGATTAATTTGGACTATCAAAGGCTTGATTTGTACCTTCACACAAAATCATTTGGACCTTCATAGCAAATATTTAGACCTTGTCTATGTACTTAATGTCAATCACATTTCGTGTTCCCAGGATTATAACATTAGAACAACCAACGCCATAATCTAATTTAATACTCTTTTGTCCCAAAATTATGCCAAACTTTTTATTGTAGGATGTTCCAAAATAAATATAATCTTCGAAAAGTCAAAACTAACTTTTTGCAAATTTTCTCTTTTACCCTTTTTCAAATTAAAATTACATCTAACTTAAAAAAAAAAGAAAAAAAAACATGCAATAAGTATGAGGGGTAATTTTGAAAGATAAAATTATAGACATGCAATAATTGTGTTCCCTTAAAGTTTTGGAGTCTCAAAGTGTAACAATAATTTTGGGATGGAGGAAGTAATATCGAATATTTGCTCCACTGCAGACCTCTATCTTCATAGGAATTATTTTAGTTTTTTAGTCTATTACTTTTTTATTTTTATTTTTTTTGTCCAATTTGATGGTTTTGTTAAGAGTTTCATATGATGAGTTCAAAAGAATTTGTTTGTAAAAGGATTTATTCCAAGGGTGGTGTTAGGATTTTAAATTCGAGGCTAGAATTAGATAGATGTGTATAGAGAGACGAATGTAAATGAGGATTTGGGTAAGCATCCGGAGGCGAATTCTTTTGGGTTTATTATTCATATTTTTGGATTTAATTTTCAATATATCACATTTTTTCTCGATTAATAAGGATTACTTTTTGTTGTAATTAGTAACGCTTGACTTGTGATAAAAACAATTAGGGTTAGACAAAATTAAAATATGATTAGAAATTAATGAAAGATGATAAGATAATATGATCGGACACATGTTTTAGGTGACTGGATACAGTTGGGGCAATATATAACATATACAATTATTTTTTTCAAAACTTGAGAGGGGCTGAGTACGCATATTATGTAATATCATTTTTTTTTGGCCATCCAAAAAAATTTTCCTCAAAATGTTACGGTGCAGCAGCCCACCCTAGCCCTTGTTGACCTCACCGCTTGGTTTAGTGCCCACTTTTTTTTTTTTTTTTTTTTTAAGCAATGCATGCTTTCCAAATCTAATTCCCAACATATGTGAAAAATGAGTTTCAATCAAAAATTAGTAGTCCCATTATAAATAAATATGGCATCAATGCTACATATGTTGAAAACCAAATTTGAGAACCAAATCGTGAACCATAGCATTGTTAGTTTTTGAACGTTTTTATTTTTTTTTAAGTAATGCTACTATGCTTAAATTTATCTTCAAATTTGTTTTCTAATATATGTGACAATAGAATTATCCAAATTAACTTTCAATTAAAGTTCAAGTGATCTCGATGTATCTATAAGATGACTGGTCCCACTACCATATATTTTAGAAAGTAAATCTGGAATACAATTTTGAAGACCATAGCATTTTATTCCTTTTTTGGTAGGTGGGGTACGTATACCTATAAGGAAAATTCTGTCATGCAGCATAGTGGTTTGTACATGCTAAGCTTTTGATCCCAAAATATTATAAATTTGAAATTAACTTTTTTTAAACAAATTTTGAAATCAACTTTAATTTTATAACCATGATTTTTCAAAACCACAACTTATTGGTACCAATTATTTTTTCCTCTAGCCTAGCTGTACCATGGAAAATCCCATACCCATATTATTGGTGACCAAGTAAAAAACAACATGCATGAGGGCTCCGCTGGAAGAATGGGTGTCACTCAACTTTAAGGCTTTGTAATGTTCATGAATTTCATGAGAGAAAAGAAAAAGAAAAAGAAAAATAGTTTTTTTGTATTTTCACTTGTATTTTCCTTCATTCTTAAATAACCATAAAAATTGTATATTTGTAGAATATAATTATAATATAGGAATAAAAGAATGGAAATGACTCAAATCATTTAAAAGTTTTAATATATTTCTTAATTTATTCTCTTTTCTTTCCTATTTTTCTCACCGTTTTCCTTACTAACCAAACAAGGGAATAAGTTTTCCTCTATGTTATCTTTTCTTTTCCCTCACTAAATTCAAGATCAAAAATTGATAATTATACCATTATTCTTTTTTAAAGTTACTTTCTTTTTTATAGTAAATATCATGATTTTTAAATTTAGATACCAAAATAATTTCTCAACACATGTGACAATGAGATCATCTGAATCTATTTTGAATAAAAGTTGTAATGATCCTACTATATCGAATGCAGTTGATCCCACAACCACACACACACACACATATATATATATGTATATTAATTATTAAAAAGCAAAATTGTAATATAATGTGGAAACCATAGAATTTTATTCTAATTTTTGGAGAAATTTCTCTCATGCTTGTAGAGGCTTTGCGCTCATGAGAGAGATTTATAAATGCTATCTGGTTTATGACAAGAAGTTGTATAACTTGATGGGAAAAGTTGTAATCTATATATATAATAAATAAATAAAAATAAAATTATTAACTACTATGACAAAAAAAAATGTAATCACAAAAAAATCATACCTTAAGAGAAAAAATTGTAACCACCATAATAAAAAATAAAAATAAAACCACTCAAGTTTAGGGCTGAGATTTGTTTCCTCCCAATAGTTTTCAACCAAACAGTGATCGATCTCCTTTTCTTTCTTCTGCGAGCATACTATCAAGTGTGTAGAAATTTCCTTTTTGTGGTTGGTGGGGCTATTCCTTATGACCCATGTGTTTCCATGTGCTTCTTTTTGGTTTTCGGATTAAAACAAAAACAAAACAAAAAAAACACTTTTTTTTTTTTGGCAGGGAAAATGCTAGATCCACACAGTGTATCACACATTTTTTTTTTCACACACATCTTTAAATATTTGTACTTTATGTTGTTTGAATTTTTTACACTTTTTTGTGTCCCACTTATACAGCATAGAGTACATACATTTGAAGCTATGTGAAAAAGTGTGTAATTCACTGTATGGGTCTAGTAGTGCTCTTTTGGCAGATAGGGGCCTCCCCACCATTACGTCGTGTGGAAAAGTTCATGAGCGCCAAGGTGGACTCCATAGATAGAGGCGAAATTATCCCATATGATGGGTTTTGATGTGACAGATTATTGTGGACCGTTGATTTTGTGATTTCACGTTGATTCAATGGTTCATGATGATCCGTCACACCAAACCCTGTCACAGAGTCAATTAAAGTCTTTATTTACTGGAAATTACACAAATGTTATTGTCAGTGCAGCAATGACTAATGCTTGAGTAAAAAGTGTCAGCTAAAAATTTTAACAACTAAAAAAGAGTCGCTAAAATTTTTAACGACATTTTTTACTCTAAAATTAATCATTGCTTCTCTGACAATAGCACTAGCCTTTTCTAATAGCTCTAAATTTTTTTGAATAATTGATAACTTTAACGGATGCTCCAGTTCTAAGCCATAAATTTCACCCAGTGAGCATTAGAAAATTTAAACCAAAAAGTCTAGATTATGTGTGCCCCAACTCCCAAGTATATGTCTGAACGGTCACATGCAGGGGTGGACTTAGGATTTTTGGTTAGGGTGGGCCTAAACTATACGGGGTTTGGGGGCAGTGCCCCCGAGGTGAATTTTTTTAGGTCTACAATTATGTATAAAACTGTAAAATTGGTTTAACACCCCTAGTTTGGGGTAAATCATGTAATTTTAGGGGGTCTATTTCTAAAATTTGCAATATACTACATATAAATCTAGAATTTTCAAAAGTCCAAGGGGCCTGTGTCTAAAACTTATAAAATTTTGTATGTAAATTCAGAATTTTTAAAAGTCCAGGAGGAGCCTGTGTGAATTTTAGGAGGGCCTATTTGTAAAATCTGTAAAATATTACATGTAATACAATAATTTTCAAAAGTCCAGAGGGGACTTGTGCCACCCCTGACTATATGCTAGGTCCGCCACTGGTCACATGGATAACAACGAGCGAACTAATAATTTCCATATACAAATGATCACCCCTAACCAAACCCTATTAGCAAATTAGTAGTTTATTCTACAACTATTCAATCTCTCTAAATTTCTAATATAAAGATTCTCGTTTGGGAATTTCAGCCTTTTAAGGGAACATCTTTATTGTTGTGAAATTTTATAATTTTTTTTTCTAAATTTAAAATTCTACTGTCCCATCAAACAAAAATGTGGAAGAGTTTTGTGTAGTGAAGGGTAAATTTGGAAAGTGTATAGTTAGTTGAAGTACATTAATTTTTCAAATGGAGTGTTAAAATGAGACATCAAAAAATAGAATCAATTACTCTTATTTTGGTACAAAGAGAGTGGAAATTAATGAGTTTTTATTTTATTTTTTTATTTTTTAAAAATATAGTGGTATTGCTGATCTATCATAATTTTAAAATAAAGGTTTCATTTTAGATTATTTTTAACTGTTTTGTATTTGTTAAGTGATTACTTTAATGGTTTCGTTCTATTAATGTGGCAGGAGCATTATTGTCCTTTTAAGAATAAATATAGAGCTATCATGCTCAACACATGTAGTGAGATGAGCAAGGATTTAGTATCGTTGGTAAAAACGCTCTCTATATTACGGTCATACATGGGCTCCAACATTGCCCATTTCCTGGGTCCTGATAAATATGTTATCGCACGAAACCATCATACCAATTGACAAAAAAAATAAAATAAAATAAAATAAAACCACATGTAGTGAGATATCACAAAGAAAAAGGAAAAGAAAAGAAAAGAAAGACTTACATAATTTATTACGCCTATAAGAATTATTGAACACCATTGTTAGAATTTTCATCACGTAAGACTTATGGACCACAAAATTGTTAAATATTTTGACTTGTAAGAAATTAACATTCAACCGATTGTTAGAATCTTCTAAGGATGTGATCAGGAGGCAATGATTTTCATTACCATAAAAATTAAAGCAAAGAATAAAAAAAAAAAAAAAAAACACAAAAACAAAAACAAAAAAAAATTAAAGAAAAGAAAGACCAACAATTTGTCTGGTCTGTAAGAATTTTTGAACAAGATTGGTAGAATTTTCTATGGATGAGATCATAAGGAGACCAATGGAAAGTCTAAACTCAACACATGCAATAAGATAGCACTTTCCTTACCTATAGGGAAAAAAAAAAAAAAAAGGGTTAGTTACACTTTACATTCTTGTAGTTTGGATGCACTTTGCTCCTTATATTTTTAGTTTTGTCACTCTGGTCCGTACAATTTCAATTTAGGTTCAATATATTCATGAAAATTTTATACTCCGTACAATTTTTGACAGAAAATGATCATGTGATGCACATGTGATGTACCATTAGGAGCATAATGGTATATTGATCATTTAGAGAAACTACACTTTACACACTTATATTAAACCTAAATCCGTCAAAAAAAATTTAATGAATAGACTACTTCGAACTTAAACTGAAACTGTAAAGACTAAAGTGACAAACTTAAAACTACAAGGATCAAAGTGAAATCACAACTAAATTAAAAACTTTTACCCAATAAAAATAAATAAATAAAAAAAGGAAAGATCAGGAATTTGTTGCACATATAAGAATTATTGAACCCAAATGTTAGAAATTTCTATGGATGAGACAAACAATTCAATACGCTGTCCTAGAAAATTTTATAGAATTAGTCTTTGTACACAGAAATTATTTAGAGAGATCCTCACACTACATTAATATCATAGTAACGTGGTGTAATGTTTCAATTATTTTAGATAAATATGATAAGTAATTACTAACTTTAAATAACACGCATGTCAACTTGCCCACACTACCTATCATGTTCCCTTTGTTTTAGCTAATATGACCTAATAATATTATTGAAGTGTTATATCATATCAGTGAAATGACGTGACGAGAGTCTCACATAATAATTTCTCTTATTTTTTATTCTTTTCTCTCTCACCTTACCAATGAGTCTCCTCTCCGAGTAAACATTAAGTCTATTTGACAAGACGGCCCCACAAGAGGTGTCTCTTTCTAACGGAAAAGTAGTACTTCCTCCGTCTTTCATAATTTTTTTTTTTTTAGGGTTATGTTTCAAAATTGTTGTCTATTTTTTTTTTAAATTAGTATGTGAATTTTGTTTAGTTTTTTAAATTATCTTTCTTTGCGATTAATATCAAAACAAAACAAATATATATATATATATATATAATGATTATAGACAATTATGAAAAGTTTGTGTGGATGGTTTTTGTCCCATTAAATAGTTAGATTCCCCAATAGAGACACATAAAATAAGACGGAGGGAGTACTTTAATGGGTCGCGTGACAGTGATTATGTCATTACTGCTGACCAAATACTTTGAAACATATGCTCTAAGATGATCACTTGGGTACATGGTGGTTTTGTTGTATATACAACATATCACCATGACACTTGTCAGTCATTGATTGGAGGATAAGTGGGGTAAAAGTCAAAAGATGTTGAGCATTTAATGCTTTCTGACGTGTGATAACCGGTTGATTATGTACCGTAGAACGTGTTTGTTCCTTGACTTCAGATTATTGTTCCTTGGTTAACAATGCATGTTCTATGCCTTGAAAGTCACCGATTATTGTTCCTTGGTCAGTAAAATTTATTCTCTGACTTAAGAGTTTGTTCCAGTATAAAATTTTTTGTGCCAAACATTATCGAGATTGTAACCTATGTATGTATAAAGTGTTGTACAATTTAAAAATTATGTCTAATAATTTGGTACAATTATGATGCATTAATCACCATTCAATTCTATTTAATAACGCAACCAAGTTTGTAATTAAACAAATATTTAGAAACAAAACTTAGAAATCTAAAACAAAAGTTTATGGTATGAAGGAACAAACATTTATGATGAGGAACTAGACTTAATAAATGATTGTTTATTTCTCACTAACTTTTATTCCCTGTAGCTTATGTTTGTTCCCTGACCACAGATTATTGTTCTTTGGTCAACAATGTTTGTTCTATGCCTTCAAGCTTTCTTCCATTGAATTTTTATTTTTTATTTATTTTATTTTTTATTTTTTATTTTTTTTGTTGTTGCCAAACGTTAACAAGATTGTATCTATGTATAAAATGTTGTACAATTTAAAATAATCCCTAATGTTCTTGTATAATTGTGATGAATTAATAGTTTACTCATATTAAGGGTTGCATTAATCACCATTCAATTATGCTTAAGAACCCCACAATCGAGTTTGGTAATGAAACAAATATTTAGAAACAAAACTTGTAAATCTAGAACAAAAGCTTATGGTCATGAAACAGATATTTTATGTTAAAGAAATAAAACTTTTCTACCTTAGAACAAAACTTAATGATCATGGAACAATTATTTTGGAGGAAAAGGAAAAAAAAAATAGTGATGATGGAACAAACTTTCTGATCATAGATCAAATATTTACGATGAAGGAACTAGACTTACTTACCTTATGAACAAAACTTAAAAATTTGAAATAAAAGTTTATGGTCATAAAACAGATTTTTCAAGATGAAGGAACAAAAATTTTCTGCCGTAGAACAAAACTTAGTGGACATGAATAAATATTTAGGAGGAAGGAACAAAACTTCGTGATTATGGAACAAGACTTTCTGGTCATGGAACAAATTTTTATGATGAAGGAACAAAACTTAATAACCATGAATAAATTTTTTTTGATGAATGAACAAACTTGGTGATCATGAAACAAATATTATTTATGAATGAACAAAACTTTGTAATCATGGAATAAATATTCATGGTGAATGAACAAGCTTGACCCCTATAGCTGGTAATGATTTATGGGGCCTTCAACCATAGCCCCTCAAATAAAATTTTTCCAAACTAAAACTCATGCAACTTTTCTTTAACTCATTAGATCTTTTTTATGCCTAAACAACTTTAATCGCTATAACTTTTTTGTTCTACAAGTCCGCTTTTCATAAAATTATATGTTTTGGAATTAGCAAAATGAAATCTATCAAATGAGATCAACATTGACCATGAAGTACTGGTGAAATACATGAAATACAAAAATACATAAAATACAAAACTTTTTTTTTTTTAAAAATCATCGTAAAAGGCCTAAAATGATAAAATTATTATCGTTTTCGTGAATATTATTTGTTTATGAACACCTCACCATAAGAACTTTAGTAGGATACAGATCCATAAACATTCATGATTTACAACGAAATGATATTAAAACAACAAACCCAAATGACATATCCGACAAACACAAGGCTACTGCACGTTCGATCCTCACCCATTCCTATGACATTATGAAGATTGTTGAGATCGGTTATCTTTAGGTATGCAGAGTTGCGAGCTGGCCGCCATATGACTACACTATTTAGGATCAATACGACGTCATGAATGATCTTTCTTTGCAATTTTTAATCCTCAAAGATCTTTTAGTCGATATTACTACTGATCTTTCCTGTGTGATCCTTAGTATCACAGAGGTAAATATTGTTATGAAAATCATTATCAGCTATAGGAGTCAAGCATTCCAAAATACCCACGACAAGATTTGCTAGCCAAGGGCCATTCTAGGGTTTTAAAGTTTGGATGGGATTCCGTTCTTTAGTGTCTAGGTACCCACAGTTGACGACTTTCAACCAATGGTTTTTCCGTTATGTATCATCTTCGGTGGGCTCATGTAAGGCCCTTCGGATATATCAATCATGATAATTACAGGTTATTGTAACTTTGAATATCTTGATGGATTTTACCAATACCACAATAGTACGGTAATCATATCAAAGTTTAAAAAATCCATTATATATAGGGCATAAGGAAGATGGAGAGTTATCGGTCCATAAAGGAGTTTTCACGTCATGGAACAAACATTTTTTTATGAAAGAACATAATTAATTGACCATGAAACAAATATTTGAGATGAAGGAACAAATTTAAGTAATCACGGAACAAAAGTTTTGGTCATCGAACAAACGTTTGAGATGAAGGAACTTGACTTGAATACCTAAAGGACAAAACTTTCTGGTCATGAAGCAAATATTTAGAATGAATGAACAAAACTTGGTACTAATGGAACAAAACTTTATAGTTATGGAACACATATTTATGATTAAAGAACTAGACTTGCTTACTTTAGGAACAAAACTTAGAAATTTGGAACAAAACTTTATGCCAAAGAAACAAATATTTTATAATGAAGAATAAAACTTTCTTATCATAGAACAAATATTTATGAGAAAGGAACAAAACTTAAAATCATAAAACAAAACTTAGTGGATATGGAACAAAACTCTTCGATCGTGAACCAAATATTTATGATAAAGGAACAAAATTAGTGATCACGGAACAAAAATTTCTAGTCAAGGGACAAAAGTTTCTATTCACAGAACAAATATTTATGATTAATGAACAAAACTTAATTATCATGTAATAAATATTTCTATTCCTAGAACAAGCATCTAATATATATATATATATATATGAAACCAGAAACTTTTTGTTTCGCCACGTGTCATTTTCTATCAATTTTTAGTATTTGAAATTTGTTTTCACATATTTAAATAGAGAGAGATATATTTTTAACCTTTGGATGATCAATTCTAGACCTCCCTCCCATCTCTCTCTTTCCCCAATCTCCTCCACATTATTCTCTCATGCCTTCAATTATTTGCATGATTATTTCCTTGGTAATATTAATATCCTCATTCTCTCTCTTCCCCAAATCTCTATAATTGCGCCCCTCACTCACAACTATCACTCCGAGAACACATTGTCTCTGTGTCCATATTTGATCAATCCCAAATCGAAAGCCTAATCACCATTGGCAGAGCCCCCAACTCAGGTAATCTCTCTGATTCCTTCCTTAGCAAGTTTTGGAACAACCCATGCATTGTACAGGTTCATACATTTTTAGTTTGTCTATTCATTTGTTTCATACTTTTTTTCCTACTTTAAAGGCTTCTTTCTTCTCTACCTCAGTTCAATTGGAAAAAAGTTCATTGATTTCGCTCTCCTTCCTATGATATCTTGTCTTCTACCCTTTTAATTTTTATATAGTATCTATTTTTTCTAACCTTAATTTTCTTTTGTTTATGTTTGGTTTTTAATTGACTTGATTGTTTTGTATTTCAAGGAGATTTAAACAATGCACTGCCTTTTTTTTTTTTTTAGATGAACAATACACTGCTTTTAAGCATATATAAATTGTGAACAAGCCAATTTGTCACTTATTTAGTTAATACACTTTCTATTTTTTTGATTATATATAAATAAATATATATTCTAATTTCTGAATAACAATGTCAACTAAATTAGCCACAACTACGTACATACATACAATGTTTTGATATTACTACTAATTGAAATCTAAGATATCATAAAATTTATCCTACATTATCATAATTTGAATACAAGTTCTATTTGGTTTAGATAAATGGTAGTAACTAACTAAATTATATGATATCCTATTAATAATCTAAAATGATTATTATTATTTTGAAACATTTTAATAACAGTACATAACTGTACATATTCTGACACTAAAAATTTAGCTCACAGCGCGCCTTAAAGAAAAAGAAAAGAAAAGGAAGAAGAAGATGAAGAAGAAGTTGCTTAAAAAATAAGTAATGTTGCACATCCCAAATTTTGTATCCCAAATAGTTCCAAACACACGTCACATAAAATAAGAAACAAAATTTCATTTCTGCACTTAAATGTGTTCTCAATCACACTCTTAGCATATGCTAAGCCATTGAACAGTATAGAGGTACTGCACAAAATAAACCCTCAAGTACTCCATCATAATTTCTTTAGCAAGGTGTCCAAAGTTTTGTATCTTAGCTTCAAAGACTACACTAAAGTGATTAATGCTTTGGTTCCTAAGTTAATTCTTTCCTAAATTTGATTCCCAATTTCCCAATACATGGACCACATAATTTTTATTTTTTGGGGGTACAAAAATGAAAAACCACGTAAATTTATTAATGCAACATTGGATACCTTTGGGAACCATAACATAACACTCCATGTATTTGAAGGTTTGATAGCACTATATGTTAAAATCATTTGAGCATTAAAGACTTGATCTTGGCTCCATTGTAAACGTGTTTTACAAAGAAAAGTGGGCGTTTATAATTGGTTATTATTATTATAATTTCTAAAAATTAGTTTAGTAGATTACTATTGTCGGCTTATAAATTACAATTGATGAGTTTCTATTTCTATTTTTTGAAGGACACAAGGAGATCAATTTGAAGGAGATGGGAAAAGCAGTTAAATGTTACATAAGATTGTTCTTTAGTTAGGTCAGTTTTTTTTTTTTTTTTTTTAAATATATATAGAGTTCAATATATCTAAATTTTGTGGCAAGAAATGGAATGCATAATTGTAAATCCAAATCAATGGATTTGGTTGAATGTGTGTTTGTTGGATTTTTTTTTTATTATTTGTTTTTTATTTATTATTTTTGGTGTTCTACCTTCATTACAGTTTTGATATCCTACTATCGTTGTTTTTTGCTGAATAGTTGTATTTCGTCATTCCTGTTTGTTTGTAGTTATGTGATGTCCCATGTTTGTATGTTTTATTTACACTTCATTTGTTTCAGTGTAAAATGTTTTACATTGAAATTCATTTTTCACGTAAAAACACTTTTTTTTTTTTGCATATGCTTTTCTTGCATTTTCCAGAAAAATATTGCGTGATGTTTGGTAAGGTCATAAAAAATTATGTCAAATGTTTTAACAAGGCACAATATGCGAATTGTGAATCATTATATGCTTCACAATTTGGTTCTTATAAATGCTTTGTCAATTGTACCATCTGCAGTGACATGTGGTATCACCAATCCTGATCACATCATGTAGAGCCAATTAAGAATCAAATTTGGGAAGCATAGCATCACAATTATATGTAAAGTTAGGAATCAAGAGAAGGAATTAATTAGATTAAACTATAATTGAGCTAAACGAGCAAAAATTAATTAACAATGACATTGAGTTGTCCAAGAAAATCATTGGAGCAAGCAACATGACATTCTAAAATTGACACTGACGATAGCATTATAGCAGCCACCAAATTCAAGCAGTGATAGGTGTTTATACACAATAACAAAAATAAAGGCCAAAATATATGCCTTACATATGGCATTATAAAATGAGTAATGCTATACCCACAACCTTCTTTACAACCTTTTTCACAACCATACATCTTGGGCCTTGATTTCGGTGGATCTCATGAGGGGGTCCCATGTAGGTCTCACACGGGATCCACTGAAATCAAGGGCTAGAATGTGTTTGTAGTAGAAAAGGTTGTAAAAAAGGTTATGAGTATAGCATTTTTGTTATAAAACCGCTTCCCAAATTAAATCCTACCATTATATATATATATATTCTATACATATATATACACAATAACTTCAATAAGGAAATATAAATAGATTTTACTCTATGCATTTGTATCCTTTTTTCACTTCCTTTTTAGAAAGGCTAGCTCTATTGCCAGAGCAGCAATGGCTAATGCCAGAGCAAAAAGTGTCGCTAAAAATTTTAGCAAACACTTTTTTTGTCGTTAAAACTTTTAACAACACATTTTCCTCTGGCATTAGACATTGCTGCTCTAGCAATAGCATTACCCTTTTAGCAATCTCTAACATTATATGCATATTTGAGTATTGAATGTTAAGTTTATGTTGATTAAAAAGTTGATATATCAAATTAGTATAGGAGTATCTGCAATATCGTTGACTAGCAAGACTTTTTTGAGTCGATATAATTTTTTATGAAGAAATAAAGACCATCATTCTCTACAAGATTAACAAAATTAAAATCACAGTCCGCTGCACCAGCCCTCTCAGGTTTCTCTCTCTCTCTCTCTCTCTCTCTCTCTCTCTCTCTCTCTCTCTTCCCCCCCCCCCCCCCGGCTGCTCTCTCTCTCTCACACACACACACACACACACACTTATATATGCATGCATGTTTTTCCCATGTATTTACCCTATTTTTTTGTGCTTTCACATGTATTCAGTCCTTGCACTGCTGTCCATATCTCATAGCAAAAAAGGAAAAAAAATGGAAATAAAGCCAAGTCAATCGAACCGTTCCATAGGTCCCTGTGTATGTGAGTGTGTGTGTGTGGCGATATATATAGGTTATTTCTATTTCACCAGGAAAAAGGATTTGCACAAGATAGTAAGTTGTATTTTTTATAGGTTATTTTAACTTTACTTTATCCTAATGTCATATAGTAACTATGTTTTTTTGTGCTTTAACTTTTGTCTCATTCTCATTTCTATTTTGACAATTTTTTAAAAGTGATTTAAAATTAAGAAAAAAAAAATTTCTCCTTTTTTGTTGTTCTGCAGGTTGAAAAGGAGGTTCTGATGGGATTTGAAAGTTTGAATCTTTGATGAAGAAAGTGGATTATTGAGTTTAGATGTATGAGTTGAGTACTAATATTGAAGATTTTTATTTAGCTTTGCACTTTGAAATGTGGTCGTGATTTTTAATAGAGGAAAAACATTAATGATATGATTTAATGATTTATGCTTTTTGAATGTTTTGATGGTTTAATTGGTTTCAGGACTTTGGATTCTTGAAACATGTCATATTGTTTTTTTCCTTTTTTTCATCGTCTTCTCTTTTCTCTTTTTCTTTTAGCATTATGCAAAGTCATTAAGGTCTTTTGATCCAATCCTTATGTTTCTATAAATACTCAAAGTGAACTCATGGCCCACCCCTCAATATAAAGAGGCATAAGCACTCCTCTCATTCGTAAGCCCCTTTAGAGATTGGGGTGAGGGCGGCTTTGGAGAGAGCCCCTTCATTATTATTTAGTGATTATTGCAACATTTTAAATGACAAATGGTCTACGCTTTAGTAAAGATGGCACAAATAATACAACAATTAGTTTGTGCATTCGATAAATAAAATGTGATTTGTGCATTCGATAAATAAAATGTTCATTTACCTTGCCTTTATTTATCTTCTTTTAAAAGTATATATGTATACATATATATGCGTCTTGCCCATGGGCACGGGCATTTACTAGTAACTAGACTTACATAACTTAGGACAAAATTAGAAATCTGGAACAAAGCGTTACTGTCATAGAACGAATGAAGGAACTTAAGATTTAGCGATAATAGAACAAAAGTTTATGTTAAAGGAACAAAACTTTGCTATCATGGAACAAAAAAAAAATTCTTGAATGAATAAGACTTAAAAAATATGGAACAAAAGTTTTCTGGTGTGTTTGATAACATTAATGAGATAATAATGATAGCAATAGCAGAACTTCTTATGTCGGTTTTCAGCAAACTGACATAAATAAATACATATTTATGTCAGTTTTACACATTTATGTCAAGGTTTTATAGTATTTACGTCGGTTGTATGACTAATGAGATAATAATTATATCAATAACATAACTTTTTATGTCAATTTTTTGAACATTTATGTCGTTTTTACGAACATTTATGTCGCCCCCGTTTATGTAAATTTGTATTGAGACAAAATAACTAACATAAATACTCATTTGCCTTGGTTTTTAGCCAACATAAATATCAAATCTTCTTATAGCCCACTTAGGATTAAAACTTTCCCATTTTAAAAACAAAACTTAGAAATCGTGGAATAAATATTTATAATGAACGGAACAAAACTTAAAAAATAAGGAACAAATAGTTATGATGAAGGAACAAGACTTTCCTATTTTAGGAACAAGACTTGAAACCATAGGACAAATATTTACAATGAAGGAACCAGATATTCCATTTTAGAAACAAGACTTAGAAACCATAGAACAAATATTTACGATGAAGGAACAAGACTTAGAAATCATGGAACAAATATTTATGATGAAGGAACAAAACTTTTCTATCTTAGGAACAAGACTTTTTTTTTTCTTTGGTGCGTTTGATAACATACCACTTAAATGAAAAAGCAGCCAAAAAACCACTTAAAAACTCTAAGGGTGCATTTGATAAAACTGAAAATTAAGCACTGAAAATTAAGTGCTGAATTTTAAGTATTGAAAATTTTAAGCGATTGAATTCGCAATACTGACAACAGTGTTTCAAGTGCTAAAATAGACTGCATTCAGTGATTTTTCAGTAAAATTTTTTCACTTAAAGTTTTTAGTGGGTTTTTGGCTACTTTTTCAATTAAGTGGTAAATTATCAAACGTACTGAAAATAAATAGTGCGGAAAGTTTTCATTTTCACCACTTAATTGGTTATCAAACACACCCTAAGCAAAAAAACTCTACTAAAAATAATCACTGAAATACAGAACGGAATATATTTTAGTACTTGAAACATTGTTTTGAGTATTGCAAATTCAATTGCTTAAAATTTTCAGCACTTAAAAATTTACTGCTAATTTTCAGTACTTAATTTTTAGTTTTATTAAATAGACGCGAAGAGGTAGGTCTTTATGGTAGCCCTAAGGTCATTTCAGTCTCTTAAAAAGTAGGGAAGGGTAGTTATGGTGTATTTTAATCGAAAATTGTTATTCCCACTCCATGGAATGAACTCCATGAAATGCATTAACTATATGGTATTGCATGGTGTGTTAGTAGTACTAAGAAGTGCATTAGTTCAGTATTTTTGGAGTGGTAATTCCCTTTAATAAACCCAATATTATTCATAAAGAGAAGAGGGGATTTGGAATAGCTTATAAAAGCTCGGGGGAGGGGGTGGGTTGTAATATCTTGTATTTTTTATTGTATTTTTATATTTCTAGTATACCTGTATTTATCTTTCCTGTTTTTTCACTTTCGATCGATCGAAGCTTTTTCAAGCGATCGAATTTTAATATCCTCAATCGATCGAATGTCCTTCGAGCGATCGAGCCTTCACCGACCTAAATTATGACGTGGAACCCTTTCTCAAGTGATTGAACCCATCTCAATCGATTGAACACTGACCAATTGAACCCTGACCGACCTATCCTCAATCGATCGAAAATGGGTCGATCGATCGAACTTAGCATTTCCAGTTTACGTGTTCTACCACCTACACCTTCCCCCTCCCTATATATATGTCTTGGTTGTGTGTGTGTGTGTGGGGGGGGGGGAGGGTTTGGAAAATTGATAGATTTAGAGAGAAGAGAAAGAGAGGGAGATATACCATTATATATACACACTCATATATTATATACACATACCCGGATATATATATACACCAAACACACACCCTCACACTCTCTAAACTAGAAGAAGAAGAAGAGAAGGAGTAGACAGAGAAGAAAGGAAGAGACTGGAAGAGAAGGAGAAAGAAAGAAAAGACAGGAGGAGACCACATGAGGACCCACGGCCACCCTGAGCTCGCCAGCGTCACCGACGTTAACGGTGAGTGCCTATACTCACTTAGTAGTATAGATATGTTCGTATATATGCGTTTCGGCAAGAAAGCATGGACCTTGAACGTGCATGAATGGTCCATTTTAGTTTGGGAAGAAACCTAATGTTCAATCAATCAAACTCATTTCAAGCGATGGAACACAGACGGACTTCAATCGATCGAGCAGTCCTCAATCGATCAAACTTTATTTTCCTCAATCGATCGAACATTATCTTCCTCAATCAATTGAAATGACTTCAATCGATCAAACATATCAGAATGTTGAATGTTGAGTTTGATTATATCTGATGAACTGTTGAGCTATATGTTATCATGCAATGATTGGTAGAAGCTGTATTAGAATAATATACACGTAGAATAATGGGCTTAATTCATTGAACAGTGGAACCAATTATATAATGATGGTATAATATTGTTAATTGAATTGAGAAGCTGACGTGCATATAGTAGTAGGTCTATCGACCGCAGAGGTCGGTACTATTTATGATTGGTGCGTGGGAAATGCGATCGCGAAGATCATACAATGTGGGTTGCGGTATACTTATATTGCCTAGTCCATAGGAGAGGCTAAGGGATATACTAGTGGGATCACCTTAGTCCGTGAGAGAGACTAAGGGATATAGTGGTGATGTCACTTTAGTCCATGAGAGAGGCTAAGGGATACGAATCGTGGTAACTGTGATATGGCTAGCTCCTGGGTCCAATAGAGGCTAACGGAATGTCGTCTTAGTCCATGACCGAGACAAGAGAGATCCGACAGAGACTAAGGGTATGGTCACATTAGTCCAAGACCGCGACTGAGTGTTATGCCGATATTATCATCTTAATCCGACAGAGGCTAAAGGAATATTACCTTAGTCCATGACCAAGACGGGAGATCCGACGGAGGCTAAAGGGTATGTCACTTTAATAATAGATCGAGATTAAGAGGGATTTATCATAAACTTAGTCCGATAGAGATTAAATGAATAATACCTTAGTCCATGATCGAGACTGGAGATTCGACGGAGGCTAAGGGATATGTCACTTTAATCCATGGCCGAGATTAAGAAGGATACATCATGAACTTAGTCCGATAGAGATTAAATGAATGTCACCTTTGTCCATGATTGAGATGGGAGATTCTATAGAGGCTAAGGGATATGTCACTTTAGTCCACGACTGAGACTAAGAGGTATACAGTATGAAAGAATTGTAAATTGGGCATGTTGGCCGAAATGTATCAGGGCATTTTGGCCAGAGTGTGGGACTTTGTGTCAGGTTTGACAGAACATAGCTATGGGACTACGTGTCTAATTAATGTGGACCCAAGAGTCTATATTTATCATGACCATTCCGCTGTGTGCGGAAATAGGACACGTGGCACGCCACCAAGGCTCATCCAATTCCATTAAAGTAAAATTACAATGAAAACACATGAGTAAAATCTATTAAAATTAGAGTTATAAAAAGCTTTGTCCAATTGAAACATTTTCAAAAGAATCCTTTTTGAAAGATAGAGGTCCAGTCGACTGTAGCGGTTCCCCAATCGACTGTAGCGGTTCCCCAATTGACTGGAGATCAAAAGCAGAATGTTTAAAAGTCCAAAGGCCTTGTCCAGTCAACTGTGTTGGGGACTCAGTCAACTGGTACATTGTCCGGTCGATTGAACGCATTCTAGCAGAAGGATATGTTTTCATGCAGAAACCAGTCCACAGTTTTTTAATGTTCAGTCGATTGATGCCTGTAAATATTGTGAGGTTTTTGGTTAAAAACAAGGGTCCAGTCGGCTTTGGCGGGGACCCAATCGACTGATCTCCTACAAAACTGCCCATTCAGCAGCGTCTCAATCCCAAGGTTCTCCTAATCCAATTCCCACATACCACACTATATTTCCATGATTCAAAACATAATTTATAGGAGTTCTATTATAGATTATAATACTACGAATCCTTCCCAAGATTTCAACTAAACATGATACGAATTCAAAGTTCGTATTACAACGTTCGGAAAAGAAACAAAAACAATTCTCCAAGAGTGCTCCCGTCGTCCCATCGACCTCACTCTTCGCATTTCTTCTTTCCTCGCTTTTTATCACCTGCAATGGAGTAAATCTCCACTACTCAGCTATATGCTGAGTGCATAATTCTAAATATATGCTTATATGAAAATCCATGCTTAAAACATCTAAAACACATCAAAGTAGTCGGTAGGGTGAGTTGTCACACCCGTTCTAGAAATTTATGATTTTTGAAAATGCATCATTTAAATTGTGAAATTATTAATGTTATTAATAATTTGAGTTCAGGTTGACTGTGAGTCAACGGTAAGGTGTCAGTGAGGACACGGGAACATGGCAGTTCATATTGCATGAGCATGAGTAAATGACATTTATATGATTTAAATGTTATTTGACTTTATCTGATATTCCTGTGAATAATAATTATACCTGTATAGTATAATTCTGGTTTTGGGATATTTTAGTATATCATTTTGAGAACTGTGGTGAGAACGTGAGTGATACGTTAATTAAAAAGGTAGGTTGTGTAGAGATTCCACAGAATATAGTTTTCGGACGTTATTTTGGACCCAAACGAAACTTAGTCGGAAACTTTTGAAATTTATAATTTTCACTCGTAAAGGCATAAAATGGACGTGTGCGAAGTTTCGAGAGCTAATTAGAAGTTTTGAGAAACTTGCGGGGAGGTAAACGTAATTCCCAGAAAGTTTGCCTATATATAGATGAGGATGAGATTTCAATCTCATCCAAACACTTCCAAAATATCTAGAGAGAGGAGAGAGAAGGGAGATTTGGTTACCCGAGCTTGCCGGCGACATACGACGACCTTCCGTCCGTCAGATTTTCTCTAGATTCAAGATTTGAACTCGTGGAGGTGAGATCTACGTTTTGATACTACTTAGGCCGTGTTTGGCCAATTTTTGTAAAAATCTAATTTCTAGACTTTTGGGAAAAACAGGTATAAACTTGTAGGAATTTTCTCAAATTCGAAATCCGACGATTAATTAGCCTCCTAATCGATCCTTCAAAGTTTGGGGGAAATCGCACGAGGTATGAAGTTCTAACTTGTGAAATATAGAGAATTACATGTTTTATATTTCGACGACGAAATTGAGATCCGGGCAAAATTCATGTGTTAATTGTAGGCCCGTTAATTATGAACGCGCTAAATTATGAAAAGCATGTCTAAATTTACGCGAGCACGTTGAGTTGTCTATGTGGGTCAAAGGGGAGTCTTATACAAATTCATGCCGGAGTAAGCTTCTCGATGTTTGAGAATTTGAGTAGCGACGGCTACTGTGCATGGTTGTAGGCTTGGACTTGCCATGGCACTTGTGGGATGTAATGGTTGTAGGCTTGGACTTGCCATTGACATCGAGGTTTAAGGCTTGGACTTGCCGCTACCGGATGAAGGCGTGTTTTTCTCCCTAGAGACTATTGATATGATTTATGAGATTAAAGCATGTTTTGTTATATATTGCACATGTTAGACTTGTACACTCAGCATATAGCTGAGCAGTGGAGATGTACTCCATTGCAGGTAAGAAGAAAGACAAGAAGAAGCGCGATGAGTGAGGCCGATGAACGCCGGGGAATTCACACTTGTATATGTTTTGGTTGTAGATGTTTTAGATCCTAAACTTGTGTAAGGATTGGTAATATGTTGTAATAGAACCATAGATTAGTTTCGCAGTATTGTAATCTTGTAATTGAACGTCTGTAGTTATGTTTGGCATGTTGAAAATCAGTTATGGTTGTGATTGTAGTTGGAATGGAGAAGCATGAGTTGTTCACATGTCATTACAGGCTGCCCAGCAGGGGAGCAGTCGACTGGACCCAGGGTCAGTCGACTGGACCTCGTGGGATTGAGACACTGAAAGTGAATAGTAAGAGAAGCAGTCGACTGGACCCTTTATCAGTCGACTGAACACTGTTGGTTTTGGCTACTGCTTCTATTAATGGCAGAACCAGTCGACTGTACCATTGATCAGTCGACTGGACCCCTTTTGAAATTGCTGTATTTTCAGTTCTGCTTAACACAGTCGACTGAGGGGAGTGAGCAGTCGACTGAACCACTGTAGATTTTAGCTACTAATCCAAATAGTAATTAGTGCAGTCGACTGGGTTCCTTGATCAGTCGACTGGACCTCTGTTGAGGATTTAGGGTTTTAGTTTCTGCCAGACACAGTCGACTGGACCCTAGTACAGTCGACTGGGCAGTCGACTGAACCTCTGTTTTCAAAAACTGTTTCTTTTGAAAGGATTCAATTGGCCAAATCTTTTTATAACTCAAATTTTCAATGGATTTGTCAATTCAGAGAGCAATGTTCCCTAAGTTTTATTTTACTCAGGGTTGTTTTAAAGTTCTTTCCGCTGCGTATAGTGATATGATGTTTGGATGAGCCTTGGTGGCGTGCCACGTGTCCTATTTCCACGCGTAGTGGGATGGGTCGTGACATGAGTGGTACGCATTCATCCGGTAAATGAAACCGATGCCGTTGAAGGCACACCTCTTCCACGCACCCCATACACTGGTTGGGCCTTCCTCCATACCAGGTACTGTGTCCTGGTTGGGCTTTCCTCCATACCAGACACCACACAATCAATGTTACAATCCTCAAACTTCAAGAAGCTTACCCTTGGATGAAATTGCACCAATTTCTCCTTTAATTTGAGCCAAGTAGACACATATAGCATGCTCACATAAACAGTTATACATGTTTTTCTAACATATTCGCGTGTATAATTAACTGGCCTAATTAACACATGATTTTTGCTTAGATCCAAAATATCAAACTCGATATTCAAAACATGTAAATTCCATATATTTCATAGATCTAGAATTCATACCTCATGCAATTTCTTCCTAACTTTGAAGGATCAACTAGAGGCCCGAAAAAACATTAGATCTCAATTTACATGCGACTCCTATGAGTTTTACCTGGTCTTTTTTTTTTAATTTCTAGAAATTAGATTTTCAGAAAAACTTTTCCAAACGAGGCCTAAGAGATATCACAACGAAGCTCTTACCTCGAGGAGCTCAAATATGAATCTGGAGAAAAATTAATGGACGAGTGGTCGTCGATCTGCGTCAGAAGCTCGTTGCCACTAAATCTCCCTTTTCTCACTCCTCTAAGACATTTTTAGAAAGTTTTTGACAAAAGGAAACCCAAGCTTATCTATTTATAGGCACGACTTCAAGAAATTATGTTTCCTCCCCACGAGCTCTGAAAACTTCCAATTATCTTCCGAAACGTCTTAAACGTCCACTTTATTATTTCACGAGTGAAAACTAAAAATTATAAAACTTCCGTCTAAGTTCCGTTTGGGTCCAAAATAAGGATCCAAAAACTAACTTCCGTGGAATCTCTATAAAACCTACCTTTTGTGCAACGTATCACTCACGTTCTCACCACAGTATTCAAAACAAACTAAAATGATATCAAAACTACCAAAATTTTACTCTACACAGGTAAAGTTACTATTCACCAAATACCAAATATTTAAATTAACATTGAAATCACATAAATGCCATTTAATCATGCCAATGCATCATGAATTACCACGTTCTCGTGTCTTCACTGACACCTTACCGTTGACTCACAATCAACTCTATCTCAATTATTAATCAACATTAATAACCTCACATGATCCTACGTATGTTTATTAATGTATGCAAAAATCTAGAACGGGTGTGGACACGCAGAATCGGTCATCCACTCTTTCGTTGGTTTGAAATTGATTTGGATTGAAGAAAAGAAAAAGGAAAAAAGGTCTGTTGAAAACAGATACGGTTGAAAACAGATACAGAGTCGCCACTTTGTCTTTAAGGAACCAAGAAACCTAATTTGACTCACCCAAATGGATAAAGGGCACCAGCCTTTCGTAACCAAAGAACTTGTCTCGGGGTTTGGGTACGAGAGAGGAATGAGCCTTTGTCGCGACTAAAACACCCTCAACTCGCCCCATCTCTCGACGGGCCTCAATTAGCATCCAAATAATCATCTTATACTATGTTTGGTTCGACAATTAATACTATGATAGGTATATTATATTGCTCAAGAATCTTGAAATGGAAGATCAAAAGATAAAATATCATTCATAAGATCTAGCCAAGTATCACACAATGCAAAAGTGAAAGATCACACAATCAAACCTAGGAAAAATCGTCTAATCACATATCAAGTAATCAAGTTTTCCTAGTCTAGGAGGGGGACATGAATTATTCTTGGAACAAATAAACAAAGAAAACAAAGTATGCTTAGCAAGCTAGTATGATGCATGTTAATCTTTGAGAAAAGAAGACCTCTCAATCCCTGGGACGGACGAGAAAGGAAGATTAGATCGAGGGAAAGCATGAACGTGTGATCAAGTTCATTCCTTATAATCTTCTTAGACTAGGAGTCACAAAAAACCCAAATGTTGCATGGATGCAATGTATGATCCTAGGTGCAAAGGTTGTAGTGTGTTTGTGTACATGGACTTTCTACAGTGACTTAGAAGTCTAGAGTATGAATGAATGCATAACAAAATCATCATAGGATATGTACAAATGTAGTATGGACTACTTCCTAAGATATGAACTAATTTGGGGTGCATGTGAGCATCAAATCAAAGAATGAAAGTAAAAGTATGCTTGATGTGAATAGTGGACAGAAAGTGAGTTGATCTTGTGAAATAGAAAAGTGGGGCTAGAAATGTTTTTAGTTCATGATTTTTTATGGAGATCATCCTTATTGCGTCTAAAACACATATAAAAAAGCCAAATTACAATAACTATTACAGATTGAGAGAAATCATATGAATAAGAGAGGTTGCTCAAAAACAGAGTCCGTACTGTCGATTGAAATGTTGAAAAATCTTAGAAAATGAAAACAAAACATCTAGAGGCACATATTCTACAGAAAGTTCCCTAAGACACTGAAGTTCAAGGGAAAAATGAGTTGGGACTAATCTTTTTGGAAAACGCTTTTGAAAAACAAGTTGAAAGTCAACCTAGCTGCTGTGACAGCAAAAGCAGAATGTATGGAAGGAATGTTTGGGTCAAAATGGAACCCTTCCAAGTGTTTCCAAGTCAAACCAAAAATTGTGGTTGTTCTATAATGGATTAGGAAGACTTTCTAAGTGGTCTTATGTTAATTCTTTGATCATTGGGTTCTAGAGAAATCTTTGAACTCATGTCACTCACTGTTTTGAATATTTTTGAGAAGGATAGGGTTTTATTTCTTGAAATAAAAAAATTGGGTTTATGAGGGGTTTTGATATAGGGGTTTTGAAAGCATATTTTCAACATTAAATGGAGATTATAACCTCTTGGAATATCAACATCAAACTCATATTAAGAACACCCAATATTTCTTGCACAAACATAGTTTTGTTTGACAATATGACTTCAAGAATACATATGAATGTATTGAAGTTATAATCATCATCCATCAAACATGTCTTTGAGGTGAAAAGCTACTATCCATAAGGATTCACCCTCCTCAAAACATGTCATCTATATGACGATAAACATACAAGTAATCAAAGAAAAAATAAAAAAAAGAAATGAGGTAAGAAAAGATGAACATAGTATGTAAACAATCAAATAAGCAACCAATAGATGATAATCAATGTGATTTTGGACTTGTAAATTGGTGTTTCACTCACAGATATTGATTTATGGACATGGAAGTACCTTCCTATCTCATGAATGCTCAAGAATGGTGGCAGGGGAGGGTTTGAATGTGAAATAGGAGAGGTAATAGAAGAAAACAAGATTAAAACTCACTTTTTTTAATGGAAAATCAGTGGGAGAAGCTCCCTTTCTCTCCTTTAAACCTATCTCTATCTCTCTTTCTCTCTACAACTTTCCCAAGCTTTGCACTTTGCCCCCCAAAATGAAGAGAAAAGGGTGGTTTATATAGGCCAATTTGGGGAGGTTTTGGGATTTAGAAAGTGCTCCCTTGGTCCCAAACATCTGTGAACAAGAAACTACGTCGTTTTGGCTTTCAATTATTCAATTTGGACCCCCAAAATAAATTACAAATATGGCTTCAGTAGGGGTTGATTGCCGCCGTAGCACTGGCCATGTGCTGTGGCAGCACTGCACCTCATACGCCCAAAAATTTGTATTTAGGCCCCCAGAGGTTCCGGTATTCGCGAAAAGGCCCTATTTCGTTCGAAATTCACAAAAAATGCATACAAAATCCAAATTGAGCTTGTGATATACCATTGGAAAGGTAATGGAGTCTATTTCCATAAAAAATAGTTCGAAGTTAGATAACTTTGAAAAGTTTTGCAGTATGCGTAATAAAAGCTGATTTGATCACCTTTTTCACATTTAGAAATTCATAATAAATTTGTTTTAAATCCAAAAATCATGTGCGATATACCGTTAGAAAGCTATTGACCTCTAGTATCTATGAAAAATGTTTGAAAAATGATATGATGCTCTAGTTTCAAAGTCAACTTTTAGGTCAAACTGATCAAACTAGGGACCTCTAGGAAGTTCTGGGAACCTCTAAGAGCTCCTAGGAGCTAACGTTTTCGTCCGATTTAATTTTAAAACTTGTTTTGGTATTTTTCACATGATCTAGAATCATCTCAGAACTTTTGGGTGAATTCGGATGATTTCAATCAAACCCTGGTCAAACTTGGTCAAACTTCGGTCAAACCGGTCAACAGGGACTTTTCGAAAACTTTCGGAACTTCCAGGGGTCTCTTGGAGCAGACAATTTTAACTGATTTTGCTTTGACACTTATTTTATTGCTTTTCTTATGACTTAGTATGTTTCCAGAACTTTCGGTCCAAATCTGGGAGTGTTTGGGCTTTCAGGGGTATTTTGGTCATCTGAGCATTTTGAGCAATATAACTAACTTCCAAGAGTCCTTTTTGAGTCTTTTTCGATCATTGTAAACCACCAAGCTATGGGTCTCCTAAATTCGATAGCCGACAAAAAGGGTGTCTACAGTTTGCCCCTCTTTGGCATGAACTTGTGAGGCAACACATGTCGCAAGCGAGTGCCAAAGCTCTGAAGAGATAGGGTTTTTGGAGGCTATAGATTTAGGATAAAAGCGTTGCAAAGATGCAAAGATGAAAAACATGATGCTGGGGCTAGTGCTGGTCGCGGTCAGCATGAGATACCTACGTATCCCAAGGGGAATCAGACCATGACGTAGTTCGGAGCACAAAGGAACAAATCACACATGCACAACAAGACATATGGATGCTATGCTATGAGGATAATATGTAGTGCATGGATGTGATATGATTGTGTATATGAGTCCTATCATGCCTAGCATTCTGATCTTAGCATGAGCTGGTGTTTTGATCCTAACATGAGCTGGTTCTGTGGGGTATGCCACTCCGAGTGGGCTTGTGTTGTGCTAGTGCTTTTGACTACGATGCAGTGGGCGACCATGGTCTGAAAAGACTCTAGGTCTTCGGGCAAACTTCTCAAATTACGAGAAGTGTGCTTCATGAGTGAATAGAATCGGATGTGGGGTCCTTGTAGACGACAATTAAAGATAACCGACGGACACAGAAGTCCTGGATACCGAGTGATGGATGAGGAAGTTCAAGATAGCCAATCGAAGAAGGATTTTGCGATAACCGACAAGCGAGAAAGCTCACAATAGCTGATGGGTAGGTGAGGGGGCTCACAATTTTTGACAAAGGAGTGAGGAAGCCCCCAATAAGTTAGAAGCTCACAATTTTTTAACAAAGGAGTGAGGAAGCTCACGATAAGTGTGAAAGATCACGATAAGCGATAGGCAAAGAAGCTTATGGTAATCAAGAAGTAGGTAGGGGGCTCACAATTTTAGACAAATGAGTGAGGAAGCTCATGATAATTGAGAAAGCTCACAATTTTGGATAAAGGAGTGAGGAAGCTCACGATAAGTGAGAAAGCTCACAATTTTGGACAAAGGAGTGAGGAAGCTCACGATAAGTGAGAAAGCTCACAATTTTGGACAAAGGAATGAGGAAGCTCACGATAAGTGAGAAAGCTCACGATTTGGGACAAAAGAGTAAGGAAGCTCACGATAAGCGAGGAAGCTCACGATAAGCGAGGAAGCTCACGATTTCGGATAAAGGAGTGAGAAAGCTCACGATAAGTGAGAAAGCTCACAATTTTGGATAAATGAGTGAGGAAGCTCATGATAAGTGAGAAAGCTCACAATTTTGGACAAAGCAGTGAGGAAGCTCACGATAAGTGAGAAAGCTCATAATTTTGGACAAAGGAATGAGGAAGCTCACGATAAGTGAGAAAGCTCACGATATGGGACAAAAGAGTGAGGAAGCTCACGATAAGCGAGGAAGCTCACGATAAGTGAAGAAGCTCACAATTTCGGATAAAGGAGTGAGGAAGCTCACGATAAGTGAGAAAGCTCACGATTTTGGACGAAGGAGTGAGGAAGCTCACGATAAGTGAAAAAGTTCACGATTTTGGACAAAGGAATGAGGAAGCTCACGATAAGTGAGAAAGCTCACGATATGGGACAAAAGTGTGAGGAAGCTCACGATAAGCGAGGAAGCTCACGATAAGTGAAGAAGCTCACAATTTCGGATAAAGGAGTGAGGAAGCTCACGATAAGTGAGAAAGCTCACGATTTTGGACGAAGGAGTGAGGAAGCTCACGATAAGTGAAAAAGTTCACGATTTTGGACAAAGGATTGAGGAAGCTCACGATAAGAGAGGAAGCTCATGATAAGTGAAGAAGCTCACGATTTTGGACAAAAGAGTGAGAAAGCTCACGATAAGCGAGGAAGCTCACGATAAGTGAAGAAGCTCACAATTTCGGATAAAGGAGTGAGAAAGCTCACGATAAGTGAGAAAGCTCACAATTTTGGATAAATGAGTGAGGAAGCTCATGATAAGTGAGAAAGCTCACAATTTTGGACAAAGCAGTGAGGAAGCTCACGATAAGTGAGAAAGCTCACAATTTTGGACAAAGGAATGAGGAAGCTCACGATAAGTGAGAAAGCTCACGATATGGGACAAAAGAGTGAGGAAGCTCGCGATAAGCGAGGAAGCTCACGATAAGTAAAGAAGCTCACAATTTCGGATAAAGGAGTGAGGAAGCTCACGATAAGTGAGAAAGCTCACGATTTTGGACGAAGGAGTGAGGAAGCTCACGATAAGTGAAAAAGTTCACAATTTTAGACAAAGGATTGAGGAAGCTCACGATAAGAGAGGAAGCTCATGATAAGTGAAGAAGCTCACGATTTTGGACAAAAGAGTGAGAAAGCTCATGATAAGTGAGGAAGCTCACGATAAGTGAAGAAGCTCACGATTTTGGACAAAGGAGTGAGGAAGCTCACAATAAGGGAGGAAGCTCACGATATGTGAAGAAGCTCACAACAAGTGAGAAAGCTCATAATTTTGGACAAAGGAGTGAGGAAGCTCACGATTTTGGACAAAGGAGTGAGGAAGCTCACGATAAGTTAGAAAGCTTATGATTTTGGACAAAGGAGTGAGGAACCTCACGATAAGCGAGGAAGCTCACGATAAGTAAAAAAGCTCATGATTTCAAAAAAAGGAATGAGGAAGCTCACGATAAGCGAGAAAGCTCACGATAAGTGAAGAAGCTCACAATAAGTGAGAAAGCTCATGATTTTGGACAAAGGAATGAGGAAGCACACGATAAGTAAGAAAGCTCACAATTTTGGACGAAGGAGTAAAAAAGCTCACGATAAGTGAGAAAGCTCACGATTTTGGACAAAGGAGTGAGGAAGCTCACGATAAGTGAGAAGCTCATAATTTTGGACAAAGGAGTGAAGAAGCTCACGATAAGCGAGGAAGCTCACGATAACCAATGGACACGGAGCCTTGGATTGTGAATAGATAATGCTTGCCCTAGGAATCAGGGTCTTTTGACTGTTGGCAGGTTTTTCAATCGTTGGCCGATTTTTATGATGACCAATCCAAAATTTTGGTTCAGGCTTCTACTGGGGAGGGTAGGGGATTCTTCGGGAACCTTTCTTAACTTCTGACATAGAAATAGGACCCATCTCTGAATCACTCACGGTTAATCAAATTATGATGACCTAAAACCAGGATCCATCTCTGAATCTCCCACGGTTGATCAAATCTGGTAGTGCTCAATCCAAGATGGTGTTGAACTATTAGTGAACAAAAGTATCACAACCTAGAGCTCTGATACCAAAAATCCTGTCACGCCCAGGAGTAGCAAAAGTAGAGAAAAATAAATTTCCTTTTTGGTTCCATAGGGAATGACAGGTAAAAGTCACTAATTATCCACACCACACAGTACTAGTCCAACTAATAAACAGGAACAGTAAAAAACTGAATATAAAATAACAGTTTTATCGATTACAAACATCAGAGTGGTCCTCAGGAACCTAACTGATCTGGAGACAACATAAGCCTAAGTATCCATTTAAAGTAAACATAATAAATTTTAGTAGAATTATAAAACTAAGTATCTATCTTTACTCCTGAACTGGCATAGGGGTAGTCCTCGGCATAATAATCCTCAACAAGAAACCCTCGGTATAGCCCTCCTCTAGATAGTAGCTGTCTTATACTGATCGTTACCTGTAGAATCATAAATAGGGTAGGTTGGACGGAGAAAGTCCAGGAAATAAAGGTCGTCAGCTTACTAAGGGCTGAGTGAATATAAACTAATAAGGTACCAACTATACGAAGTAAAACAAATTATGAAGACACGAGTTAAGTTCTACTATAATAATATATTTCTCCTTTACTCCGCGTCGTTAATCAACCCTTGTTGTCTTGTTACTCAAAAACCGATATTCAACACACTCTTAATTAGATGAACAGACTCAATCGTTCAACTCTAGGGATATACCCGTATTTTTTTCACCGCTTTAAAGAGCATAATCGTAGCTCACTATATATCATAGACTCCACGTCGGTCTGTTCCTAGATTTTAAGAACATATGCAAATCTCACCGAATTATAGGGACATAACATTTCGAATAACGTATATCAATCTATTGCCATGACTCTATCGTCTATCAGAAATCTCAGCTCACTACCTTTTAAGAGCATATTAACAGCTCACATGCTTTTAAGAGCATACCATGAATCGTTTCGTCTATTCTTAGGACTACTTAGTCCAGCTCACCGCTTTTAAGAGCATATTATCAGCTCACCGCAATTTAAGAGGATATGATGATCAAATATCCGTCCACGTACCATTCCCAGAACTTACCAAACATACTTAAGTTCAGTTCTAACATCGACACAAGACAATTCCCATGTGGCCTGATTACTCTAATTGTAATGAACGAATATCGAACTCATACATGAATCACATAACATCTAACATCATCATGTTAATCTGTTATTCTTTAATCGTACTAATCTTTGTTGTTTCATTATCCCTGATCCACCTGAAATCACAGTCTAGAAGCTCGAATCAAGAATCAAATAATCGAACCCCACATATAATAAACTAAAGAAACAATCCATGTTCTGCAAGGTTCGATCGATTGAAACCATTTCAATCGATTGAGAAAAGTAATGTTCAAGCGCTCGAAGTCTCTTCGATCGATTGAACTTTCGATCAATTGGACCCAGTTCAATCGCTCGAGAGTTATCTTCTCCAGAGGTTCTGACCAGTGAACGTCCAGAGATGACTGGGGCATGTTTGGGTCTATTAATCACATCAAAAACTTGTAAAACAACATATAATGGGTACCAAGTGAGTTTAGAACTCACCGAATCTTGCTAAGGGCATGTTTGGCAAGGTGTCAAGTTTGAGCTCCTCCAATGGTGGTCTCTCTCTCCTTTTCTGTCACTGTCTCTGTCTTTATCTCTTTCTCTACCTTCTGTTTCTCTTCTTCTTTTCCTTCCTCTTCTTCTGTATCGCCCCCCCTCTCTCTCTCATAGAGTGTATATATATGAATATATGTGTGTGTACATATATATGGATGTATATATATGTATACAATTACTCTATCCCTCTCTTTAAGCTCTTGGTTCAACAAACACACTACACACATGATCAAAATGTCTATATAGAGGAGATGAGGGTACAAGTGGCAATGTTTGCGCAGAAACTGGGATTTTTGATAATCACAAGTTCAGTCGATTGAGACTCGTTCGATCGATCGAAAGCAGATCGGCTAGTTTGATCGCTTGACAAAGGGGTTTGATAAATTGAAGTAGGGACCACATAATAAATTCAGGTCAGTAGGATTTCGATCGCTTGAACAGGGTTCGATCGATTGAAATAGGGACTACATAATAAATTCAGGTCAGTAGGGTTTCGATCGCTTGAACAGGGTTCGATCGATTGAACTTGAAAATACTCGATCGCTCGAGATGACTTCGATCGATTGAAGGTGAAACTTCAAGTATAGTCAAGGGAAGTATATAGAATCACATTATATACAAAATCACTAAAAATACAGGGTATTACAAGAACTATCCAGAATTCTTAGCTACAAGAGTTTAAGGTATGATTGAATCACATGTGATTGAAGAATGTTTTATAACGGATACTTCAAACACTTGGTGCATTGATTCTGGTGCGACTAACCATATCTGAAATTCGTTGCAGGGGTTCAGATTAACCAGGAAATGCAATGATGGTGAGATCGTGCTGACTCTAGGATCTAGCACAACCGTATCCGCGGTTGCTATAAGAGTAGTAGTTTTAGAGTTTTTGGACAATAAGACAATAATTTTATCAGATGTACTTTACTTCCCTTTAATGAGACATAATTTAATTTCTGCTTCAGATTTGTCGAATAAAAATTTTTCTTTTCATTTTGGAACAGAAGTTGTCATTAAAAGAAATGGTTTTTTATATGTTCTAGTGTTAAAACTAATGGCTTATATGTGATTACTCGCAATATTTCTAAAGACTCTTGTATGAAACTTAATAACCCAGTGGTAATTATACCATCTAAAAAAAAGGAAGCTTTCACTAATCCAACAAGGCTTTGGCATATGAGGCTTGGACATATTAATCTAAATATGATTAGCAGACTAGTCAAAGAAGGGGTCTTAGGTAATTTGGTTCTTAAACCAATGGAAGTTTGCGAGTCTTGTTCAGAGGGTAAGATAACCAAAAGGTCCTTTCCCACAAAGGGCAACATGACCAATGTATTATTGGAATTAGTTCATACTGATGCGCGTGGACCAATAAATATTATAGTAAGGGGTGGTTATGATTATTTCATAACATTTACTGATGATCACTCTAGATATGGATATGTGTACCTAATGCAGCACAAGTTTGAAACCTTTAAAATGTTCAAAGAGTTTAGGGCTGAAGTGGGGAAGTAGTTGTAGACACTCCATTTTGTCGGCTATCAGATTTAGGAGACCCATAGCTTGGTGGTTCACAATGATCGAAAAGACTCAAAAGGACTCCTGGAAGTTGGTTCTATTTCTCAAAATGCTCAGAATGACCAAAATGCCCCTAAAAGCCCAAAAGCTCCTAGATTTGGACCAAAAGTTCTGGAAACATGCTATGCTATGTCGTAAGAAAAATGATGAAATGAGTTTTTAAGTAAAATCGGATGAAATCGTCAGCTCCCAGAGACCCCCGGAAGACCCGGAAGTTCCCGGAAAGTCCCCGTTGATCGGTTTGACCAAGGTTTGACTAGGTTTGACCAAGTTTGACCAAGTTTGACCGAAATCGTCCAAATTCGCCAGAATCATTCTAGATCATATGAAAAGTATTAAAATGAGTTTTAAAAGAAAATCGAGCGAAAATGTCAGCTCTTGGGAGCTCCCAGAGGTTTCCAGAACTTCTCGGGAATCCCAAGTTTGACCAGTTTGACCAAAATTTAACTTTAGAACCGGAGCACCGTAACAATTTTCAAATATTTTTCATGGATATTAGAGGTTAATAGCTTTCCAATGGTGTATCGCACATAATTTTTGGATTTAAAACGAGTTTATTGTGAATTTCCGAAGGCGAAAAAGGTGATCAAATCGGCTTTTATCGCAAATACCGCAAAACGTTTTAAAGTGACCTATCCCTAGATTATTTGTTATGAAAAATAGACTCTATTACCTTTCCAACGGTATATCATAACCTCAATTTGGAGTTCGTATGCATTTTCTGTGAATTTCGGACGAAATTGGGCCTTTTCGCGAATACCGGAACCTCTGGGGGCCTAAACAGGATTATCCAGACGATTGAGGAGCAGTGCCGCCGCGGCACTGGGCCAGTACCGCCGCGGCATAGGACTAGGCCCAGTTCTGCCGCGACACTCTTCTCCAGAATAGTACGTTTTTGCAAATATATTTGGGGTTCAATTTTGATTAATTAAAAACCAAAACGACGTAGTTCTATGTTTTCAGATGTTTGGAGCCAATGGGAACACTTCTAAAACCCCAAAGCCACCCCAAATTGGCCTATATAAACCCCCCCTTGACTTCTCATTTTGGGGGTGTCAAATGTAAGCTTTGAAAAGTTTTGGGAGAGAAAGTTGTAGAGATAAGGTTAGAATAGAGAGAAAAGAAGCTTTCTTCTTTGATTTTCAAAACAAAAAGTGAGTTCTAAACTTTGTTTTACTTCATTACTCCTATTTACTTCAATATTCAATACACCTAACCATCATTTTAGTGAGCATTTAAGAGAGAGGAAGCTTCTTCCATGTCCAATGTCATCACATATGAGTGAAACACCAAACTACAAGTTCAATACATCATGAATATCATCTATTGATTGCTATCTACTTGCTTGTTTATACAATGTTCATCTCTTCTTACCTCATTTCTTTTTTATTTTCTTTATTTAATTACTAGTTCATCATCCTCTAAATGATGACATGAAGTTTGAGGTGAGTAAATCCTTATGGATAGTAGCTCTTGACCTCAAAAACATGTTTGATAGATGATGATTATAACTTCAATACCTCGAAGGTATCCTTGAAGTTATGTTCAAATGAAAATAAATCTCTCTAACAATCTTGGAGGCTCTTGATGATGAGTTTGATGTTGGCATTTTAAGTGGCTATAACCTTCATTCAGTATTAAAAATATGCTTTCAAAACTTCTATTTCAAAACCCCCTTGTTAAAACCCCACTTTGATTTCAAGAGATAAACCTTGTTTTCCCCAAAATCTTCAAAACAGTGAGTCAAAACAGTGAGTGATCTGAGTTCAAAGATTTCTCTAGAACTCAATACTCAATGTATGAATGCAAGACAACTTGGAAAGTTTCTAACTCATTATAGAACATCCATGAGTTTTGGCTTGACTTGGAAGCACTTGAAAAGGGTCCATTCTTGCCCAAACATTCTCTCCAGATATTCTGCCTCTGCTATCACAGGAGCTCGGTTGACTTCCAACTTCTTTTTAAGAAAACGTTTCCAAATGGGTGGTCCTAACTTATTTTTCCCTTAAACCTCAATGTCTTAGGGAACTTTCTGTACAAAATGGGCCTTTAGATCATTTGTTTTCATTTTCGAAGATATTTCGACATTTCAGTCGACAGTACGGACTCTGTTTCTGAGTGACCTCTATTGTTTATATGCATTCGCTCAATCTGTGATAGTTATTAAAGATTGGCTTTTTGGGTTGTGTTCTAGACCCAATACGAAAGATCTCCATAAAAAATCATGCATTGAAAACATTCCTAACCACTCTTTTCAATTTTCAAAAGATCATGTTACTCTTCTGTCCACTATTCACAGCAAGCACATTCTTACTTTCCCCCTTTGATTTGATGCTTATATGCACTCCATATTAGCTCATATCTTAGGAAGTAGTTCATACTACATTTGTAAATATCACATGATGATTTCCTTCATGCATTCATGCATATTCTAGACTTCTAAGTCATTCTAGGAATCCATGAACACAAAGCACACTACAACCTTGGCACATTCTTGATACATGCATTGCATCCATGCAAAGATTTGGTGCTTTTGTGGCTCCTAATCTAAGAAGATTATAAGAGACGAATTTGATCACACGACCATGCTTCCCCCTCGATCCAATCTTCCTTTCTCATCCGTCCCGGGGATCGAGAGGTCTTCTTTTCTCAAAGAATAACATTATACTAGCTTTCTAAGTATATTTTGATTTATTTGATTATTAGTTTCAAGAACAATTCATGTCCCCTTTAGATTAGGGAAACTTAATTACTTGATACATGATTAGACGATTTTTCCTAGGTTTATTTGCGTGATTTTTCACTTTACATTGTATGATATTTGACTTAGATCTTATGAATGATATCTTATCTTTAGATCTTCCATTTCAAATTTTCTTATGTGATGTAATATATATTATCATAGTACTAATTGTTGAACCATTCATAGTATAAGATGATTATTTGGATGCCAATTAAGGCTCGTCGAAAGACGGGGCGAGTTGAGGGTGTTTTAGTCGCGACAAAGGCTCATTCCTCTCTCGTACCAAAACCCCGAGCCAAGTTCTTTGGTTATGAATGGCCAGTGCCCTTTATCCGTTTGGGTGAGTCAAAATTAGGTTTCTTGGTTTCTTAAAGACCAAGTGGCGACTCTATATCTGTTTTCAACAGACCCTTCATTTTCTTTCTCTTTTTAAATCAATCTAAAACAAACAAGAGTTAGAATTTTGCGTGTCCACAATCTGGCGACTCTGCTGAGGATTTTTATTTTAAAACAAAATAATACAGAGGTTTGATTCATAAGAAGCATCCTTAAAATCATTTTTTTACTGTGTTTGGTTCACCGCATTGCACTCCTGCATTTCCCCTTCGGCTGTGTCTGAAATACGGCGCTGACATTGTTCAGGTCTTGCTGTGCCAGGGCACAAGTCACCGTTGATACTGTACCTTCCAAGGTATATCAAAAAGAGTACAAACCTCCGTACTGTCTCACTGACGATATATTGGAACTCTCGTCAACGGACCCTCTTTGACTAAACACAGCCTTTGCATATAGATTCCTGTAGAACCTTTCATACGACTGTTCATTTATTTTTTCAGATAGGACAATGTGATATAACTGCTGTATGCCCTGACGGGATTACCTGTGCGGTGTAGACGCTTATGTGGCATGAGACAGAACCTCTTTCTTATGATTCCCAAGGCAATCACTCACATGTCATCACATTGAGTTGACTTGCCTAGGCACCATGATAAGGATGTCTGCTCCATGCTCACAAAGATATACACCGCAAACCTTATTTGTTGGTCCTGAGACATAGGAGTATGAAAACTTGCTAGACAGTATGATCACCATCATCACCTATTCTCGCCGTATATCCTTATTTCTTCCAAAAACTCTACCCAACTCATCAGGATATCCGTATTTCTCCTAGAAACTCTGTCCGAATCACCCAGATTTCCTAGAAATCCCTATTTCTCCCCAGATTACCCAGAAATCTCAATTTATTCTAGAAACTCTGATATACTTATGTCCCCCCCAGATATTCTTGCTTCCCCCAGAATACCCAGAAACCTTAATTTTTCTCAAAAACTCCGATATACTTGTTTCTCCCAGAAACTCTGTCCGACTTACCCAGTTATACCTATTTTCCCAGAAGCTCTGTCCAAATCTCTCAGATTACCCAGAAATCTCAATTTCTCCCAGAAACTCCGGTATACTTGTTTCTCCCAAAAACTCTGTCCAACTTACACAAATTTTCATGTTTTCCCATAAGCTCTATTCAAATCTCCAAGATTTCTCAAAAATTCCAGCAACTCCATCCAAACTTCCCAAAAATGCCTAGATGTACCAATTTCTCCTAGAAATTCTGATTCCCCAATTTCTCCTAGAAACTCAGTCCAAATCAACCAGAAATCCCTATTTTTCCTAGAAACTCAAAAGACTTCTAGAAATTTCTCCGAATCTTCCAAATCCTTGTTTCTCCCAGAAACTCTGTCCAAAATTCCCGAAGTATCCCAGAACCCTGTTATCCCTTGGTGATCATACTGGAAAGTAAGGTTAGCACACTCTGTATGGCTAGGACCTTATTTGTTTAGCTGCTATCTGTTAGAAAGAGGAGCATCATATAGATTAGGGCTTACAGCCACATGCTTGTCTCATTTGCATACACCATTCCTATCGACCTGCACGCACTGTTTCAGTCAGGCTGTACATGAGTCAGTCCACGTCTGTTAACATCACTATAGTTGTCATCTCAATCATCACTATTAAAAGTCTGACACAGTCTTTTCACACCTGTATGTTAGTACAAGTTTTGAGCACCCAGGATCTGCATTTGTGAGTCAGAGGATTAGGGAGTTACCTTGTCAAAATCACTCAGCCAAAAGTCAGCTTTATGGATCCATAAGGTTTGGAAGCCAGAGTGACAGAAATGATCAACCAACAGTCTGACTGATTGGCCCAAGTTTTAGCCTTTATGGAAGAACTGAAACAACAACCACCATGATACCCACCTGGGTTCTTACCGCCACCGGGGTTTATACCACCACCACCGCCTAGGTTTGCACCACCTCCCGAGAATAATGTAGATGATGATTGGTTCAATGGGGCCCCACCACCTGCACTTGATAAGAAAATTCAAGAAAAACTGGATAAGGTCGACAAGCTTGAGAACATACTGAGAAAGAGTAAGGGGGTCGACGATTACGTGTTAAATCTGGAAGGATTGTTTGAGCCCAACAAATTAAAGCTGCCTGAGAACTTCAAAATGCCTGAAAATGACCATTTTGATGGGACTGGGAATCCGAAGAGTCACGTAAAGTTCTGCATGAGTGTTTTCCAATCAATGGGCTGCACCCATGAGCACATCGCAATGTTGTTCCCTCAAACCCTCGCCAAGGCCGCTCTATCCTGGTTTCTGACCTTGGAGGTTTCTAAGACTCGGACTTGGGAAGATATAGTCTAAGTCTTCGTTGATCATTACTCCTATAACCAAGAGCTCGATGTCACCATCCGGGATCTGAAGACTACCAGGCAGAACTTCAATGAGTCCTTTGCTGCGTTCTTGAGCAGATGGAGGAACAAAGTGGCCCAAATGACCCACCGACCGATCGAAAAGGAACAAGTCCGGATGTTGATCAAGAATCTACTGCCGCTGTACCATGAGAAACTCTTCTACCAGTCCATCTCAACATTTGAAGAACTGTTTGAGATTGGAACTAGAATTGAGGATGCAATCAGGGAAGGGAAAATCAAGAATGAAGAATCACAAAACCAGTCCAAGAGGCCCGACTACTCCCGAAACCCTTCGGATGTCAACGCCCTTAGTAACCAACCCATGGCCTATTCTCCCCAATCATACCAGCTCACAAACCAAACCAGCTCGTCTAGCCGCCCTTACCAAAATAGGGTACCCCGTGAATTTTCCAAGCCAGATATCTCTCCCTCCGTAGACTTAGGCCGCCTGCTAAAAAAGGGACACCTCCAATTCCTTCAGCCTCGTGCCGATCCACCACCACCTAACTGTGACCTGTCTAAATGATGTGCCTACCACCAAGGCCCAGGCTATGACACCAACCGGTGCATACGTCTCCGCCATGATATCCAAGACCTCATTAATCGAGGAATCATCGAGCCACCACCCATTCAACCCCATGTCACCTAAGCCCATGGTCTATCCTTTCAAATGATCCCTTTTATAGACACCCATGAATGTTGAATCCGTGCAGTGGAGCGATAGTGTTTGGAATTTCTGCTAAAAAACTAATAATAATAATAATAATAAATGGGTCACAAAGACACTCTATTTGAGACCAAGTCGAGTCTGTTATATATTTTGAGTCTATTTCAAGTTTGATCTTGTGGTCGAGTCTGTCTGTCATCGAGTTGTTGTGAGTTTGTATCGAGTGATGTAATCATTCTCTTGTGATGGAATGAAGTCTCATTTTGCCTAATCTGATGTGTGTAATCATAAGTGCATAAATCGCTGAACTGAAAATGTCACTTTTCAAATTACCATGGATATTACTCTGCTAATAAATTTTTGCATCAAACAAAAAATAACCCTGAAAAGGTCAAAGTCGATTTCACGCTGGCACCGATGAAGATCCGAGAATTGAATAGTCTTACTTTAAGAATTCAAAGATGCTTTTGCTCAAATCTCGAAAAGACATACTTGGACTGATTTGGGGCTTGCCCAACACCCTTTTCTACCATTTTAAAGTCTTGAGCCCAGTCCAATCAAGAGCCATACAAACATGTCCAATGCAGACTTAGTCATTGTTGGTAGCCAAACATTTCAATGAGTTTCTTCTCCCTTAAAAAAAAAGAAAAAAAAAAAAAAAAAAAAGCTCGCTAGGTTGAAAACCCGAAAAGGGCACCTAGGCAAAAGTGAGAGCTAAAAAGGTGTTGATTTCCAAAATTTGACCCTAGCCAGTCAAAAGGTTGAAGAAAATTTTGATTAAACAAATGAAAAAATTGTATGCTTCAAGGTACATCATAAGAACGTGCCTAGATCACATTTTCAAAGGCACGGAACAACCACAAAATTCCGAGAGCTGACATGCACATTTCGGAATTCTAAGATTGCGATTGAAAGATCTTGCAAGAATCAATTACATGAAAAGCAAAATTGGCTGGCTAGGCAAAAGTGAAAAGGATCAATCCTCAAAATAAAAAGACAAGAAAGATAAAAGAAAGGGGGATTGAAATTGAATCCTTTTATTCAAAACTACCACAAGTGGCTCAAGTTTGAACTTATTTGATGATTGGTTTGAAAAACCCTCATACCCAATTTCTTTCAAGACCTTGCCTTGAACTACGCTCGACCTGATTCCCACTCGGGGATACGTAGGCAACCGCATTGGTTCGATCGACACTGTCATAATCAAACCAACTTCTTTCAAGACCTTGCCTTGAACTACGCTCGACCTGATTCCCACTAGGGGATATGTAGGCAACCACATTGGTTCGATCGACACCGTCATAGTCAAACCAATTTCTTTCAAGACCTTGCCTTGAACTACGCTCGACCTGATTCCCACTCGGGGATACGTAGACAACTGCATTGGTTCGGTCGACACCATCATAATCAGCCCCTCTTCTCTCAAAGACTTTGGCCTGAACTACGTTGGACCTGATTCCCACTCGGGGTACGTAGACAGACTTTCACCAAAAGAAAAGAAGGATGGCTCGCTAGGACGAAAATTCGAAAGGACGCCTAGGCAAAAATTAGAGCTAAATCCGAGGTGAGCAATAACAAAAGAGAGAAAAGAGCTCACTAGGTCACCTCACTAGTGCCTAGGCAAAAGTTATGAGCATTTGAGAGATATAAGTCACAGTCCTTGCCTCAAGCCATAAAATCACCTTCCACACTAGGGACAAACTTTGGCTACTCGCCTCGTTTGCCTGAATTCTACTATCTACCCTTCATACAAGGGGCAAACTTCGGTCACCTACCTCATTTGCCCAAAACCTCCAATAAACCATCATTCCAAACTAGGGGCAAACTTCGATCACCCACCTCATTTGTCTATGAATTCCACTTCGTACACCTCAAACTAGGGGCAAACTCCGTTTGCCTAACACGATCCCTTCACACTAAGGGCGAGTTCTCAAGTCACCAAGTTGTTTTGAAATTTTTTGAAAAGGAGCATCTTTTATTCTAAAAGCTAAGGCACTAATTCAAAGCACTTCCTGGGAGAGGTAGAGAATTAATTAGATCAATAGGGAGGAATTTTCAAAAACCAGATTTATCAGCAAGGTGCTGTCATATTAAGATGAGGAGTTAACATAAAAGATGAGCGGTACATCATTCATGATGAAGGCACATTGGATCGTGGCAATTTGAGAATTTCATGTCCAAATCAATCATTCTTTGTTTGAGTCAGTAGTAATCTGATCACAAGTGTGTCAGAGATCGAGGTTTCATACAACCTAACCCAACTTTCCTTGTCATTCCTGTTAAGTCCATTTGTCCTGATGGTCTCAAATGTGTGGGTTAAAGGTGATTTCCAATTATATAAAATAAAAAAATTAAAAAATTAAAAAAAAAACTTTGGATACAAGCAGAAGTACCAAACATTATTACTACACCAGTTAAGGTCGCAACATGAGAAGTGTCCCAAGTACGAGTGGCATAAACTCGTAAGTGGTTGCAAACTACAAACCGTTAGTTATATCTCAAGGCAGCTGATCGGAGGAAGTATCGCCAACACCAACAAACTATTGCTGATAAGGTGTGTCGATGAGACCTGTTATTGAGGTGTTTTAGGGCCCAAAGTCCAGATGTGTTGATGAGGAGTTTTGATAAGATGTGTTTTAGGGCTCAGAGTCCAGATGTTTTGATAAGATGTGTTATTGAGATGTTTAAGGTTCAAAGTCTAAGTGTGTTGTTGAGGAGTAGCATCGGATGTGTTGAGGAGCATTAGATTTGTTAAGAAGCTTCGTTGGTATTGAGGAACATTGGATGTGTTGAGGAGCATCGGATGTGTTGAGAAGCATCGTTGAAGAGTTGAGGAACATCGGATGTGTTGAGGAACATCGGATGTGTTGAGAGCATCGTTGAAGAGTTGAGGAACATTGGATGTGTTGGGGAACATCAGATGTGTTGAGAAGCATCGTTGAAGAGTTGAGGAACATCGGATGTGTTGAGGAGCATCAGATTTGTTGAGAAGCTTCGTTGAAGAGTTGAGGAACATCGAATGTGTTGAGGAACATCAGATGTGTTGAGGAGCATCGGATGTGTTGAGAAGCATCGTTGAAGAGTTGAGGAACATCGGATGTGTTGAGGAGCATCAGATTTGTTGAGAAGCTTCGTTGAAGAGTTGAGGAACATCAGATGTGTTGAGGAGCATCAGATTTGTTGAGAAGCTTCGTTGAAGAGTTGAGGAACATCGGATGTGTTGAGGAGCATCAGATTTTTTAAGAAGCTTCGTTGAAGAGTTGAGGAATATTGGATGTGTTGAGGAGCATCAGATTTGTTGAGAAGCATCGTTGAATAGTTGAGGAACATCGGATGTGTTGAGAAGCATCAGATTTGTTGAGGAGCGTTAGAAGAGTTGAAAAACATCATTGAAAAGTCAAGGAGCATCGTTAAGATTTGAAAAACACCGTTGAGAATCAAGAAGCATTGAGAAGCACCATCAAAGATTTGAGAAACAACATAAGCGCCGTTGAGAATTGAGGATCATCATTAAAATTTGAGAATCACCGTTGAGACTCTGAGAGTCACCAAGTCCATAGTATCACGATTAAGGGGAGCACGAGTCAAGTCTAGAGAGTCACTTCACCCAACACAACAAATTGGCCATAACATGACACATAGCCCATCGGTCGCGGCACACACAAATCACAAAGCCCACTAGGAGTGGCAAACACACCATAAGTGTTCTTTTGGACACCACAGTATCACTTTGAGCACCACGCTCTTCCTTGGGTAAGACCTCCAGGTCGAGATCCCTCACAAGACTATTAGTCGTAGCGAAGCGTAGATCACCAAGCCCACTGAGAGTGACAAATACACAGAACACATGTACTAGGACCACAAGTGCTTTAGAACATAATACAAGCATGACACAAGTCCACTCGGAGTAGGTACACCCCACAGCACCAGCTCATACTAGGATCAGAACACTAGGCATGATAGGACTCATGACACAATTCATATCACATCCATGCATTGCATACCATCCTCATAACGTAGCATCTGCCTGTCTCATTGTGCATGTGTGATTTATTCCTTCGTGCCCTGAACTACGTCCTAGTCTGATTCCCCTTGGGATAAGTAGGCAGCTCACGTAGAGCACGACCAGCACTAGCCTCAGCATCATTGCATTTTTTTTGCAACGCTTTTTATCCTAAATCTATAGCCTCCAAAAAGTCCTGTCTCTTCAAAGCTTTGGCACTCGCTTGCGACATGCGTTGCCTCGCAAGTTCATGCCAAAGAGGGGCAAACTGTAGACACCCCATTTTGTTGGCTATCAGATTTAGGAAACCCATAGCTTGGTGGTTCACAATGATCGAAAAGACTCAAAAGGACTCTTGGAAGTTGGTTCTATTTCTCAAAATGCTCAGAATGACCAAAATGCCCCTGAAAGCCCAAAAGCTCCCATATTTGGACCAAAAGTTCTAGAAACATGCTACATCGTAAGAAAAATGATTAAATGAGTTTTTAAGTAAAATCTGATGAAATCGCCAGCTCCCAGAGACCCCCGGAAGACCCGGAAGTTTCCGGAAAGTCCCCGTTGACCGGTTTGACCAAAGTTTGACTAGGTTTGACCAAGTTTTGACCAAGTTTGACCAAGTTTGACTGAAATTGTCCAAATTCGCCAGAATCATTCTAGATCATGTGGAAAGTATTAAAATGAGTTTTAAAAGAAAATCGAGCGAAAACGTCAGCTCCTGGGAGCTCCCAGAGGTTTTCAGAACTTCTCGGGAATCCCAGGTTTGACCAGTTTGACCAAAATTTGACTTTAGAACCGGAGCACCGTAACAATTTTCAAATATTTTTCATGGATACTAGAGGTCAATAGCTTTCCAATGGTATATCGCACATAATATTTGGATTTAAAACTAGTTTATTGTGAATTTCCAAAGGCGAAAAAGGTGATAAAATAGTTTTTATCGCAAATACCGCAAAACTTTTCAAAGTGACCTATCCCCGGATTATTTTTTATGAAAAATAGACTCTATTACCTTTCCAAAGGTATATCATAACCTCAATTTGGAGTTCGTATGCATTTTCTGTGAATTTTGGACGAAATAGGGCCTTTTCACGAATACCGAAACCTATGGGGGCCTAAACAGGATTATCCAGACGATTGAGGAGCAGTGCCGCCGCAGCACTGGCCCACTGCCGCCGCGGAATAGGCCCAGTTCTGCCGCGACACTCTTCTCCAGAATAGTATGTTTTTGCAAATATATTTGGGGTTCAATTTTGATTAATTAAAAACCAAAACGACGTAGTTCTATGTTTTCAGATGTTTGGAGCCAATGGGAACACTTCTAAAACCCCAAAGCCACCCCAAATTGGCCTATATAAACCCCCCCTTGACTTCTCATTTTGGGGGTGTCAAATGTAAGCTTTGAAAAGTTTTGGGAGAGAAAGTTGTAGAGATAAGGTTAGAATAGAGAGAAAAGAAGCTTTCTTCTTTGATTTTCAAAACAAAAAGTGAGTTCTAAACTTTGTTTTTACTTCATTAATCCTATTTACTTCAATATTCAATGCACCTAACCATCATTTTAGTGAGCATTTAAAAGAGAGGAAGCTTCTTCCATGTCCAATGTCATCACATATGAGTGAAACACCAAACTACAAGCTCAATACATCATGAATATCATCTATTGATTGCTATCTACTTGCTGTTTATACAATGTTCATCTCTTCTTACCTCATTTCTTTTTTATTTTTTTTATTTACTTACTAGTTCATCATCCTCTAAATGATGACATAAAGTTTGAGGTGAGTGAATCCTTATGGATAGTAGCTCTTGACCTCAAAAACATGTTCGATAGATGATGATTATAACTTCAATACCTCCAAGGTATCCTTGAAGTTATGTTCAAATGAAAATAAATCTCTCCAACAATATTGGAGGCTCTTGATGATAAGTTTGATGTTGGCATTTTAAGTGGCTATAACCTTCATTGAGTATTGAAAATATGCTTTCAAAACTTCTATTTCAAAACCCCCTTGTTAAAACCCTCACTTTGATTTCAAGAGATAAACCTTGTTTTCCCCAAAATCTTCAAAACAGTGAGTCAAAACAGTGAGTGATCTGAGTTCAAAGATTTCTCTAGAACTCAATACTCAATGTATGAATGCAAGACCACTTGGAAAATCTTTCTAACTCATTATAGAACATCCATGATTTTTGGCTTGACTTGGAAGCACTTTAAAAGTGTCCATTCTTGCCCAAACATTCTCTCCAGATATTCTTCCTCTGCTGTCACAGCAGCTTGGTTGACTTCCAACTTCTTTTTAAGAAAACGTTTCCAAACGAGGTGGTCTTAACCTATTTTTCCCTTAAACTTCAATGTCTTAGGGAACGTTCTGTATAAAATGGGCCTCTAGATCATTTGTTTTCATTTTCTAAGATTTTTCAACATTTCAGTCGACAATACGGACTCTGTTTCTGAGTGACCTCTATTGTTTATATGATTTCTCTCACTCTGTGATAGTAATTAAATATTGGATTTTTGGGTTGTGTTCTAGACCCAATAAAGAAGATCTCCATAAAAAATCATGCATTGAAAACAATCTTAACCCCTCTTTTCAATTTTCAAAAGATCATGTTACCGTTCTGTCCACTATTCACAGCAAGCACATTCTTACTTTCCCCCTTTGATTTGATGCTTATATGCACTCCAAATTAGCTCATGTCTTAGGAAGTAGTTCATACTACATTTGTACATATCACATGATGATTTCCTTCATGCATTCATGCATATTCTAGACTTCTAAGTCATTCTAGGAATCCATGAACACAAAGCACACTACAACCTTGGCACATTCTAGATACATGCATTGCATCCATGCAAAGATTTGGGGCTTTTGTGGCTCCTAATCTAAGAAGATTATGAGGGAGGAATTTGATCACACGACCATGCTTCCCCCTCGATCCAATCTTCCTTTCTCATCCGTCCCGGGGATCGAGAGGTCTTCTTTTCTCAAAGAATAACATGCATCATACTAGCTTGCTAAGCATATTTTGATTTCTTTGATTATTAGTTTCAAGAACAATTCATGTCCCCTTTAGATTAGGATAACTTAATTACTTGATACATGATTAGACGATTTTTCCTAGGTTTATTTGTGTGATTTTTCACTTTACATTGTATGATATTTGACTTAGATCTTATGAATGATATCTTATCTTTAGATCTTCCATTTTAAATTTTCTTATGTGATGTAATATACTATCATAGTATTAATTTTCGAACCATTCATAGTATAAGATGATTATTTGGATGTTAATTGAGGCCCGTTGAAAGACGGGGCGAGTTAAGGGTGTTTTAGTCGCGACAAAGGCTCCTTCCTCTCTCGTACCAAAACCCCGAGCCAAGTTCTTTGGTTATGAAGGGCCAGTGCCCTTTATCCATTTGGGTAAGTCAAAATTAGGTTTCTTGGTTCCTTAAAGACCAAGTGGTGACTCTGTATCTATTTTTGACAGACCATTTTCTCTCTTTTTTCAAATTAATCTAAAACAAACAAGAAGTGGAATCCCGCGTGTCCACAGCAGTTGGGAACATATATCAAGGACATTCGATCTAATCGAGGTGGCAAGGGCCTCTCTAATGAGTTTATTGATCACCTCGTACAGAATGGGATTCTGTCATAATTGACTACACCTGGTACACCTCAGTAGAATGGTGTAGCGAAGAGAAGGAACCGAACACTTTTAGACATGACTAGGTTGATGATGAGTTATTCCGAGTTACCATTATTCCTTTGGGGTTATGCTTTGGAAACCACTGCGTATATACTGAATCTTGTACTAAGCAATTATGTTCCTAGAATACCACGGGAGATATGGATTGGGCGCAGGCCTTCTTTACAACATCTCCGGATATGGGGGTGTCCGGCACATGTGCTTAAAGGAAAGATGAGCTAGTTGGATTCTAAATCGGAAGTATGTTACTTTGTAAGGTATCCAAAGGGTACTTATGGATGGTATTTTTATGATCCAAGAGAATAGAAAGTGTTTGTTAGTACAAATGCTACTTTCTTGGAGGATGATTTTATCATGAACCATAAACCTAAGGGAAGGATAGATCTAAAAGAAATAGAAGGAGAGCCCTCATTCCTAACCGCATTTGATAACAATGTAAGATAAAAAAAAATACCACTTCTTCACCCATTTTCGCACCAGTACCTCGTCATAGTGGGAGGATTATCAGCCAGCCTGATAGATACATATTCTTAGGAGAAGTTTTTGAAGCTGTCTCCATAGAATCTAAATCTGATCCTGCCACGTACGAAAAGGCAATGGCTGATGTTGACTCAGCTCATTGGGTTAAAGCTTTGAAAACTGAATTAGAATCTATGCATTCTAATCAGGTCTGGGATCTTGTAAAACTTCTAACCAATATCAAATCCATTGGTTGTAAGTGGGATTACAAGAGAAAAAGAGGATCTGATGGAAAGGTTGAGACCTTCAAGGCTAGGCTTATAGGGAAAGGTTATACTCAGAGGGAGGGCATTGACTATGAGGAAACTTCTCGGCGGTAGCCATGCTCAAGTCCATCAAAATACTCTTATCCATTACTGCATGTCTCGATTATGAGATCTGGCAGATGTTATCAAGACTACATTCTTGAATGGTAATCTTGAGGAGGACATCTACATGCCGTAACCAGAAGGGTTTGTAGCAGGCAGAAAAGGTACCTTGGTATGCAAGTTGCAAAAGTCTATTTATGGGCTTAAGTAGGCATCCAGGAGTTGGAACATTCATTTTGACCAAGAGGTTAAATCGTTTGGTTTCTTACATAATCTGGATGAGCCTTGTGTATATAAGAAGTGTGAAAGGAAAGTGGTGGCTCTTCTTGTTTTTTACGTTGACGACAATCTACTCATTGGGAATGATGTAGCAGCATTGTCAACGATTAAGGTTTGGCTTGTTAGTATTTTTGATATGAAGGATCTAAGAGAGGCGAGCTATATCCTTAGGATAAAGCTCTTTTGAGATCGTAAGCGAAATATAATGGGAATATCTCAAGTTGGTTATATCGAAAAGGTGCTAACTAGGTTTTCAATGGATAATTTGAAGAAAGGTTTGTTACCTTTCAAGCATGCTTTAGCGTTCTCCAAGGACCAGTGTCCTAAGTCACACGAGGAGAGGAATCGTATGGCAAGAATTACCTATGCTTCGGCAGTGGGAAGTCTCATGTATGCGATGTTATGCACTAGACCAGATATCTGCTTTGCTATTGGCATGGTTAGTAGATATCAATCAAATCCAGGTCCAGAGTAGTAGATACTTGTTAAGCACATTCTGAAGTACTTGAGAAGAACTAAAGATTACATGCTTATGTACGATGGCGATGAGTTAATTCCAGTGGGATACACTGGCTTGGACTTTGTGTCAGATAAAGATTAGAGGAAGTCAACATCTGAACATCTCTTTACCGTGGGAGGTGATGCTATTAGTTGGAGGAGCATTAAGTAAAAATACATTACAGACTCAACTACAGAAACTTTGTATGTGGCTTCTTGTGAAGCCGCAAAGGAAGCTGTTTGGCTCAAAAAGTTCCTTATGGAGCTCGAGGTAATACCAGCGTCACTGTCACCTATTACGCTATACTGCGATAATAGTGGGATAGTGGCTCAGTCCAAGGAACCAAGGAACCACGGAAAGGAAAAGTACGTAGAGTGGAAATATCATCTAATTTGAGATATTGTTCAATGTGGAGATATGACTGTCACCAAGATTGCCACCTCTGACAATCTTGTAGATCTGTTTACAAAGGCCTTGCCACAGAAGTTCTTTGATCGTCATCTAGATAGTCTAGGTCTTAGATGTATTCTTAAATGGTTATGAGTGCAAGTGGGAGTTTGTTGGGTTTGTGCCCTCAAACTATTATTTTATCTATGAGACATTGGTATTTTAATATATGGATATCAGGTTTACATTTCATTATATATGTTTCTTTCATGAGATGATTGTTAATCCTTAAGTATCATGGTAAATAATTCGTGTGTGTATAAGATACATACAAGTGAGATACATATTACTATTCTTTGGTACTTAGAATTTGTCACAGTGAATGATGAGACTGGATGTCTCTTCAGGTTTACACTGTAGCATGATTAACTACATTGGATGAGTGATGAATCTCAATCACTAGAGTATGACTCTTAGTTAATATGCTAGTGCTTATAGTGCATTGACGGACCTGAGCTTTCCTATTGACACTTAATACTATCAATAGTCAGTAGGAACTCATAACTTGTATAAGGTACGTGCTCTCAATCTTGAGATGATTATGAACATAGACAGTGGATATGGCTGCTTTGACTTTCCAATAAGTGAGGTCTTAAAGATCAACAACCGGGTGTCTTGGGTATGTCATGTTCATAGGGTTGTAAACATATATTATCAAGATGGAATCTACCATCTGATAAAGAGTAAGCATTCTCTTGAGAATGTCACCAAGTTGATTACTGAGAATTGCAGTCTTGTTGATAAGTAGTTATCAACATGTTTAGTAATCATGAGAGGTGAATGTGACTCAAGGAATATAAGAAGTAATCATAATTCAAGTTGACAGTAACTGTATATCTGACTACTTGAATATGATTACGAGTGCTTACGGTAGAGGGACATTAGTACACCATATAAGTCTAGACATCGCTTTGGATATGTTCTTTTACATTGGAGTTCAGTTATCATTTTATAGTGGAGTAAACGTTAACTGATCAGCTGGTTAGTTCGCTAACCAAAGAGTTTGGTCATGGGAATTAATAGCTAGTCTGAGCTAACAATAAAGAACCTAGGAGGTCCCACTCTTAACTCCGCTAGGATGCTTGGAAAGGCACATGAGGATGCTGTCAAGACAAGTTCGATCGATCGAAGGAGTTTCGATCGATTAAAGTCAAGACAGGTTCAATCGATCGATCGATCGAACTAGATTCGATCGATCGAAGTCACTTCCATCGATTGAAGGTAAATTCGGTTCTGGGAATCTACAAATAGGGCAGCTACGTCCAGAAAAAAGTGTTCGTCATTTTTATTATGCCAAAAGCTACAGAAACTATTTTAGGGCATCCCAAACCTTTTCTATCCTCTCTATTAGGGTTCCCACCTACCTTAGTCTCTATCCTCGTACCCTTTCTTGTATGCATCTATAGAGTTGACGAGTTTTAGATCTGGGCGTACCAAGAAGTTTTGAACTTTGCTTTTCCATTGCGCGTTTGAAATAAATAATTTGAAACCTAATTTTCCAACACTGAGACCTTCAATGCGGTTCTAAGGGAACAAGCACAACTGGACTGGAAAAAGGAAGCCACAACCTGCATTTCCCTAGAACCTTTATGTTGTAACCCAAGCACCTCCCCCGCAAGGACTACCTGCTACTACTAAAGGCAATACTGACAAATGCTTCAACTGCAAAAAACCTGGTCATTTGGTGAAGGACTACCAAGCAACAAGGAACTAGAATCGTCTGGAAGTTGTCTACTACAACTGTGGTAAACTTGGCCACATGAGTAAGAACTACAAAACACCCCATAGAGGATACAATTGATAAGCTAATTAGGGCCAAGTCGGACAGGCTTGTTTAAATGCGATCATCCCAGAGGACGCGGGATTTGATGAGGCTGAATAGCAAAACATGGAAGGTACTCTTATGTTATTCAGCACTCGAGTTAAAGTTCTATTTGATATTGGTGCTACAAATTTGTTTATTACGATTGGAATGGTTAAAATGTTGGGTTTAGTATCCCAGTGCTTGAGGTAGCCCTGAATACGATATCACCTTTGGGAGTAACTATAAGATTAGGAAAAATGTGCATGGACTGTACCTTAACCCTTGAGGATAGAATTCTTCCTGCAGATCTAATCGTTTTGTCAATGAAGGAATTTGACGTCATCTTAGGATTTGATTGGCTCACAAAGTATCGTGCAAAGTTGGATTGTGCCAATAGGATGATTACCTTTTCGATACCAGGAAGTCAACCTTTTGATTTTTAGTATAACCCCTGTGATAATGCTTTTCTCACTAGCCGTCTAGCAGTTATTGAGAGCTCGAGTTCAAAACTCACTATTGCATAGATTCCTATAGTTGGAGACTTTAAGGATGTATTTCAGAATATTTTAGGATTGTCACCTAAGCGGGAGATTGATTTCTGCATCGAATTAGTGCGTGGTACTTTACCACAATCAAAGACTCCTTATCGGATGGCACTAGAGATGCAAGAACTGAAGAAGCAAGTACAGGACTTTGAAGATCTCAAGTTTGTTCGACCCATCACATCGCCTTGGGGAGCGCTAGTGCTATTTGTCAAGAAGAAGGACAGAACTCAACGGCTTTGTGTCGACTATAGGGATCTCAACAAGGTCACGATTAAGAATAAGTATCCGCTCCCTAGAACTGATGATCTGTTTGATCAACTATAAGGAGCAACGATTTCTCCAAGATCGATCTACCATTCGAATATCACCAACTTTTGGTTTGACCCGAGAATATTTCGAAGACTACTTTCAAGACAAGGTATGGGCATTATGAATTCTTGGTTATGCCTTTTGGATTAACCAATGCCCCAGCGGTATTTATGGACCTAATGAACAGAGTATTTAGACCTTACTTGGATCAGATCATTATTATGTTCATTGATAATATTTTGATCTACTCCAAGACCGAGGAAGAACATGAGGAACATGTAAGGATCATACAGACCCTCTGAGATAACCAATTATATGCAAAGTTCAGAAAGTGCAAGTTGTGACTAAAAAATGTCAAGTTCCTAGGACATGACGTCTCACAAGATGGAATAGCCATAAACTTGTCAAAGACAGACGTAGTTCTAGATTGGAATATACCAACTACCGCTACGGCAGTCAGAAGTTTTCTTGATCTAGCTGGATACTATCAGAGATTTGTGGAAGGATTCTCCAAGATTGTAGCTCCTCTTACTAGACTAACAAAAAAGGATTTGAAGTTTGAATGGGGTAACAAGCATGAGCGTGCATTCCAGGAATTAAAGCAAAGATTGATCACAGTGCCAGTGCTTGTGATACCTAAAAGCGGTGAGCAGTTCACCATATATAGCGATGCATCACAATAAGGACTCGAATGTATTCTGGTGCAAGATGGAAAGGTAATCACTTATGGATCACAGCAATTGAAACCTCACGAGTTAAATTACCCTATGCATGACCTCAAACTAGTCGCGATTGTTTTTGTACTCAAGGTTTGGAGACATTATCTCTATGGTAAGAAGTTTGATCTATTTTCGGACCACAATAGTCTGAGATACTTGTTTTCTCAAAGGGAGTTGAACATGAGGCAACGACGTTGGATGAAATTTTTGAAAGACTATGATTTCAAATTGCAGTATCACCCTAGAAAGGCGAACGTAGTGGTTGATGCTTTAAATCGAAAACCCTGGAAAATGATGGTAGCTTCTTTTATCGTCAAAGAGTGGCAAGCCTTAGAAACTTAGGCTAAATTCAGTATTCAGACCTCAGATCCAAGTGAAGGATGACACTTAGGATGCCTCACAGTGTAACTGACCCTCGTCAGTCGTAACTTAGAAGCATAGAAGAAGAATGAAGGACTTCATGACTGGTTCGCAAGTAATGAGGTAAAAGAACCAGAGAATTAGAGCATTGATGTAGACGGATCACTTAGATGCAAAGATAGGCTTTGTGTGCTAGATGAAGGTGATCTTAGAAAGGATATACTGGATGAAGCTCATAAGTCGCGAATGACTATCCATCCAGGAGGTACGAACATGTACAAAGATTTGAAAAGAAACTTTTGGTGCGAAGGAATAAAGCGAGAAGTTGCAGAACACGTGTCTCAATGTCTTATGTGGAAGTAAGTAAAGGCGGAACATCAAAAACCACCTAAACTTCTACAACCTCTACCAGTTCCTGGATAGAAGTGGGAACATATAACTATGAACTTTGTGGTAGGTTTGCCAAGGTCACAGCAGAACCACGACGCTATTTGGGTAGTTGTGGATCGACTTACCAAATTAGTGCATTTCACACCTTATAGTATGAAATACCCAGTCGAAAGTTTGAGCCGTATGTACGTACAACAAGTTGTGTGACTATATGGTGTACCGGTCTCTGTTGTATCAGACCATTATTCGATATTCACTGTAGAGTTTTGAAGAGTCTACAATCAGCTTTGGGAACTTCATTAAGCTTGAGCACAACCTTTCACTTATAAACTGATGGATAGGCTAAACGGGTTAACCAAGTAATGGAAGACAAGCTTTGGGAATGTGTTATTGATTTTGAGAACTCATGGGAGACTCACCTATTGTTGATAGAATTTGCGTATAATAACAATCACCACTCGAGCATAGGCATGGCACCCTTTAAAGCCTTGTATAGAAGACCGTGCCGATCGCCTTTGTGTTGATAGAGTTTGGAGATAATCAACTGCTTGGACTTGAATTAGTTCAGGAAACTAACGAGAAGATCCAGATACTGAAAGAAAGGATGCAGACAGCGCAGAATAGACACAAGAGTTATGCAAATAAACATTGTAAAAGTTTGGAGTTCAGTGTTAAAGATCACGCGCTACTTAAAGTATCTCCAGTGTGAGGAATTGTCATATTTGAATAGAAGAGAATAAAGTTAGCACCGCATTTCATTGGACCATTTGAGATCCTCGATCATGTAGGAAAGGTTACATATAGACTCGCATTGCCGCCTAAAATGTTGGGACTATACAATGTGTTTTATGATAGCATGTTGAAAAAGTGTGCTCACAATCCGAGTCATGAAATCAACTTGAAGACATTAAGGTTAATGACAATGTGTCATTTCATGAAGGACCAATGCGAATTCTAGATTCGGAAGTTAAGATGCTGAGGAATAAAGAGATTCCATTGGTGAAGATTCAATAGAAGTATCACGACGAAGGAGGTGCGTCTTGGGAATTACAGTCAGAGATGCGTGAGAAGTATTCAGAGTTGTTTAGTGACGCTTAGTTTGGATTTCGCAGACGAAATCTTTGTTTAGAGAGGGATGATGTAGTAAAATATTTTTTTATTGTACTTTCATATTTCTTTTGATAAAAATAAGATTCAGTATACCCGTATTTATCTTTCCTGTACTTTCACTTTCGATAGATCGAAGCTTGCTCAAGTGATCGAATTTTAATATCCTCAATCGATCGAACGTCCTATGAGCAATCAAACCTCTGCCGACTTGAATTATGATGTGGAACCCTTTCTCAAGCGATTGAACCCATCTCAATCGATCGAACCCTGGTCAACCTATCCTCAATCGATCAAAAATGGCTCGATGGATTGAACTTAGTATTTCCAGTTTTCGTGTTCTGCCACTTGTACCCTCCCCCTCCCTATATATATATATATATGTCTTGGTTGTGTGTGTGGGAGATTCGGAAAACTAAGATAGTTAGAGAGAAGAGATAGATATACCATTACATAAATACACACACATACACTCATATATTATATACATACACCTGGATATATATATATACACCAAACACCCTCACACTCTCTGAACTAGAAGCAGAAGAAGAGAAGGAGCGGACAGAGAAGAAAGGAAGAGACTAAAAGAGAAGGAGAAGAGAAAAAGAAAAGATGACGACACCACACAAGGACCCCGCGGCCAACCCGAATTTGCCAGCGTCACTGATGTAACAGTGAGTGCCTATACTCACTTAGTAGTGTAGATATGTTCATGTATATGTGTTTCGGCAAGATAGCATGGACCCTGAACGTGCATGATGGTCCAGTTAAGAAACCCAACGTTCAATCGATCGAACAGTCCTCAATCGATCGAACTTTATTTTCCTCAATCGATCGAACTTAGTTTAATCGATCGAACCTTATCTTCCTCAATCGATTGAAATGACTTTAATCGATCCAACATATCAGAATGTTGAATGTTTAGGTTGATTATATCTGATGAATTGTTGAGCTATATGTTATCATGCGATGATTAGTAAAAGTTGTATTGGAATAATACTCACGTGGAATAATGAGCTTAATGCATTGAACAGTGGAACCACTTATATAATGATGGTATAATATTCTTAATTAAATTGAGAAGCTGATGTGTATAGTAGTGGGTCTATCAACCACAGAGGTCGGTAATATTTATGATTGGTGCGTGGGAAATGTGATCGCAAAGATCGTATAATATGGGTTGCGGTATACTTATATTGCCTTAGTCCATGGGAGAGGCTAAGGGATATAATAGAGACTAACTAGTGGGATCACCTTATTCCATGAGAGAGACTAAGGGATATAGTGGTGATGTCGCTTTATTCCATGAGAGAGACCAAGGGATATGAATCGTGGTAACTGTGATGTGGCTAGCACCTGGGTCCAATAGAGACTAACGGAATGTCATCTTAGTCTATGATTGAGACAAGAGAGATCCAACAGAGACTATGGGCATGGTCACGTTAGTACAAGACTGCGACAAAGGGCTATGCCGATGTTATCATCTTAATCTAATAGAGGCTAACGGATTATTACCTTATTCCATGATCGAGACGGGAGATCCGACGGAGGCTAAGGGATATGTCACTTTAATCCATGACCGAGATTAAGAGGGATACATCATGACCTTAGTCCGATAGAGGTTAAATGAATATTACCTTAGTCCATGACCAAGACGGGAGATTTGACGAAGGCTAAGGGATATGTTACTTTAACCCATGACCGAGATTAAGAGGGATACATCATGAACTTAGTTCGATAGAGATTAAATGAATATCACCTTAGTCCATAACTGAGATGGGAGATCCGACAGAAGCTAAAGGATATGTCACTTTAATCCACGAGTGGGACTAAGAGGTATACATTATGAAAGGAATTGTGAATTCGACGTGTTGGCTGGAATGTATCGGGGCAGTTTGGCCTGAGCGTGGGACTTCATGTCAGGTTTGACAGATCATGGGTATGTTACTACGTGTTTGATCAATGTGGATCCAAGAGTCTATATTATGTTTGGGATGGATTGGCACGATGTCCGTGAGATTGGGACGATGTCCATTGAGATATATTGAGTTGTTGCATTCATGAATACGAACGACGTGATGATCATTAATGATGTTGTTGCTTGTATATGCTGCATATCTATAGATACTCTGTTAGTGTTTATTCACTTGGCTTTTGTAGCTGACGGTATTTATGCCACTGGATATTCAACATCCAGCTGACCAGGGTTATGAGTATGCAAGAGATGCATACATGGATAGGGGTTACGAGGATGGAGCCTACGATGGTGAAGGCTATGCTGATGCTGACTACTACGCGACATGAAGACTTGGAGCTTCGTCGTAGATAGTTTATGCTTATGTTTTAAGAGACTATTATAATAGTTAAGTTTGTAATCGGCTTATGTTGCCATAATACTTTATTTATGTTTCTGCAAACACTCATGGTTTTGTAATAGTTAGTATTGAACTCTGATTTTACATATCGACCTTAGAACTTTCCAATGCATGGTTTGAATCATTACTTTGATGGTTTGACTTTGGTTATGGACAATATGGTGACTTTCGATTGTCACGGCCTACGGGTCCAAAAAGGAATTTTTTTTCTCTATTTTTCTACTACGGGGCGTGACAGGGGAGAGGAGTGTTTTTCTTCAAACCCGAGAGGTACGTGTTATCGGTTCAAACCTCAGGAGTGGTAGATAATATTGTGAATATATCAAATAATCAAGAGAAACCCAAAGGGAAAAGAGAAAAGAGAAAAGAGAGCTAGAGTTTCTCATAATACCAAATCTGAATGAATGAATACAATAAAAAAAGACAGAGACAATAATAGTATATCTAGGGATACAGTATTACCCTAATATAAAGTAAAAGACTAAACTACCCTATAGCTAAATAAAACTAATTCTAATAGCTAACTTTAATACCCCCTCCCCCCTCCCCCTTCAAACTCACGATGCTGCAGCTAGAATCATAGAGAGTATGCCAACTAAAAAATGAAAACGCTAAATCGGATATGACTTTATAAACAAATTAGCAATCTGCGCGAAAGAAGAAACAAAAGGCAAAGTGATATCTCAATGCTTAAGGTGATGACGAGTAATGTGACAATCAATCTCCATATGCTCGGTCCTCTCTTGAAAAATTAAATTGTGAGCAATCTGAATAGCACTCTTATTATCACAATACATAGGTGAAGGGAGAGGAACAGAGACACCCATATCTGTTAGTAGCCGGCATAACCAAATAACCTCACGGGTAGTCAAAGCCATATCACGATACTCATCTTCTGTGGAAGATACAACAACATCTTGCTTCTTGTTCTTCCAAGAAATGATAGAATCATCCAAAAATATATATAATCTAGTATCAGACTTGCGATCTATAGGATCACTGGTCCAATCATCATCAGAGTATGCACGCAGCTCCAAGGAAGAAGATGACAAAAGTAAAAGACTTTGAAACCGAGTGCCCCTCAAGTACCTCAAAATATGATGAACAGCATCTCAATAAATTGTAGTAGGGAAAGTAACAAACTGACTAACAACATAAACAACATGAGCAATATCTGGATGAGTAATAGTATGATAAACCAAGCTACCAACAATAGTGCGATATAAGGTAGGATTAGGCAAAGGAATTCCATTAGAAGGGAAAAGACGAACATAAACGCCAAAGGGGTATCAACAATGTTATTATCAGTGAGGCGAGCACCCTTAAGAATGTCTCTTGTATACTTAGACTGAGAAAGAAGATAACCTTTTGGAGAAAAGGCTACTTCAATCCCCAAAAAATAACGGAGTGGACCTATGTCCTTCATTTCAAAACAACGAGCTAATTCAGACTTCAACACTGCAATCCCATCAACATCATCACCAGTAATAATCATGTCATTAACATACAAAGAAAGCATAATATGACTAGTAGTGGTACACCTGATAAAGAGAGCTGAATCATACTCACTCGAGGAAAACCCAAATGAGGTAATCATAGTAGAAAACTTCTTAAACTAAGCTCGAGGGGCTTGTTTAAGACCATAAAAGGCTTTCTTAAGCCTGCAAACTTCACCAGGACCATGAGGAACACTCGGAGGAGGAACCATGTAAACCTCCTCTTGGAGGTCTCCATTCAAGAAAGCATTTTTAACATCCATCTAAGTTATATGCCACTGACGAATAGAAGCAACTGCAATAAGAGTACGAACAGTAGCCATTTTAGCAAGATGAGCAAAAGTCTCCTCGTAATCCATACCATACTACTGGGAAAAAACCCTTAGGAACCAATCTTGCTTTGTACCGCTCAATAGACCTATCTGACTTGGTTTTTGATTTTATAAACCCAATGAGAACCAATAGCGCTCTTACTAGAAGGTAAGAGAACCAAACTCCAAGTGTTTGTCTTATATAATGTAGAGAGTTCTTTTGCCATAGCCTGCTTCCAAAGAGGATCAAGAGTTGAGTCTTTATAGGACAAAGGCTAAGAGAGATCATGAACTGAAGCTAAAAAGGAAAAAAATCCGAATAACAAGAATAAACAAAATTAGGTGATTGAATGGACTTACGAGTGCGAGCAAGATAGCGAGGAGGTTCCATAGCCTTAGTAGTTGATTAGGTGGCCTCTGGAAGGGAGGTATCATCAGGCAGCAAGGCACCAGTATCAACAGAAGTAGAACCATGAGGTGAGACAATATCAGTGGTGTATGGGGGTCGAGAGGGCACACTATCGGTATCATCAGAGAATTGGTCAAGATGGATGAGATCAGATTTAGTCAACTTATGATGATTATCAGGAATAGAAAATAAGAGTATGTGCTCGAGAAACACAACATGACGAGAAACACATAGTTTCTTAGTAACTGGGTCAAAGCAACGATATCCCTTCTGAGCCTCACCTTAACCTAGAAAAACACAAATAGCAGACTTTGGTGATGATTTGGTACGCTCTACACGAGGTCGAAGGACAAAACAAGTACAACCAAACACCTTTAAGGAAGAATAAGCAGGAGCATGCCTATACAATTTTTCAAAAGGTAACAAACATGAGCAGTGAGGGGACGAAATTTTATTAATCAGATTGACAGCAGTAAGGATAACCTCTCCCCAAAAATTACTAGAGACATATGCAGATAATAAAAGAGAGCGATCAGTTTCAACAATATGCCGATGTTTCCTTTCAGCAACACCATTTTGTTCAAGAGTGTCTGTACAAGAGGACTAGTGAATAGTTTCATCTAAAGCAAGCAACTCACAAAATTTATGATAAGTATACTCTCCACCTAAATCACATCTAAAATATTTGATGACAGTAGAATGTTGAGTTTTGACAAAAGCACGAAAGGTAATGTAAATATCAAAGAAATCTGAACGACATTTCATAAGATAAACCCAACACATAATATCGAGACCCCCCTTTTGTAGTAATAGGAGAGGGTCCCCACACCTCAGAATGAACTAAATCAAATGGTGCAAGAGAATAATAAATACTTCGATTAAAAGGTAAAGCTAAAATTTTTGCCAGTTTACAACCACTACAATCAGAAATGTCATGAGTTTGAAAATCTCCTAATTTTCTTGTAGGAGCTAAACATTTTAAACGAGAGGCTGAAACATGACCAAGGCAAGAATGCCATAAATAAAAACTAGACGAAGGTGAACTTTAAACGAAAGGATGACATGTCAACACTAGAAGCTGCAACCATTGGTACATTGAGCTTGTCCAAGATATATAATCCCTCTTGCCTACGGCCTGTCCCAATCAGCATCTGAGACTACAGATCCTGCACATTACAAAAAGTGGAAGAAAAAGAGACTAAGGCTTAGTTTGGCCCCCATGTGGCTTTTTAAAAGGAGCTTATGAAATTTATTACTAAGTTGTCTGATAAATTTAGACAAGTGACACACTACTCTTCAAAATGACATCATGAAACCAAAAGCAACCTTGAGCTTTTAAAAGCTCTAGAAAAAGCTCCATTCTAGAGCTTTTAAAAGCTCTCCCCAAAAAAGCCCTAAGTTCAATTTCTACAAACCTCATCAACTAGTTGCTAAATGAATTAACATGAAATTGTGCTTTAAAAAAGGAGAAGCACCAAAATGGGGGCTAAACTAAGCCTAAGTAACCTGCATAACAAAGCTGACCAACAGAAACAAGATTTATAGTAAGTTTGGGAATGTGGTAAACATTACAGAGAAATACATGAGGTGTGACAACAGACCTAAACCTATTAATGGCATGGGAGTACTATCAACAGTCATAACATGCAAAGAGGAAGTAGAAAATTAGGAAGCAAAAGACGACAAGTCAGGTGACATATGATTAGAAGCCTCCAGAGTTTAAGACCCAAATACATGAGGATATATCTGAAGACATACCTAGTGAAGAGGTGGCCATAGCATATGGCTATATGGCAAGGAACTTTTGAAATTGCTCAACAAGGGAGGTCATTAACGGAGTGCATGGGGAAGGGAAACCGGATTCAAATGAGTCAGATGGTGGTACAACTGTTGCAGTTTTAGACTGTGGAGGCCTATACGAACGATGCTGAGATTGGTTGTCAGGTTTCTAATGAGAAGGCTGAGGTTGTTGTTATTGTGGTGGTCGACTATGTGAGGGTTGGGTGCTGCTATTAGGCTGATTTGCTTGACCCAACCTAGGACACTGAGCCTTCCAATGATCTTTCTCCTTACAGTAGGTGGATACATCGATACTAACTCTCGAGTAAGACTTATTTTGATTGCTGGACAGTAGTCGAAAAGGGGTTTCTAAAATAGGCAGCGTAGTGTCGGGGAGAATTCCCTTTTAGAATGAGTCTTGAGACGTATTTCCTCGACTACTAACTCATGGACAATAGAATCAACTAACGGAATTGGGCTACAATGGAGAATGGACCCATGAAGGTCCTCAAAATCATCATATAGAGCCATCAAAAACTGAACTAGACATTTTTCCTCCCTACTAGCGATATATGTTGCAAACGCTTGTAATTCAGGAGACTCCATGAGAGGCAACTGATCCCAAAGATCTGTCATTGTAGAATAGAACTCCTAAATACTCAAATTTTTTTGTTCAGGGGCACGAATATCACACTCTAATTAGTACCTTCTAGCAAAATTGGACTGTGTAAACAATTTAGCCAAATGATCCCAGACCTCCTTTACATATTCCAACTTTGCCAATTGCGTACCTATTGAGGGAGCAACGAAGTTGTTGATCCAAGTAATGATTTTCTAATTGTTTGTTTTCCAAACATCTTGCAATTCTGCAAATTTATCAGCCTTTTCATTCTTAGGTTTACTAAAATCCCCATTGATATAACACCACATCTTCTTCCCCTTTAGAAAAATTTTTCATCACATAAATTCCAATATGCAAAATTATTTCCATCGAGTTTAACACTAATCGCATAAAGCGAATCATCGTGTTCAGCAGCCATTACGAAAACGAAGCAATTAAATAACACAAAACAAACGAAACAAAAACAACACAGATCCAAAAAATGAACGCGAATCAGTGCGAGATCCAAATACGAATCCGAATCAGCGAGAATCCAAAAATGAACAAGAATCATCCTAAAAACGTGAATGAGATTCGAACCTACTTTGATACCATGTGAATATATCAAAAAAAATCAAGAGAACAACGAAGGAAAAAAGAGAAAAGAGAGCTAGAGTTTCTCATAACACTAAATCTGAATGAATGAATACAATAGAAAAAGGAAGAGACAATAGTAGTATATCTAGGTATACAATATTACCCTAATATAAAGTAAAAGACTAAAGCTAAATAAAACTAATTCTAATAGTTAACTCTAATAGATATTAGCCCAATCTATAATAGGCAGAGAGAGATGACCGATTTCATCATACGACACTTACCCATCTGAGTACGAGTGTTTTAGGAAACCACTTACTCTTATTTGACCAATGAAATAAAAGTTTAAAGAGTAATGCTATTGTTCTCAACTTTTTCCCCAAAATGTGTTTCCCAACACATGTGGCAGTGAGACCCTCTTCAATAATGGTATGACCACTTCAACATCAACCAATCAAAATCAACTATGCACACCACTACATGTGTTGGGAAACACTTTTGAGAAAAAAAAATTAGGAAATATAGCATTAGTTTAAATTGGAAGCACTTAATATATATATATATATATATTTATATATGTGGGATGTATATAATGTGGGACATAGAAAAATAACTAGACATAGCATTAGTTTAAATTGGAAGCACTTAGTATATATATATATTTATATATGTGGGATGTATATTATGTGGGACATAGAAAAATAACTTTTATCTTACAAAGAGGAGTATAACTTTTATCTTACAAGGAGGAGAGAAATGGGGATAAGTGGTGACCAGTTGAAAAGGTAAAGGGACCGACTGAAAAGGTGAGGGGCTTTGGGTGTGATTTTGGCTAAAGAGGTGACCCCTTTTCAATGTGGTTTTCGTACAAAATCATCCATGATTTTTTTTTAAGAAATTCTTCTTGCAACGTGGACGGTTGAGATCCTCTTCACTCATGATCCAATGGTTGAGATTGGTTTGTTGTATATACAACGAAACCGCCTTAAGGTACCAAAGTCATCTCTATGCTCTAAATACTACTCCCTCTGTTCCATTTTATGTGTCCCTCTTTCAATTTTGGGACGTCCTTAAACTATTGTCCACTTACGATATTATTAAATCATCATTTTTTAGTTATTTTTCAAAAGGGTCTTGCTAGGGGCACTAACAACTTTCACTAACACTTACTAACACACTCTACCTCTCTCCTAGTGGTTTTGCGAGGTCCACTGCGGACCCCACAGTGCCACTAGGAGAGAGATAGAGTGTGTTAGTAAGTGTTAGTGGAAGTTGTTAGTGCCCCAAATATTACTCTTTTCAAAACTAAATTTTTTGGGTTAACAAACCCAACTATATTTTTAAGCAACTAAAGGCAATTTTGGAAAAAAATCACTTATTTATAGCCCATGTGAAGTGTAATCATTATGTTCCCTTAAAATTTTGAATTCCTCAAAAGAGACATAAAATAGGACGGAGGGAGCAAAAATTAAGATATTCATGTGGACCGTCATTGTGAGAATAATGTATTCTCTTAGGGGTGGACTATGGTCAGGCGGGCCAGTTTCGCCCGACGTCAAGCATTCTGTAAGTTGTTGGACTTTCATAGGATGTATTTGTACCTTCACAGGATTGGTTTGGACTTTTAGAGGATGCATTTGTATCTCCACAACAATGATTTTTGACTTTCGCACAAAACCATTTGGACCTTCACAACAAAGATATGGACCTTCACCCACAAAATCACTGGATTGGTTTGGACTTTCACATGGAGCATTTGTACCTTGATAGCAAAATTCAAAGAAAACATTGCATAGTAAAAAAACTTATATCTTGACTGGAATAATTGGACCATCAAAGGCTTGGTTTGTACCTTCACACATAATCATTTAGACCTTCATAGTAAAGATTAGACATTCACCCACAAGCCAACTTGTGATTTTTAAATTTAAGGGCAAATTGCACTGACCTCCCTTAAGATATATGATAATTACAGAGACCTTCCCTCTAGTTTGAAAAATAACACTCACGTCCCCTCTACCTACTTTTTGAGTGTAAGATTACTAATTTACCCCTTATCTCATTATATATGTGTGTGTGTGTGTGTGTGCATGTATTTGTATGAGTGTGAGTGTGTGTGCATGCATGCATTAGATAAAATTTTATGTACATTAACAAAATTTATAAATTTAGATTTGTAGAATTTAGCCCTAACTTTATAAAAATTTGCGGCTCAAAAAACAAAATTTATGAAAATTTCAAATTTAGGTTTTATAATCTTTAGCCTAACTTACAATAGTTTACAGATTTAGTTTTTTAATATTAAGCTTTAACTTTTTTGTCTAAGTAGTAGGTGAAATATATTTGAAACATTTATTTAGAGTAATACTATGCTTCCCAAATTTTCATCCCTAATGATGTTGAAGTGAGACCACAATTGAACCACTTTCACATCACAACCAATCAAAATCAACTAGGTTCAATGCCACATGTGTCGGGGAAACATTTTTGGAAAGAAATTTGGGAAGTGTAGCATTACTCTTTTATTTATAAATATCAATAATAATTTTAAAACATAAAAAATCATCAACAAAATTATCTACTGCCACTTTAAAATGAAAAGAATAATAATAGTATTAATAATGAAAAAAAAAACAAATTTTTTTAAAAAATGAATAGTTATATTATATTTTTGTCTGCTTTATTTTATTAAAAAAAAAAACCATGCTCAGTGGAGTCTCCTACATATATATATATATATATATACACACAGACACATTAGGGCAATCCCCATGCAAGACGTGTACTAATTAAGTTTCATTGGAGCAGCTCATTCACAATGTTGGGAGCAAGTTCACAATTTTAAAAATATAAAGCAGACAAAAGTACAATATACAACTATTCATTTTTGTAAAAAAAACTGTTGATGTTTTTTTTTCATTATTGTTATTATTCTTTTCATTTTAAAGTGGTAGTAGATAATTTTGTTGTGATTTTTATGTTTTTTTAAATTTACTGTTGATATTTTTTTGTAAGAAAAAATTTAGTAAAAGTTTGATTTGGTATATACTGAAATTTTGTCGACGATTTTTAAAATTTTTTTTTTTTTCATAATTGCTATTTTTTTGTCATTTTTAAAAGGTAGTGGATAATTTTTTTGATGATTTGTCAAGGGTATAACAATCATTTTCAAAATAGAAGAGAGGTGAGTGTAATTTTTGAAAATACAGGGGAGGCCCTTATAATTATCAAATACCTTAATGGAGATCAATGTGATTTTCCCTAAATTTAAATGACTTTGCCAAGAATCACAATCTTAAACCCTCTCTACTGATCCAAACGGTCCGTGTCTATGTACTTGACATCAAGCGCATTTTGTGTGCACACACATAATTTTTCTTTGTTGTATATTAGGCAATTTAAAATTAAAATTTTTAATGACTCAATGAATAGTCAAAAATGTCATATTGAATGCTTTTATATTATGCGTTGGTTATACGATGCAAAATCGTTAATTTATTGGATGACATCCTAACCGAATGAGTGTTATTGGAAATTCAAAGTAGTTGAGGGTGTCAATTTATTGTATTATTACTCTAGGGAGTTTTCGAAAAAATATCATAATTGAAGAGTTTAATTGACTCTCTCTCTCTCAGTCCACCTTGGCGCTCGTGAAGTTTTCCACACCACGTAATGGTCAGGGAGGCGGAGGCCCCTATCTGCCAAAAATAAGAAAATTTGTTTTTTTTGTTTGTTTTTCTTTATTATTATTTTTTGTTTGGGGTCAATCCGAAAAACCAAAAGAAGCACTTGGAAACACATGGGTCATAAGGAATAGCCACACCTGCCACTAAAAGGAAATTTCTATGATTTTTTTTATTTTTTAGTCAAGGATATCTACAGTACTACACAGTTTAAGCTAGAAATTGATTTAACTGGAAATTGAATGGTCAAAAAAGAAAAGTAAGTGTTGAGTAGAATGAAAGAAAGGATAAAAAGTACGTGAACATCCCCAATTGATTAAATGCCCTTTTCAGCGATGCCACGTCCTTGTTTGCCAGCAAGTCCTTAAGACTTTGTTTACTTCTTCAATTATGTGGAACTATGTGAGGGAAGAAGAAAAAAATATACACATTGGTTAACAAGGAAATATAAAATAAAAGATAATATGTGGAGAATTAAATTAAATATTTGAATGTTGTGAGATATTTTTATTTTTCTTATATTACAGTTATATTTTATAAATTTTTAATCTTTAAAGTTATTTAAGCATGAAGAAAATACAAGGGAGAAATTGAGGGAACTAAGTTGCACTTCTTCGATCTTTTCCCTTTCTTTTTCTTTTGCTTCACTAAATCCATGAATCAAACAAAGTCTAAAGCTTTATATGATAACATAACGACTCAGGGTTTGGTCCGAACTTAGGACCATGTGTTATGTGGTGGTCACGGTCAGTAAAGAACTGTCATGTGGCCAAATCGTCTGACTTTTGGCAAGTTATTATGTAGACAAAAAATCTACACTTGAACACATGACAGCTCTCTATTAACCAAAACCATCATCTTCATCGTAGGACATAGCCGATGTCCTACTCAGGTTCACAGAATAATTTCTCCTCACTCAGGTTCTCAAGCCTCTCACTCACTCAGCTATCTCGGCTATGTCCTACGATGAAGATGATGGTTTTGGTTAATAGAGAGCTGTCATGTGTTCAAGTGTAGATTTTTTGTCTACATAATAACTTGCCAAAAGTCAGACGATTTGGCCACATGACAGTTCTTTACTGACCGTGACCACCACATAACACATGGTCCTAAGTTCGGACCAAACCCTGAGTCGTTATGTTATCATGTAAAGCTTTAGACTTTGTTTGATTCATGGATTTAGTGAAGCAAAAGAAAAAGAAAGGGAAAAGAAGAAGTGCCCTACGATGAAGCCTCAGTCACGGCCAACCAAACCTTTGGAGTATAAATGTTATGGAAGATAAATGAGAATGCCCTTGAGAAGTGGGCTAGTCTCTCAATAATATTTTTTTAGACTTGATCAACATGGTGGAATTCTGATAAATTTATTTCATAGTGTATGTCCTTATTAAGGGTTAATAATTTAAAGTCCAAATGTAATTCTTAGTCTGTTAAAAAATCAATCAAAGATCGAGTTAGTTAAGTATAATTTCACTTAGTATTTATATATGTCAAGTTAAATTTTATTTAATATTTTTGTACAGAGGATATTTCTCAAATCAAAAATCTTAATTGTCTTTAATTCTAAAAAGTAGAGTAATGTTATGTGCTTTCCAAATCTAAATCTAAAATTCACATAAGGATGTTAAAGTTGACCCTACAGTGGTCCCATTGCCTCATCATTTAGGATGTAAATTTAGAATTTGAATTTGAGAAGCATAGCATTATTCTAAAAAATAGTACTCCCTCCGTCCCATTTTGAGAGTCCATTATTCCATTTTGGGATGTCCCAAAATAGTGTCCACTTTCCTGAAATTGATGTACAATTTATACTTATTTTCCAAAATTATCCCTCCTTGAAATCTACACCAAGACAAAACTAAAAAAATTGTTGTAATGATTAGGGGCAATTGTGGAAGGGAAATGCTATTATGAGCAGCTTCTTATGTGAGAAGGCGGGTTTTAACCGTTAGATGAGCATCTAGCCTTAAGATTCTCTCCAGATTCCTGGGAATCTTAAAGCTAGATGCTCATCCTACGGTTAAAACCCGCCTTCTCATGTGAGAAGCTTCTCACAATAGCATTGCCCATTGTGGAAAGTAGATGTAGATTCTTTTTGTCCCCTTAATAAGTTGAGTTCCCAAAGATGGACTCTCAAAATGGGACGGAGGGAGTATCATAATGTCATTTTCAGTAATTGTTTCTAATAATTCTAAAACAAAAAGAGTAAATTAATTACACGCATACATGTGTGATTAATACAAGTGTATTCAACATTTTATATTTTCTTTCCTTCTGAGTGTTATACGCGGACTAATTTAATCTTCTTTGTCAGAATTGGAAAAAATATGATGTACTAGCGTATGGTAATTTAAGTATTTCGAAATGAAAATTGATTATATGAAAAGTAATTATGTAATCAGTTTAAGGTACTATAAAAGTAATTATATTACCAAAAGGTGATTGATTGTTCTCACTGCTTGATTGTCGTGTCACATATAAAGATGGTTACAGCATAGTTTAATTTCTTTTTAGTTCGCTTTTATTTTGTCAGTCTGATTTGTAGAAGTTTCCTAAAAAGACAATTATATATAGACGGTGGCGTAGCGAGGAAATAAGTACAGTGGTGTCAATAATGAATCTATGCGGGGATTGGGGGCAACGCCACAATGTGAATTTTTTTTTTAAGTCTAATTATCCATATGTTTGGTTTGAATTTTCTTAATATTACGTCTTCTTCTTCTTTTTCTTCTTTGGATTTAGAACACTAAATTGAGTTTTAGTCGGGTTAAAGTGAGATATATATACATAATAAAGTATGGTGTCAAGTATTAAGGTGAACTGAATTATAATTGGATTAAAATATCACATGTACTAAAAAAAATTAACACCCTTAAATGACAAAATTGACAGTCTTTTTTTGCTTTTTTTTTCTTTGTTTCAATGGTGTTATTTTAGAAAATTAGGGATCAATACATATAATTGTTATGCATAATCTTATTTTTCCAAACAATCCAATAGGTTCAGACTAACCACACCCCTGGCTGTGGCTGTCACACCCCAATTTTTGAACAACCAAATATTCAATCCAGAGCCTGTATCCGGACTAATATTCAATTACCAAAAATCACGAGAGTGACACCCTCACACAACCTAAATGATAATTTATTGAAAACAGTATTTAATACTCCTTAAATAAAGACATGTGATCTTGTGTTTTAAAAAAAACTCTTTATTAATAAACCTGTATTCCCAAACATCCATTTCATTATAAAAGAATTAAAGTTCCATTATAAATATAATATCACTTTTCAATTTTTAAAAAAAATATATCATTTTCATAAATAAAATGTCCACATACAGAGTTCAGCGGAAAAAAAAAAAGAATAAAATCTATACATCCTTTGGTCAGAGTAACTAAAACGTTCCCAGTACTCAATATATAATACATGTTATAATAATCCAAATACGGCCCACAATGCCTAAAATAAATAAATAAATAAAAATACAACCAAATACAAACTACACTTCTACACAACTGCAACTCCAAGACATCAAAAGCTCCACAGGAAATGTCCAAATACTAAACCTGCACAAGTGCATTCAACTACGTTTCATATAGAAACGCCCCCGAATGCATAACACACTCGGGTCAGTCACATGACTGGTATGAGTTAAACAAAACAACAAGTCTTAGGGATCCAACTTGAACCCGTAGACAACAAATTACACTACAACACTCTTGGGTCAAGACAGGTAGTTCCACACACATATCTGGACAATAGAGTAGTTTCCATCTATGTGGTGACAAGTAGTTTCGTGCCCAAAATCTAAAGTTACTACGAATTTCATACTTACCCATTTACTTATGGTGAGCCAAACCTGTAAAACGTTAGTGGGCCCACCATCCTGCAAATTGAAAGATCATAGACCAAGCAAACAATTCCGCATACCAACTATCCACAGTCTAACTCCAAACGTCGCATTTATTATTTCACGCTTATCAGTCTTATGAAATAATTCATTTTCATTATTTATTAGCATTAGATTTATCTTTGTGTTCCCTAGGTTCACCCTTTGGCCACCCTCCATGGTACAGCCCACACATATATCCCATGTGTGCCCGGACATATTACCAACACGCACTCTGGTGCTAGTTTGGTTGGGGTATCAACCAAACCAGGTATACACACAGAAGGCTAGTCAATATGCCTAGACGTCAACAAATAAGCCGGGCATAAGGCTTAGGCCAGCTTGATCACGAAGCCACTGGCAAAAGGGTACACTCAGCAAGTCGAGCTACCAAAAAAACATATCACACAACGGGGAGCGGTGAACACTAAAGAACTATGTTGCACTTATTACTTAACGTTCGTATTATCCCCAATAATTGTAAATTTTACGCTTATCACAAAGTTCCGTCTCATCAACCAATCACATCTCTAACTTTTAAATGCATTCCAATTTTCTTACAATAAATGGTTTTATCAATTAACCCATAACACTCTTCCCTCAATAATTTCTATTCAAATTACAAGATATCTAATATACTATTCAACGTATCTAATTTACTCATTTTTATCAAAATGACCACAAAATAAGGTCAATTATTTCAGGTACAATAACCTCAACCCAACATTTAATATCAGCCTACAAGAAACACATAATAAAAAAATTCACATTCTCATATCGTAAAGTATTATAACAATCGTTCCACAATATTCTCATCGGACTCAACGTTAATGACTATCAACCCTTTTTTTTATTGCTCAACATTATATGAGAATTCATGTATCTATAAGTAATTTTCGTTAAGTCAAACGAATGAATAAAAAAAACACAACTAATCATATTTCTCCGATGTCGTATATTTTAATATACTAAAAACTGCTACTGAAATCTTCAATTTCTGCCCAAACGGTGCAGAGTCATGAAACATACCATTAGACGAAAAGTGTGCAGAATCGCGTTTCCTACAGGCCAACGTGGACAGAATTCCATAAATCTAAGTCATGGTTTTATAATATTTTTTCAAAGTTTCTGCCACTGTTAAAAAAAAATAAAACGAATTTTCTATTATTTATTCATTATCAAAATTATTCCCCTTTGTGTATTCATCAAATTAACTATCCACATGATCTATCCAAGTACACCGAGATCACAATCATAAAATCACACGAAGAAAATAAATATTTATATCATTCAATAATAACGAATGGGGATCCACACACAATTTAACACCAACCACAAAATTAATAAGAACTATTTGGATTCTCTTGCACACACACACACATATATACATATGTGTATACATATACCCAAATATAAATTTTAACTCACCTAGTTGATTACAAATCAACCACCACGAATGCTTCGCAATTCCCCACGTGCCCACGAACCCGAGATCATTCTCCTTTCTTCTTCTTCTTCTTCTTCTTCTTCCCTCTCTCTCTTTCTCTCTCTCTCACACACACACACACACACACACACACACACACACACACACACACACGTTTGTTCTCTCTTTGGGTGGCTAGGGTTAATGATATAAGTATATATGTATTACACACATAGTATACTATATACATACACAACCTATACAAATAACTCATATATACATATCAAATCCCGTTTTTTGTCTAATGGGCTCACAAAAGAGACTCATGTGGGCCCAAAATGCAGTACAAAGTGTTAAAATGAGTAGCCCAATGGGTACCCATGACCCCGGTACTAAGTTTTAATGTTAATTACATTATTTAACACATTCGCGGGCCTATAAACACTATATAACAAAAATACATATCAACCCTTCACTTTTTTTTTTTAACAAATATAAATTAATAAAATTTAACTCCCAAACTAAACGCGCTCACTCATGATTTAATTGATACGTCCACCAAACACTTAAAATTTTCAAACACATGTCTTACATAAGTACACTCATATAACATTGCTAATTGAAATTTCAATAAAAATTTTATTTAAACACTTACAAATTTTCGGGTTGTTACATTCTACCCTCCTTAAAGAAATTTCGTCCCGAAATTTGGGGTACAACAAATACAGATAATTAATATGCATGACGTTAAACATACAATGAAAGCAATCCAACATCGAAGTGTCACTATCGTTTAACTCCCGACAGTAATGAGACCTGGTACATCGAGCGAATAATCCAAACAAGGAAACACTCATGTATATGCCCATAGTCTCATATAGTCGCTTGTTAAATTTTAACAGACACACAAGACACAACACCAGTAAGGTAAAGCACATAATTTCACATAAAGCACCAGATATTAACCATTTATTAAAAGCAACAATTGATTATTTCACAAAGATATGACTACGTGTATGCACATGTTCCCCTCTTACTGTGTCCCGCACAACACTTCATCGGGATATCCAATACTTACTCACCGCTCCAACCACATCTGAGAAATATTTACTGGCACTGAAGAGAAATATATCTTTGTCTGGTAATAATCATAATATAGTCAGAAATCAAGAAAATCTGTAATGATAGATGGTTGTATAGAACACCCAAAGAGAATATGGCAGATTCGCCAATAGTATAAGAAGTCCAAATGCCCAATAAATGAAGTCCAATAATCAACTCAGTAGATAATAAAAGGGACAATAGAAATCCTGCTGATAAAATAATAAGTCTTCTGAGAATAAGAGAATCCCGATACTCCAATAGAATAATACCCTTCTGAATGTTAAGTTGATACTGCCAGATAATAATAACTCGAAGAAAATATTCCAGTACTACTCCTGAACTCAACCGCCTGACGAAGAAAATTACATCTCCCCTCTACCATTTCATCCCATGACAATTAAAATGATGCATGCTCTACTAATCAATATTAAATAACGTCACCAATGATCCTAATATGGTATACATTTAAAATCAACTAATTTATATATATATATATATATTTTTAATAATAGGTACACATCTGTAGTTAACTTTTACATAAGTAAACACATAGACACACATGACCCGAACCCAATAAATCGCAAACCTATAACTCTGACCAACTCCTTACTCCACATTCCGAGGATCACCTAGACTCGCTAAGCTAACCTTAAGCTCTGATACCAAACTGTCACACCCCAATTTTTGAACAACCAAATATTCAATCCAGAGCCTGTATCCGGACTAATATTCAATTACCAAAAATCACGAGAGTGACACCCTCACACAACCTAAATGATAATTTATTGAAAACAGTATTTAATACTCCTTAAATAAAGACATGTGATCTTGTGTTTCAAAAAAAACTCTTTATTAATAAACATGTATTCCCAAACATCCATTTCATTATAAAAGAACTAAAGTTCCATTATAAATATAATATCACTTTTCAATTTTTAAAAAAAATATATCATTTTCATAAATAAAATGTCCACATACAGAGTTCAGCGGAAAAAAAAAAAAGAATAAAATCTATACATCCTTTGGTCAGAGTAACTAAAACGTTCCCAGTACTCAATATATAATACATGTTATAATAATCCAAATACGGCCCACAATGCCTAAAATAAATAAATAAATAAAAATACAACCAAATACAAACTACACCTCTACACAACTGCAACTCCAAGACATCAAAAGCTCCACAGGAAATGTCCAAATACTAAACCTGCACAAGTGCATTCAACTACGTTTCATATAGAAACGCCCCCGAATGCATAACACACTCGGGTCAGTCACATGACTGGTATGAGTTAAACAAAACAACAACTCTTAGGGATCCAACTTGAACCCGTAGACAACAAATTACACTACAGCACTCTTGGGTCAAGACAGGTAGTTCCACACACATATCTGGACAATAGAGTAGTTTCCATCTATGTGGTGGCAAGTAGTTTCTTGCCCAAAATCCAAAGTTACTACGAATTTCATACTTACCCATTTACTTATGGTGAGCCAAACCTGTAAAACGTTAGTGGGCCCACCATCCTGCAAATTGAATGATCATAGATCAAGCAAACAATTCCGCATACCAACCGTCCACAGTCTAACTTCAAACATCGCATTTATTATTTCACGCTTATCAGTCTTATGAAATAATTCATTTTCATTATTTATTAGCATTAGATTTATCTTTGTGTTCCCTAGGTTCACCCCTTGGCCACCCTCCATGGTACAGCCCACACATATATCCCATGTGTGCCCGGACATATTACCAACACCCACTCTGGTGCTAGTTTGGTTGGGGTATCAACCAAACCAGGTATACACACAGAAGGCTAGTCAATATGCCTAGACGTCAACAAATAAGCCGGGCATAAGGCTTAGGCCAGCTTGATCACGAAGCCACTGGCAAAAGGGTACACTCAGCAAGTCGAGCTACCAAAAAAACATATCACACAACGGGGAGCGGTGAACACTAAAGAACTATGTTGCACTTATTACTTAACGTTCGTATTATCCCCAATAATTGTAAATTTTACGCTTATCACAAAGTTCCGTCTCATCATCCAATCACATCTCTAACTTTTAAATGCATTCCAATTTTCTTACAATAAATGGTTTTATCAATTAACTCATAACACTCTTCCCTCAATAATTTCTATTCAAATTACAAGATATCTAATATACTATTCAACGTATCTAATTTACTCATTTTTATCAAAATGACCACAAAATAAGGTCAATTATTTCAGGTACAATAACCTCAACCCAACATTTAATATCAGCCTACAAGAAACACATAATAAAAAAATTCACATTCTCATATCGTAAAGTATTATAACAATCGTTCCACAATATTCTAATCGGACTCAACGTTAATGACTATCAACCCTTTTTTTTATTGCTCAACATTATATGAGAATTCATGTATCTATAAGTAATTTTCGTTAAGTCAAACGAATGAATAAAAAAAACACAACTAATCATATTTCTCCGATGTCGTATATTTTAATATACTAAAAACTGCTACTGAAATCTTCAATTTCTGCCCAAACGGTGCAGAGTCATGAAACATACCATTAGACGAAAAGTGTGCAGAATCGCGTTTCCTACAGGCCAGCGCGGACAGAATTCCATAAATCTAAGTCATGGTTTTATAATATTTTTTCAAAGTTTCTGCCACTGTTAAAAAAAAAATAAAACGAATTTTCTATTATTTATTCATTATCAAAATTATTCCCCTTTGTGTATTCATCAAATTAATTATCCACATGATCTATCCAAGTACACCGAGATCACAATCATGAAATCACACGAAGAAAATAAATATTTATATCATTCAATAATAACGAATGGGGATCCACACACAATTTAACACCAACCACAAAATTAATAAGAACTATTTGGATTCTCTTGCACACACACACACACACATATATATATATACATACGTGTATATATATACCCAAATATAAATTTTAACTCACCTAGTTGATTACAAATCAACCACCACGAATGCTTCGCAATTCCCCACGTGCCCACGAACCCGAGATCATTCTCCTTTCTTCTTCTTCTTCTTCTTCTTCTTCTTCCCTCTCTCTCTCTCTCTCTCTCTCTCTCTCTCTCTCACACACACACACACACACACACACAACACACGTTTGTTCTCTCTTTGGGTGGCTAGGGTTAATGATATAAGTATATATGTATTACACACATAGTATACTATATACATACACAACCTATACAAATAACTCCCGTTTTTTGTCTAATGGGCTCACAAAAGAGACTCATGTGGGCCCAAAATGTAGTACAAAGTGTTAAAATGAGTAGCCCAATGGGTACCCATGACCCCGGTACTAAGTTTTAATGTTAATTACATTATTTAACACATTCGCGGGCCTATAAACACTATATAACAAAAATACATATCAACCCTTCACTTTTTTTTTTTAACAAATATAAATTAATAAAATTTAACTCCCAAACTAAACGCGCTCACTCATGATTTAATTGATACGTCCACCAAACACTTAAAATTTTCAAACACATGTCTTACATAGGTACACTCATATAACATTGCTAATTGAAATTTCAATAAAAATTTTATTTAAACACTTACAAATTTTCGGGTTGTTACAGTGGCCCTGCCTTTGATTACAAATTATATTAAACAACAATGACATGGATACATACCAAACGGCAAATCAAACGATACACTGTGTTTTAAATAGATGTACCCTGTACCGTTTGAAATTTTCACTTTTTGTGTATAATTTACACAGCACATAATACATATATTTAAATTTGGTGTGTCCTTTAGTGTGTCATTTGTTGTGTATTCCTATAATTTTTGGATAATAAAATATGAAAAGAATAATAAATAATTTTAAAATAGAATTGCAGTTGATTTTTGGAACACCGAACATGGGATGTATTTGTTGGCGAGTAATTCTTTGGTGACAACTTTCATACAACTTTCATACAATCTCTTAAAAAGATGTGTCTATCTCTCTCCTGTGATGTCACTGGACCCCACAGTGACACAGGAGAGAGATAGACACATATTTTAGGAGATTGTATGAAAGTTGTCATCAAAGAATTACTCTTTATTGCCTGTTGGTCAATAATGCGATCCGCAAGGGTACTACGTTAAAATTCTCCATTAGTAAAAAGTTAGGATGTAACATTTCCTCAAAAAAAAAAAAAAAAGAAGTTAGTATGGGACATTGCAAAATCATGGAAATGACTTGAGTACACCGAAATGATTTTGGTGTATGTACACTAAAGTGATTTTGTGTAGAAAACATTTATTCATAAATCAAAAATATTTGTTCAGTGATAAGAAACTTTTATTCCGGTGGTTTTAGATTTTTAGTTGAGTAAATATTTTCGATTACGGAATAAATATTTTCAATCCAAGAACAGTGATGTATAGGTGATAAAAAAAAACGATAAAAAAAAATAGAACAGTGATGTATATACAACAAAACCATTTTGGTGTACCGAAGTCTAACCCATAAATAATAGAAGAAGAGTGCAGCCTTACTCACTCTAAAATTGTTCACCTTTTATTCAGCCTCATTTTCCATTGACTAATGCAGTGTGGCTGAATACTTTGCACCATTAATTAATTTAAGAATACATTTTGCTCACCCCAAAATTGCTCACTTTTGCTCACCCTCCTCTTCTATTTACTAATGCATTAGGATCTTGAATTGAATGAGAATTAACTAATAGTGTAAAGTACTGAACCCTTCTGTATTAACTAATAGAAAATGAGGGTGAGCAAATAATTTACAATTTTGGTATGAGCAAAACTGTACTCATAATAGTGTTGAGAATTTAACATGTGGAACCAAGTTCTCCCAAATAAACACACACACACATGAACAGTAATTAAACATGTACAAAATACCTGCCTACGTCCACACTCGAGAGATCCATTCTTCACTATTAAGTAAAATATGGTACAAGTTACATTAAATCCCATAACCCAAATACAAGACCCTTGTACACTCCCCACTCAATACCCAAAGAACCTGACACAATTAATCACTGTAATATATAGAGAAATCACAGAGATAAAGAAATACCCATCCCTACTTCACATCCCTATCATTGTGAACAACTCTCACAAAAAACTCCAATGTTAATATCTCTCTCACCCTAGACTATCCACCTCCATGAAGGGAGACCCCCAACTTGGTACACAAGGGCTTCCTAAACTCCTATATAACATCCCTATGTATAGAGTTTGCAACTCATTACTTATTAGACAAGTAATACAACTCTATCATAAAGGAAACCAAATCACAATAGGAATCTAGCCAAATCACAATCCCTAAATTAATGGAATTATCCCACATGTGATATAATCTCAACAATCACCCTCTCTATCACTTGTAGGGAAATTGTCCAATCAATATATCACACATGATCAGCACCCCCTCAACTGGAGCACCCACAAGGTTAACATCTTTGTAATCTTTTGTCATTGACCGTCTTTCGTACCAGAGTGAACACCCCGAATCAATATGGTCTCAACACCTGCAATTCGTCAAACCGCGACTAATACATGTGCAGCTACCCTGAGTTAATTATAGGCATTAACTCCACCAGAGAAGAGCTTCGACCTCTCATTCTCCCAAACAGAATTTCCTCGCACCATCGTTTAAACCGTGAACAAACCACCCATGTACTCACTTATATAAGAATTTTTCATCGAGGACTTGTGAGTAAAACTCTACCAACCAGATGACACAAATCATCCACAATTCTCTCAACCGCCGTATGTGATTTCAGTAATAATTTTAGATTCCTCCGCAATTTTGGGATCAATATCACACCACCCAAATAGCGAACCTGCTCCAAAAATATTTGATCAACTTTCTTACGTGCAGTATCCTAACAATTACCTATGTTGGATTATTGCGCATGTATCTGCCCACACCTTCTTGAAACCCATCAAACTATTTTCTCCAGAAGAACATACTTACTATACCCAGAATCTAACAGCCCAAGAGAAATGCCCGTATGAGTGGAATGTGAGAACCTCTCCACCATACGCAACCTGCTACAATCACAGTAGCATCAAAATTATTTTTCTGCCATAGATCCCAACCTGCAGTAATATATATAGAATCTATCACTAAGAAAAATAAATTCCAATTCGTGCAGGATTTCATAAATTCGCACCAACAGATGAATATGCAGCGCCCAAAAACCTTAGGAACCATCTTTGACCCAAATTCCAAGCAACATAGCTTATCCCTACAAGCTCCTTGAAATTCCAACCAATCATGATTCAAGTTTTGCTACACCATGCCACATGGAATAATATTGTCACACCCCAACCCGCCTCAGGCGAGTTAGGACACGTGTAACAAAGCTCAAACGCCAAAACACCCTTAATTTACTAAGAAAACATGAATTAGACCTCATAAAACAGGTGCGTTGACACAAAATAGCCCCAAGGGAAAAATTATCATTAAATAGTATATCCAAATTTTACACCAAAATATAGGTCTTTAAGTTCTGGTTCCAACGCAAAAAAAGGCACGCGAATCCGAGTTTTGTAGAAGGAAATATGCTAGTTTTCGTAAAAGTGGACAGTCAAATTCTACAGGGGTGGATCGATCCGCCCTTTAAGGCCGGATCAATCCTTAAGGCAATTTTTCAGTAGAATGTCCCTGAAAAGGGGTGGATCGATCCGCGGGAAGGCCGGATCAATCCAACTTTGGTAGAACTGCTACCTACTGCTAAAAACATCAGCTTTTCATGTCTAAAACAATTCCAAACATCCCCAAACTTTGTGAAAGCATTAAAAATCATTCTAAAATCATTTCCAAATGTTCCTAAACATTAACACAACATCTCCCAAGCATGGATTAACAATCAAATACACAAATTATTCTCATGGATTATGATTTAACATTGAAAATCTACTTTTTCCCAATATTTGCAAAACAACACAACAAAGAGAAATCAAGCTTTAGTGTACAACCAAAAGTTACCTAGTTCCTTTCACATTCTTCTCCAATATACATGACTTGTAACTTGTAAACACAACTCATGGTTTGGTGCATAAACCACCAACAATACCTAACTTAGCATGCTACAAGTCTTCCAAAATCCCAAGGTACTTATACATTGACAACAAAAGATACATTTGAAACATACACCAACTAGGCACATGAACATATTCACATGGACTCAACTTCCACGCCTAACCTGTCGTGCGAATCATTTTCTCTCTTCTTCTCGTGCCGTACCTGCGATAGTTATTTAATAACCACAACAGAAAACATATTTTCATTTAAGCTTTCGCTTAGTGAGGGAACTAATCATGCTATTGGATTATTCATTATACAAATACATCATCAAAACAACAATGTAACGATCTTTGGAAAGTCAAGTCATTCCAGCCACCACCCCGAGTCCTTCTCACCCCGGATCTTCCTCACGTTTGGGCGCATATAGTGCATCACACACTCTCTTGTGACCCCGAAGGCGTCACCGGCATTCCATTGTGGTTGTCACCACGCCCCACTGATTGAGAGCTTACTATCCCTTACATATGGGACCTATAAATAGTGACCACTACTTGACTTTTCTTTGATCCATATAAATAAACAAGCAACTTTAACATATAACCATAGCAATTTCACATTATTGACATGCTTTTTACCCAAATTCATCAACATATATATATACATAAGCATGAATTAAGCAACTAATAACAACTATCACATGAACATAACTAAACATCCAAATGGGAAAATTAGAACACTCACCTCCTCAAATTGTTAGCAAATTAAGCCTAGAATCCCAATTCCTTCCAAATTCCAGCTCAATTTTAAACCAGTAAACAATCCTACATAAGTTTGGTACCATAAACATCGTGTATCAAGAACGGTTTTTGTAAAAATGTTGCTAAAAATGAAAACAAATTATGTGCATGTGATCCTCTTGCCTCTACGAGTCCAGAAATGGTCTCGGATCGTAAATCCGACATCGGACGGCGAAGCAACGGTAAGAAAACGGTCTCGAGGAATCCGTCACCGACTTGGAGCCCTCATTCACTCTAATTTCTATGAATTCTAGCTGTGAATTATGAGAGGGCAACACATATGCTATACATGCATGTGTGTTGACATCTCTTACCTATATTTCCATTTACACCCCCCATTCTTTTTTAAGCTTTATTATGAAACCCCCAAGTTAATTACATTAACTACCCACATTTTCTAGATGGGTTTAATCTATGTCCCACATGGGTCCAAATGTGGCCCCACATGAATTATGAGATTGCTATTAAACCTACTAATTATAAATTCTATTCAAATATGCCCTCACATGGGTACCCAAACTAGTTCTCTTACTTATCATAAGACATTATAATATCTTTGAGCATTTAAACAAGTAATCATAAAAACACATAATGACATCAAAATGAAAATTATTTTTACTGGACCCTCGTTGGGCCCCATATTTATACCAGTCCCACCTTTTCCAGAACTTTCATCTGTGTCCGCATTTGAACACCTTTTTACCTGTGGGTCCATATGCATTAGTTATCTTTAATTAACACATATTAATATCACATAAATCTTCTGTTTCGGGCACGGGTGTTACAATTCTCCCTCCCTTTTAAGAAGTTTATCCCCAAACTTATTTTTACCTTGTTAGCCGAACGAGTACGGGTACTTCTCCCTAATTTCATCCTCCCGTTCCAAAGTTGCCTCTTCAACACTATGATTACGCCAAAGAACCACAACTAACGAAATTGTCTTTGTCCTTAACACTTGGTCTTTCCTATTTAGAATTCGTACCAGATGCTCAACATATGTCATGTCTTCTTGGATCCGACACATAGTGCCTAAGCATGGACACGTGGAATACGTTATGAACATTTGCCAACTCTTGTGGCAAATCCAACCTGTAAGCTACCGGTCCAACCTTATTCAGAATTAGAAATGGTCCAACATATCTTGGACTTAACTTACCTTTCTTACCAAACCGTATAATGCCCTTTGAAGGCGAAACTTTCAAGAATACATAGTCACCGATCTTAAACTCCAACAGTCTTGTACTCGTATCAGCATAACTTTTGTAGTGACTTTGTGCCACTTACATTTGTTGCTTAATCAACTTAACTTTGTCGGTGGTAATTTGCACAATTTTTGGCTGTAGAAGCTGCTTTTTCCCAACTTCTGTCCAACACATGGGTGACCTAGATTTCCTACCATACAATACCTCAAAAGGCACCATTCCAATGCTTGTTTGGAAACTATTATAATATGAAAACTCAATTAGTGGCAAATGAGTTTCCCAATCAGCTTTGAAGTTCATAATACAGACTCTAAGCATATCCTCTAGAATATGTATAACCCGTTCTGATTGGTCGTCAGTTTGCGGGTGAAATACCGTGCTAAAATAAAAAGCTGTCCCCATTACTCTCTATAGCCCTTTCCAAAATCTGGATACAAAATGTGTATCACGATCCGACATAATAGATACCGGTGCTCTGTGCAATCTTACTACTCTTTAACATAAAGTTCGGCCAACATCATTGGATCAATGGTCTTAATCGGCAAAAAGTGGGCTGACTTAGTCAAAATCGGTCAACGATCACCCAAATGCTATCATTCGATCTAAGAGATCTCGGCAATCCAGATACGAAATCCATTGTGATATGATCCCATTTCCATTCTTGTATTTCCAATGGTTGCATCTCCCCAGTGGGTCGTTGATGTTCAAGCTTTACTAGTTGGCATGTTATACATTTAGCTACATATTCAGCAACTTCACATTTCATTTCACTCCACCAGTAGAATCCCTCAAATCTCTATACATTTTTGTACTACTTGGATGCACGGAGTATCGAGTACTATGATCTTCCTCCAAATTCTTTTCTTAAGGTTACCAACATTAGGTACACATAATCAATTAATGTACCATAACACCCTATCATGCAAACTAAATTCTGGCCGCTTACCTTTAGTTAATTCATCTACAACTTTATTCAAGTTTGGATCCAAGAGTTGATGCGTTTTAATCTCTCTAATCAAATCGAGTTGTGCTATAATCGCTACCATCAATCCACCTTCAACTCTAGGAATCATTTCTAACTCCAATCGTTCAAATTCTTTCACCAACCCTTCTTGTGCCGTCAAAACACATGTCAAACATTCTGATAATTTTTGACTCAAAGCATCAGCGACCACATTTGCCTTACCCAGATGGTATTGAATTTTCAGGTCGTAGTCCTTCATTAACTCCAACCATCTTTGTTGTTGCATACTCAGATCCCTCTGAATAAACAAGTACTTTAAGCTCTTGTGGTCAGTGAAAATTTTATAACTTTCTCCGTACAAGTAATGTCGCCAAATCTTTAAGGCAAAGATTATTGGGGCAAGTTCCAAATCATGGGTTGGATAATTTTTCTCATGAGTTCTCAATTGCCTCGAAGCATATGCTATCACCTTGTCCCCTTGCATAAGGACACATCCCAAACCTTGATGAGAAGCGTCACTGTAAATACTAAATCCCCCGGTGCCTGTCGAAATTGTAAGTATCGGAGTAGAAGTCAACTTACTCTTCAATGTCTAGAGGCAGTCCTCACATTCTTATCCCCATTCATACGGAACATCTTTTCTCATCAATGTTGTCATCAAAGTCGCAATCTTTGAGAAATCTCAAACAAACCTTCTATAGTACCTAGCCAATCCCAGAAAACTACGAATCTCTGACACATTAGTTGGTCTCGCCCAATTCATTATGGCTTCTATTTTCTGTGAGTCAACTAACACACCTTGTTTAGAAATTACATGACCAAGAAAGGTAACACTTGTTAACCAAAATTCACTTTTCTTCAATTTTTTGAATAATTATTTTTATCATAGCCATTGTAACACCAATCTCAAATGCCTATCATGCTCTTGCAGACTTTTTAAGAATATTTAACTTACATAGAGCATCTAGTAGAGATCTTGGATCAGAAAGAGCAAGTATTGAGAATGAAGATAATTCTGGTAGTGAAAGTATTATGGCATAGTCACGTGGTTGAGGAAGCTACGTGGGAGAATGAGGAAGAGATGAGAAATGAATATCCGCACCTTTTTGATGCATGAGGTATATATAAGTTAGATGACAAACTTTTTTTTTTTGGAGGGGAGAGTTGTCACACCCGTCCCGAGAAAAATCATTTGTTTTAAATTGCATTTTTGAATTCTGGAATTTTTAATGTTAAATAACATTTGAGATGAGGTTGACTGTGGGTCAACGGTGAGTGTCAAGTGAGGACACGGTGATTCGATAATCATTAAGGTATTCATGTGGCTAAATGACATTTATTTGATTTAAATGTTATTTAAAATATCGGGTGTATGTGAATAGTGATATACATGTTTTGTATAATTTATGATAATATTGATCTTGTTTTAGATCATTTTGAATACTAAAGTGGGAACGTAGGTTATAAAAGGTAGGTTATATAGAGATTCCACGGAAATAGTTTTTGGAACGTGATTTCGGACCCAAATGGAACTTAAACGAAAACTTTTATAATTTATAGACTTTCACCCATGAATCGATGAATTATTTAAGACGTTTCGGGAGATAATTAGAAGTTTTAAGAACTCGTGGGGAGGTAAACATAATTTCCAAGAGTCGTGCCTATAAATAGGAAACTTTAGATATTTTTTGTCATAATGCATATCAAAACTCTAAATATCTTATAGAGAAAGAGAGAGAGAGAGAGAGAGAGAGAGAGAGAGAGAGAGAGCGAGAGGAGATTATTCCAATGAGCGTTGCGACGCGGATCGAGGACTTTCTGATCGTTAGTTTTTCTCTAAACTTTGTATTTGAACTACTTGAGGTAAGATCTACGTTTTGATACCTCCTAGGCCATGTTGGGTAACTTTTTATGAAAATATTAATTATAAAATTTTGTGAAAAACCCAAGTAAAACTTATAGGAATCATCTAAAATCTGAGATCTGACGTTTAATCAGTGCCCTAGTACTTCCCTCAAAGTTATAGAGCTTTAGCACGAGGTATGAATTCTAAATCTGTGTTTTATAAGAAATTTCATATTTTAAATATCAAACTTGATATTTTGGATCCGGGTGAAATTCACTTATTAACTAGGCTCGTTATTTATGCACATGAAAATGCAATAAAAACACGTATAAATGTTTATGTGAGCATGCTATGTGTCTACTTGGGTCGTCAAAAGGATAGGGGGAAGGTTGGTGCAATTCCATTCGGTGGTAAGCTCCTCAAAGTTTGAGGATTATGAAATCAATAGTTGTTGTGCCTGGTATAGAGGAAGGCCCAACCAGACCACGGGGTGCATAGAAGAGGAAGGGCTTCCATGGCATCAGTCTCAATTACTGGATGGAAACGTGTTATTCTTCCTAGAGGCTATTTTGATGTGTTTTGATATTTTAAAGCATGAATTATCATATAGCATAAATTTAAAATTATGCACTCAACAAATAGCTGAGCAGTTGAGCTTTACTCATTATAGGTGATGAGAAGAGAGGAAAGAAGAAACGCAAAGAGTGGGGTCAATTGGATGACGTGATCGCTCTTGTTTTGCTTTGTTTTCCTTTCCAAATTTTGTAATTATATTTTGAGAAGTTAAACCATGTGTTTAGTTAGAATCTTGGAAAGGATTTGTAATTATGTAACATGTAGTAAAAGTTCTATAATTATGTTTTGAATCGTTGCAATATTGTAGGAATTATGTAGGATTTGAGGTTGGATAATCATAGTTGATAATCTATAGAATGCTGTGCAAGCTAAGGTAAACCAGTCGACTGGTTTTGGTATAGTCGACTAGAAGTTTGTTTTGAACTAGCCACTGCCTTATTTATTCAAACGCAGTTGACTAGGTCCTCGACATAGTCGATTGGATTATGGGGTTGAAATGTTATTTTTAGTTCTATGATAGAAACAGTCGACTAGGTGAAAAATCACAGTCGACTGGGTCCCACGATACAGTTGACTAGACAAACTACTGAGATAAACTATTGAGAACTTAGACTCTCTGCATCTTGCATTTCCAGTCAATCGGACCCCCGATCAGTTGACTAGATTGCTATTTTCAAACAGGATGTTTCTTTAAGTGTTTTCAAATACGCAAAACATTTCTTTTTATAACTCTGAATTTCCATGGTTTTCACTTACATTTTCTACTGTTATTTACTTTAATTGAATTGGATGAGCCTTGGTGGCGTGTCACGTGTCCTATTTCCGCGCGTAGCAGGATGGATCGTGATAAAAAAATATGCACATAAATTGCTCGACACGACGGATCAGCTCGATCATGACAGTGTGGTCACCCTTGCACCAGTCTAATTGGATCCTGACCAGAGTAATCGTTCCTGACACGTGGCAGGTCCAACCCAAAGCTCCTGAGTTATTAGACTGGAATATTAACCCGAGTTACCAAGGCGACCTGTCCAACCCCGAGCAGTAGGCTCGAGCTGTATAAATTTTCAAACCTCATTTGATGAAGTATCAATTTAGCCTTGGAAATGGGGGGACAGTTGATACGCACTAAAATGGTTCACAAATAGAAGCAGAGCGTTGTGACCACATCAAAGAGCACTAGCTCGAAGCCAGTGTCCAACCAAAGCTCATTCCTCTGTCCTTGACCTGACTGATAGGTATGTAGGTCATATGGACCCCGACCTATGGGTTGGGAATGTCACCCAGGCATGGCTCATTACGGGCAAGGCTCACCCAAGCCCAAAGGCATAATCTAGAATTATCCAAACATTTTTTTACGTTAGCTAGAAGACTGATGGAATATATATAGTTTCCCAATCTCGTTCGGGAACTCATGTGATTTGTGTCAATCAAATCTTATGAGATTGCATTGCCTTATCTACGTAATTTTTATGTATGAGTAGGTCTCTTGCATGTATAAAAGAAACCCCTCACACCCTCATAGAGGGGATAAATCAATCTACAAGGCACACCTATAGCATCCCTAATCGATTTGCCCAGTCGACCTCTAGTAGTTCCAGTCTTGGTTGTTGCCTGTTGGCTCACCTGTGGTTATCGGCTATTATACATTATAGTGAGAGTACTCAGACACACTTGTGGATGTAGGTGATGTTGTCAATATCAAGATATAAAAAGTGTACTTTACTTTTCTAAAGATTTGTAGTAGTGAAAGTAAAGGTCGAACCCACAAAGATTGAATTATTACAGCTTTTAATTTGAAAACCTAAATCTAATTAATTATGAAAACGGAAGTTGATTTGAATTTTAATTAAACTAATAAGACTAATGAAAATAAATCTAAACTATAAAAGTGATTTAAAATTGATTTTATAAATATGTTTAGGGAACCTAGGATTGCAAAATTCACTACTAGCTTCATAATAAGGGTATTTATGCGTTCAATTAGCTTATTAAGTTGGATGATAATGGAGAATTGTAGCTACAAGCCCAATTCCTCCATCAAGAAAATAACCATGTTCAAGCACTAACATAATCCATCTTCGATTAGCACGAATTATCCCACACTAAACTAAGGTTGTGGCATAATCCGTCTAACCTAGGCATGGACTATTCAGATACTTGATAGCACAATTCAATTAAGTACCATTACATGTAAATAATCTATACAAGCTCAGCAAATATAGACCATTGAGCACATCACAGTCAAAATAGATCTAAAAAAAGAATAAACTTTAAAAGTAATGATTTAATCAATAGAAGCACGATTTTATTATTTAAATCCTCTACACATGTAATCATCATCCATACATAATAAAACTAAAATAAAAACATAAATAATTCCCTATTACTTGGCTAGGGTTTCATTGAAACCCTAGATCTTGATTTAGTTGGCCACGGAATTGATGAACGACAAGAGGTTGATGGAGGAGGCCATGGAAATCCTTGGTCTTCTTCTTCTTCTCCTTACTTTCCTCTCTTCAATGGCTGTGTATATGGTTGTATATGACTGTATATATATGTGTATAATATAATCTCCCTAAAAATGATATAAAACAAAGTTTATATAGAGTTTGGAACAAGTTTTGGAAGCTTTCCTAACCCGAAAGGCACTAAAACTGCTATATTTTACAGTCTGGACGTAATTTGGCAGATTCGTTTGTGCAGGAGTCTTCAGTATAGTGAAATACGCAACTTTGATTTTTACACATGTCGCACGAGGGGGTCGCGCGAGCACGATGATGGGAGGTCGTGTGAGCGAGGTTTCAGGTCTTCCGCGCGAGCAGGCCGCCCGCGCGATAGGCCTTTTTTAGCTTCTTTTCTTCTGCTCTTTCACCTTGTTTAACCTGGAATACTTGTTTTCTTCCATAACCTTTCAAAAAATAGAAAACAAAGTAAAAATACACAAAAATAGGATAAAAAGTACTAACAAATGCGCGTTAAGGCGTATAATTAGGATTTGTTCTGTCCCGATCACACCCCCAAACCTACATTTTGCTAGTCATTGAGCAAAACTAAAAATAAAACTAAACTACTAGTAAAATATTACTTCATTGTCGCATGGTCGCGATTGCATTTAGCGTATGCAACAAGCATTTTAAACCCCTAGGTGCCCCTAGTCGGACGAGTGAAGTCTCGTGAGAGTTCTCATTAACAAGTCACCCACAACCATCTTTATTAATTTATAAATTTAAAATTTTTTATTAAAAACGAAAAACTAATAGTCAATACTCCTTATCATACAATAATGATTTGAAATAGAATAACGAACAAGAAGAAACAGAGTCAAATGTTCACCTTCATCATGAAAAACAATCCCAAGCACATGCATCGTATAAATCAATAAAGTTTCTCATAAAATTGCACGTGTGTGATGTGGTAGTCAAATGAACACGCGCATGTCATGAACTTAGAATATAACTCAGATAACCATTCAACTATATGCTTCGACTATGAATCTCACAATGTTAATTACACTCTAAAATGAACACTCAAAAAACAAGTGTAATTTCTTTAATATATGGGAGCAAAGGAAATATATTTTCAAAACGAGAAACGCTCACATATGACTCGAAAAAGACGCATGACACGAAAGAATAGTAGTCTCATGGATAGGACGCCAACAGTCAAGAAAATTAATCATTACCATGGTTTTATTCCCCTCCCATTGTTTACATATCCAAATCATGTTTCCTAGGATCAAATAGGACTTTTCAAAGGTTGTAACGTGACTTAAGCAATGAAAAAGGATAGAGCGGATTCATTAAGTAGTTTTCAAATGGCATTATAAGGCATGTTCGGTTTCTTTCATTCATCTCTTCTACCAATTTTCATCGTTTCATTCTCTTCTTTTCATATATTTTTAATTTTTTTCCTCTTCTTATTTTTTTTCTTCTTTCGATCTTTTTTTTTTTCAACCTTTTTCATTTTTTTTTCTTCCTTATTCATCGCTACTTTTGAAACGAATATTCAATAAATAACAAGGCAACCACCCCAAACATCATCTTATTTTCTTCTTCTTCTTAACCGACACATTGCCTTACCACCACTAAATGTTGATCAATCTTTTAGTGGTGAACTCCAAGTTGGCCGAATTGGAGCAAAAGATAATGGTAATTAAAGAAAAAGGGCATTCTACGGCTCAAAGGGGCGAACTAAGGAAATTTTATCATTTTTCAGTCGGTGGTAAACAAAAAGATGGCCTACCATCATTTACTATGGTCATCTGGTTCTTCAATGTTTATAGTGGAAAATTATTTAGCGTGGTAGCAAATATTTTAAATTGATTGTCAACCAAAACAAGAATAATGAGACTAAACAACGAGTAGATGCGCTATTTCAATGAAATTCGACAAACATAATGTGTATTTATAGGCCTCTAAAAAGAAAAGATAGGCTCAAAAGCTCACTGGGTTTCGTCTCCACCTTGTGTTATCTAGAAATCTGAATCATATTATAGTTTACATTAAACATATATTCAAGTGACTACGTGCAGTACATATCTTTGTGGGCAAATCTATGATATAAAACTACGATTTGAACGATACATATTCTAAAATGTCGCATCATGACTTCAGCAAATGTTTAATCACATCTTCTTCTGTTTACCATTTTATAACAATCAAAGTTATTTCACAAGAAGTATCGAATTGAGATTGCAAAAATTTCGGTAACATCATTTATTTAAGCACAGGTATCGAAAAGTTTTGAAAAATTTGTGCATAATAATGTGCATGGGTTTACATACCCCCAAACTTAAACCTTTCATTGTTCCCAATGAAACAATAAAATGAAACAAAGGAGAGTACGTAAGGAAGGAACGATAATACCTCGATCTCGGCAATCACAAACAGGTGAACGCATAAGAATATGGAATGAAAGTTCAAATACTCCTAATGGAGCTACTAATCACCTGTCTATACTTGAAAATAGAAAATAAACAACAAAATGATAAGAAAAGAAATGGATATACATGTTTTTTTTTAATCAATAGAAACTAAAAGAGAATGAAAAGACGTAATGAAAATAAAAATAAAAACAGACAAAACTATGAAAGCAAAGAAATACTGAGAGGACGAAAAGAACAGAAATAAACTATAAAAATAGTTGACCAGGTTTGGGAGGCAGAAGGTAAGAAAACAAAGAGAAAAATCCTGAAAACCCTCCCTCGCGCGAGTGAGCCCCTCCCCGAGGAAATGCAGAGGCATGTTTTAAAAAAAAAAACTAAAAAAAAAATTTTCTAAGTCCATAAATCGCGCGAGCGAGCGAACCCCTCGCTCGTGCCATTCTAGGTGCGATGTGAAACAGAGGCATATATAAAATAAAAAAAAACATTGAAAATTTTTCTCTAAGGGGCAAACTCTCGCGAGCGGGTCGGGCACGATATGCCGATTTTCCCTTTTTTCACTTGTTTTATGGAAATAACTTTATAATAACTTAACTCCGACACCCAAACATGTCCAGAATACTCACAAAAGACTCAAAATGGACGAAAAATAACCAAAAAGTGTACAAAAATAAGAAAACGGACGAACTAAAGCTTGGGTTGCCTCCCAAGAAGCGCTGTCTTTTATGTCTTTAGCTAGACCATTCTAGCTCAAGACTCAAGGAGGGCGTAAATCGGTGTTTGTACCCTTTAGGGCATTAGAGAGATTTCGGTGGAAAGCCGAAACAAGGTCACTATGTGTCAATTCATTCGACGGTTCTCCTTTATCATGTTGAAATTGATTTCTAACCTTTCGAGTAAATTCGTCATTAGGGTCTGTGTTATTTAAATTCATCCGCTCATTTTCCAATATGTTATTTTTTGTACGCACATTTATTTCTGGATTAAGTTCAATTATTTATCTCACCTTACTCTCCACCTCACAATGATAAGCATCGTCGTTAGGAGGTTGATCAATAGCGTTAAAGATGTTCAATTTTAAGTTTATGTTCCCAAATGACACTTTCATTACCCTCGTTCGACAGTTGACACGAGCATTGGCCATAGCCAAGAGCGGACGACCTAGTATGACAGGCGTGTATTTCCTAGCATCTAGCACGGGTTCAATGTCAAGGACCATGAAATCTACAGGATAAAAACATTGATCTACTTTAACTAAGACATCTTCGATGATTCCTCTAGGTACTTTGACAGAACGATCCGCTAATTGTATAGTAGCGGCCGTGGGTTTCAGCTCACCTAGACCTATTTGTTTATAAACGTAGTAGGGTAAAAGATTAACACTTACTCCTAAGTCAAGGAGAGCCTGATGAATGACAGTGTCACCTATGATACATGAGATCGTTGGTGTACCGGGATCCTTATACTTTGGAGGCGCATGTTGGAAAATAGAACTTACTTTTTCAATGAGAAAGAACTTGTTTGGAGTATGACTACGCAATTTATGCTTTTGAGAGCAAAGATCTTTAAGGCATTTAGCGAAAGCGGGAATTTGTTTTATCGCATCAAGGAATGGAATATTTATTTTAACTTGTTTAAATACCTCGAGTATATCCTCTATTTTTGACCCTTTCTTTGAAAAATTTGACGGTTCCTCAACATTTGGTGGAAAAGGTAGCTTTGGAATATACGTCGTCGGGGCCGGTTCAATTTCTTTTCTACTTTTACTCGTTTCCTCACCCTTTTCTTTATTCGAAAATGTTAACCTCCTTCTCACTCTTATTCGGAATCTCCACAACTTTTTCTTCCCGAATATTTATCCTCGTTGAGACGGTGTTTCCTTGCTCACTCGACTTGTCCCTTAGGTTTCGGAGTAGGTTGACTAGGCAACTGGCCCTCATTTCTATGACTCATTGTATTAACTATTTGTCCCATTTGAGACTCCAACTTTGCAATTGATTGTGTGTGTGAGTGCACTATTTGTGCTTATGCTTGCACTTGCGTTTCAATGTTCTTAAGGGAAGCCAACACCTTCTCCTCAAAAGCATTAACCCTTGGAGGGTTAGGATTAGGAGGAGGGTGCTGGTATTAAGTTTGTTGAAATTGGGGTCGATAAGTATTAGGAAAGTTATTCGTCTTAGGATTATAACTATTTTGCGGGAATCGTTGAATAGAGTTTATGTGTTGCTCCATGAATTTCGAAAATTGAGACGCATAAGGACATGCAAGTATAGAATGTGAAGGATCGGAACATAATGCACATACTTCAGAAGGAGGTGGGGTTGTCGTTTGGTTCATTGTTAAAAGTCGGTCAAGTTTTTTAGATAGTTCTTGAAACTCAATTGAATGACTCGACTCAAACTTCACCTCTCGTTTAGTCTGCGGAAGATATCTCTCAGAACATATTAACACGGCCTGATGCATCGAGTTCTCCCTTAATGTTTCAAAAATTTTATAGGCCTCATCGGCGCTTTTGTTTAGAAAGGTACCCGCACAAATGGCGTCGACGGTACTACGGATAGAGGGAATAAGTCCCTCGTAAAAGACATGTACCAACTGCCACTTAGGAACCTGATGATGTGGGTATGAGCGTAATAATTCTTTAAATTTCTCCCATGTATCATAAAGTGTTTCCCCATCTTGCTTCACAAAGTTCGTTATAGATTTTCTTATTAGATTTGTTCTTGTGATTGGAAAAAACTTTTGTAAAAATGCGTTGTGTAAGGCTTCCCATGATTTAATTGTGTTTGGCTCAAGTGATTAAAGCCAATACTTCGCTTTATCTCGTAAAGAAAAAGGGAAGAGACGCAGTTTTAATTCATCATCAGTGAAATTTTGGATTTTTAAAGTAGAGCAAATATCTTGAAAATCTCCTAAGTGTTGATATGGGTCTTCATTTATACGACCATGGAAAGAAAGAAGTAGCAAGATGGTAGACGACTTTATCTCAAAGTGAGATGCCGTCGCCTCCGGTAATTCGATACCTGCTTGAGGGAAGTAAGTCGTAGGAATAAAATAATCTTTAAGCGAAGGTGGTGGAGGTATATTAGGGTTATTAATATAATTACTGTTATTCTGGTTATTACCGTTATTTCCAATGTCGACCATTGGAATAGGTTCTATGTTAATGTTGCATGGTCTCTTTAGTCTTTTAAGAGTACTACGTATTTCAGACTCAAATAAAGACGATGGTTTCGGCGTCAATTCGTCGTCTATTATCAACCTAGCTCTAGAAGTTAAGTTTGAAGACTTTTTAACTCTTAGAGTGCGTTCAAGTTCAGGATCAAGCGGATGTAATTTAGGTTTACTTGAACATGTACCAAACATATACTAAAAGAAAATAGACTAAAACAACGACTGACTCGACAAAAACAAAAATAACTACGCAAGTAATCAAGCACGCAAGCACACAGTACTACTACGATGCATGTAATTATCCTTATGCAGTGATTTGCGTAAAAGCCCAGCGCCCCGGGTTTCCTACCTAATTTAGTGCTCATTCCACACCTAATCTAATGCAAGTAATTGCGTCTCAACGCCCTGACTTACAGTGATTTGATGCTAAATTTAAAGGAAGCAATGTATCTTTGTTTTATTTTATTTTAATTGCGTAAGCTCCTTTGGTGTGCTAAGCTTTTCCACTCCGACACGCTAGAATTTGATTACTTGAGAAACTACAAACAAAGAGAAAAGTTAGTGACTCAAATAAAAAATGAAAAATAAGAAAAAAAACCTAACCTAATATTTACGAATGAACTAAACTAAGATTTTAAAACTAAAGGTAGTAAGTTGCAATCCCCGGCAACGACACTAAAATTTGATGTTGTCAATATCAAGATATAAAAAGGGTACTTTAGTTTCTAAAGATTTGTAGTAGTGAAAGTAAAGGTCGAACCTACAGAGATTGAATTACTACAACTTTAATTTTAAAATCTAAATCTAATTAATTATGAAAACGAAAGTTGATTTGAATTTTAATTAAACTAATAAGACTAATGAAAATAAATCTAAACTATGAAAGTGATTTAAATTATTTTTATAAATATGTTTAGGGAACCTAGGATTGCAAATCCACCACTAGCTTCATAATAAGGGTATTTATACGTTCAATTAGCTTATTAAGTTGGATGATAATGGAGAATTGTAGCTACAAGCCCAATTCCTCAGTCAAGAAAATAACCATGGTTCAAGCACCAACATAATCCATCTTCGATTAGCACGAATTATCCCACACTAAACTAGGGTTGTGGCATAATCCGTCTAACCTAGGCATGGACTATTCGGATACTTGATAGCATAATTCAATTAAGTACCATTACATGTAAATAATCCATACAAGCACAACAAATATAGACCATTGAGCACATCACAATTAAAATAGATCTAAGACAAGAATTAACTTTGAAAGTAATGATTTAATCAATAGAAGCACGATTTTATTATTTAAATCCTCTAAACATGTAATCATCATCCATACATAATAAAACTAAAATAAAAACAAAAATAACTCCCTATTACTTGGCTAGGGTTTCATTGAAACCCTAGATCTTGGTTTCGTTGGCCATGGAATTGATGAACGGCAAGAGGTTGATGGAGGAGGCCATGAAAATCCTTGGTCTTCTTCTTCTTCTCCTTGTTTTCCTCTCTTCAATGGCTGTGTATATGGTTGTATATGGCTGTATGTATAAGTGTATAATATAGTCTCCCTAAAAATTGAATAAAAACAAAGTATATATAGAGTTTGGAACAAGTTTTGAAAGCTTTCCTAACCCGAAACGCACTAAAACTGCTATATTTTTACAGTCTGGACATAATTTGGCAGTTTCGTTAACGCAGGAGTCTTCAATATAGTGAAATACGCAACTTTGATTTTTACACATGTCGTGCGAGCAGGCCGCACGAGCGCGATGATGGGAGGTCACGCGAGCAAGGTTCAGTCTTCCACGCGAGCGGGCCACGCGTGCGATTGACCTTTTTCAGCTTCTTTTCTTCTGATTTTTCACCCTGTTTAGCCTGGAATACTTGTTTTCTTCCAAAACCTGTCAGAAAATAGAAAACGAAGTAAAAATACACAAAACAGGATAAAAAGTACTAACAAATGCACGTTAAGACGTATAATTATGATTTGTTCTCTCTTGATCAGTAGGTCTCTTGAATAACATGGCCGAACCATGTGAAAATCCCTCGCCCACTAATTTTTCATCGCATTAAGCCACATCATCTGTTGTCATCTTTTCTCTTGCACCAAAAATAGGCATCATTAGTATGTGAATGAGAGATTCCAGCAAATTTAAATATCTCATTAAAGTTGTATTTGGAAAGAGAGAGATTATCTTAATAATATTAATTGAAATACAGGACTTGGTCCCTTTGGACCATTAATAAGAATTGATCATAGCCATATTGAATGTATAGTAATTAGTCCCTGATTTCGGAAGGTAATCAATGTTTAGTCCATTTTTCCAATTTGATAAACATTTTATGGACCAATATGCCCTTCGTTACATACATACATGCATACATACATACATACATACACACATATATATATACATACATGTATGTGAGAAAATAAAGTTCTCACTTTTTACACAGTCCGTCTTTTAGGTCCGTTTTTTAAGGTCCGCTTAAGATCCGGACTGTATATATATAGCAATAAAGAAATTTAAACCCCCAAACAACTATCTATCTATCTATATATATACATAGATCTCTCTCTCTCTCTCTCTCTCTCTCTCTCTCTCTCTCTCTCTAAAACACAATCACACAAAAGATTATACTCATCATCATCATAATCGTTGAGTTGAAATTTGGGCAAGAGTTTCCGATGCATATTGAAGCAGCCATACCCGATTGGAGGGATAAATTTCTCTGTTACAAACCATTGAAGAAGCTCCTCAATCCCTTTCCAGTGGCCACTACCAATCAACATACCTTTTGATAGACCCTGATGCCGTCACCGGAGTTGACGATTTAGATAGTTACGGGCCATCTTTAGAGGATCTACAGGATTAGTAACAGTTTGTGTTGTGGGTGAGAACGAGAAGCTTGAGGGCCAGAGTTCTCGACATAGATTGATACAAGAAAGAGAATCACAAATCAGAAATTCGAGAGAAGCACAGTCTGGAGTTCTGGTATAGAGAGAGAAGTGAGAATTTCTGTTTGAAAATCAAGAATTTCTCACCAAAAAGTGAGAAATTTATATTAAAAAGTGAGAAATTTATTTTTATTTTGTGAGAAATTACTCATCATATAAATTTAAAAGGTATGAATTGTTTTTTTTTTTTTTTTTTGTGAATTCTTCTAAAAAATTATTAATTGTTGTTAAATTTCTCTTCAAATTCTCTCTACGTGTAGGCTTATTTTTGTTTTAAAAAGTGGGTTGTTCTACCTTTCTAGTATAAGTGAGAAATTTTTCATTGTTATACACATTAAAATATGAAATTCTCACTATTTTTAATAATTAGTTAATATAGTGAGCAATTTCACACTATTTTAGTGCAATCTCATTGATAATCTTCTCAGTTTTTAAGTATGATGTTCTGAATATGTAATGCGAATTTATCAAGAGTTTGTGAGAAATTTCTTGGTGCTAGTGGACTATATATGGAGATATTTTTTCAGTTTTTAACTATATTTGGTAACTAATTTATCATAAATGAATCAGTTTATATATGTACATGTATGGATTGTACAGTAAATGATGATAAATCAGTTACCATTATATAATTATGTACATATATATATATATATATTCATTTCTATAAAAATGATATGGGGGTATTTTAGTCCTCAAATTAAGCAAGGGACTAATTTCTAGATTCGTTTTAAAAAAAGACATTTTTAGTTAGATGCATATATCTATATAATAAGATAGAGCGGTGTGAGTCCCTTTCAAGTTAGCAACTTTTAATCTTGACCATTGAGACAAGTTTAGATATTTCAAACCGTCGGATTGATTGTCTACCAAAAATAGTTAATCACATTAAATATTGCATTGCATCATATTAAAACTCTAAATTAAGAAGAAATTCCCTAAATTAATTTGAATTTGAATAAATACATGTCAATATCCAAATTGTGAACTTCAGTAAATATAAAAACACAAATCTTGGGTAAAACTAAATCATTAGACTGTTTTTTTTATATATATAGCAAAAAAAGAATTCACAAAATTAATTTGAATTTGAATAAATATATATATATCTAATAGTAAATACAAAACACAAATCTTGGGAGATAAACTAAATCAGTGGACTGATTTTTTCAAAATAGAAATATTGGAATATAAACTTCCCATATCATACATATATTCATAGAGTTTTTTTTTTTTTTATAGGTTTTTCTTTTTTCCTTTCCGTGACTCTGATCAAATGACTTTCATAAAACTAACCAAACTGATATAATATGAGTGAAAAATCAGATAAATTTGAAGTTTAGGAAGTGGGTTTTAACAATGGACTTCATAATTCAAGTCTCAAGAAATGTATTCTCATTTGCACTTTTTTTTTAAATCTAGGAAGCGTATTTGTTATATTCTATTGTCTATCTAGAAAATGGGTTTTTCCAACACTATGGTTGTAAACTTTGCTACCAGTTTGATTAGTTCCACCCTTTCTATAGGTTATTTGATTAGTTCTATCAGTTTGATATAGTCTATAGGGCTAATTAGTGAAATGAGTAATGCTACTTCCTAAATATGGGCTAATTATAAATAATCACAAAAGTTTTGCTTTCCAGTTCTATTTCTTTCCAAAAGCTTAGAAAAAGCCTTTGTTTTTTTTTTTTTTTGGTTTTTACTTCGTGCCCTCGGGCACGGGAAAAGTCTCTATGAATAAACATTAATTATACTTAAAATATTCATCCAATGTTGGACTAAATATATTTAACTAAATTGAGTTAATGATATATTTAATATTGGAACAAATGTCTTCTTCACTTAACATTCTAATCAAATCTCAGAGATTTTAAAGTATTGAAATTTTTTTTTCCCGCTTTGTACCCACGGGCATGGGTTAGTACTAAATAGCATGTGGGTTTGAATGACCTGTACAATTTTACGCAAAAGATTTGAAATTTTAAAGTAGTGCATTTTTTTTCCTTTTTTTTTTTTTTTTTTGTACCCACGGACACGGATTATTACTAGTATATATATAATTAAGACTATATATTAAGTTACCCTAATATTAAATTGGGGGTACTATGGTCTTAATAATTTATGAACCTATGACCAAATTATTTTTGAGTTTGGACCTATTACACATTAAATGGAACTAATAGAACTTAGTAATGATCCCCTTAAACTATAATGATAATAATATTTTTACAATTTTAGTGCAGAAATAACATGCACCAATCAAAGTAAAATTCAATTATCAGTGCAAACAAAACAGCTGTTGTCTTTTGGATGATTGACATTTCATAGCAATTTAGTCTTTAAAATTTTGAAATAAAGCTAAAATTTTCTTTTGTAAAGCATTGGAATTGAAAAGTAGTATCAAAACTGACAGTAGGTGTGCAATGGTCAAAGCAAATATACTGAAAAAATGACATAAAAAAGCTAAACTATTTTCTTTCTTTTGTAGCATGATTGTTTTATTTTTATTTTTTAGTCAAAGATATGTATTAGTACACAATTTTAAACTTGAAATTTATTTAACTGAATTTTGAATGGTCAAACAAGAAAAGTGAAGTGTTGAATAGAGTAGTAAGAAAAGAAATACTAAGAAAAGGATAAAAAGTTAGATACTTTTTATTTTGAAGCCATTCTTTTTTTGTTTTTTTGCTGAGGATTTTGAAGCCATCCGCTAAAATTCTAGTCATTCCCAATTGATTAAGAGTAATATTTGGGACATCTTTTACATAACTTTTACATAATTCTTTTAAAAGATGTGCCTATCTCTCTCATATAAAATTTTTGGAAATCTTTCTTGTTTTAGACAACATGAAAAATAGTGAAAAAATTGAATTAGATGCTTGGGGTTTTCAAGAAAGATTTCTTAACATGCACAATTTCTTGACCCAAGAATCTAAACCTAGATTTGCTTATGAAGCAATTTTAATTGAGACATGTTCTGCTCAAATTGAGCATTTTTATGTTGTCCAAAATGACAAAAAGACTCCTATAACACATTCTAATTAAGTATTATGTTATTAAAGTTCTTCATGCAAACCAATGGGGTCTTAACCCTGCTCAGGCAAGAACTCCACAGTGATATTACAAGAGAGAAATAAACACATCTTTTAAGTTATGTAAAAAAAATTGTGTGAAGATTGTGTCCCAAGTATTAATCATTGATTAATACCCATTTCAGCGATGCCAGGTCCTTGTTTGCCAACAAGTCCTTGACTCTGTTTACTTCTTCTATTATGTGAATTATGTTAGGAAAAAAGAAAAGAAAATATCCATAAAAATAATTTTTTTATGTTTGGTTAACAAGGAAAATATGAAATAAAAGAAAATATGTGGAGAATTAAATTAAGGGCAAAATGTATTTTACATCCTCAAACTATACCATGTTTGGCACTTTGGTCTCTAAATAAATTTTTTTTTTCACATTTTGGTCTCTCAACTAATATTTTGTGGCAATTTGCCCCTCCATCACTTTTAAAGTCACTTTTTGCGTCACTAAAAGTGATGGAAGGGACAAACTACCACAAAATGTTAGTTGAGCGACCAAAATGTGAAGAAAAAAAAAATTTAGGGACCAAAGTGCCAAACTAGTTTGAGGTTGCAAAATGCATTTAATCGTTAAATTAAACATTTTGAATGTTGTGAGATATTTTCATTTTTCATATATTGTAGTTAAATTTTACAAATTTTTAATCTTTAAAGTTATTTAAACCTGAAGGAAAATACAAAAGAGAAATTAAGGGAACTAGTTTTACTTATTGTTTTCCCTTTCTTTTTCTTTTGCTTCACTAAATCCATGAATCAAACAAAGTCTAAAACTTTACATGATAATGACTTAGGATTTGGTCCGAACTCAGGACCATGTGTCACGTTGTGGTTCCAGCCAATACAGAGATGTCATGTGGCCAAAACGTCTGACCTTTAGCCAGCTATCATGTAGAAAAAAATTATGCACTTGACCACATGACAGCTCAGTATTGACCAAAATCATCATATGGCCATGATCCCAGATCATAGAATAATTTCTCCTCACTCAAGTTCTCAAGCCTCTCACTCAGCTCTCTCGGCTATGCCCTACGATGAAGCCTCAGTCCCGGCCAAAAAAACCTATATATTAGAAAGTGTCAATGTTATGGAAGATAAATGAGAATGCCCTTTAGAAGTGGGCAAGTCTGTCAATAATATTTTTTTAGACTTGATCAACATGGTGACTTTAGATAAATTTATTGCATAGTTTATGTCCTTGTTGGGTTAATAATTTAAAGTCTAATTTAATTTTTAGTCTGTTAAAAAATCACTCAAAGATCGAGTCAGTTAAATAAAATTTTACTTAATATTCATATATGTCAAGTTAAATTTTATTTAATATTTTTGTACGGAGGATATTTCTCAAATCAAGAATTTCAATTGTCTTTAATTCTAAAAAGTAGAGTAATGACATGTGCTTTCCAAATCCAAATCTAAAATTCACATAAAGATGTTAAAGTTGACCCTACAGTGGTCTAATTGCCACATCATTTGAGATGTAAATTTGGAATTTAAATTTAAAAAATGTAGCATTAATCTAAAAAAATATTGTCACAATGTCCTTTTCACTAATTGTTGTTCAATGATGCGATCCGCAAGGGTCCTATGTTAGAAATCTCCATTAATAAAAAGTTAGGATGTAACAATTCCTCAAAAAAAAAAAAAAAAATGTTAAGATGGGACGTTGCAAAATAATGGAAATGACTTGAGTACACCGAAATAGTTTTGGTGTATATGCACTAAAATAGTTTTATGTAGAAAACATTTATTTCTAAATCAAAAATATTTGTTCTGTGATAAGAAACTTTTTTTCCGGTGGTTTTGGTGGAGCAAATATTTTCGATTACGGATCAGATGTTTTCGATCCAAGAACAGTGGTGTATATACACCAAAATCATTTTGGTGTACTGAAGTCTAACCCATAAATAATATAAGAAGAGTGTAATTTTGCCCACTCTAAAATTGTTCACCTTTTGTTCACCCTCCTTTTCTCATTGACTAATACAGTGTGACCCAATATTTTACAAAAATTAATTAATTAAAGAATATATTTTTGCTCACTCCTAAATTACACGCTTTTGCTCACCCTCCTCTTCTATTTGCTCATACAGTGGGATCCAAAATTGAATAAGAATTAATTAATAGTGTGAAGTACTGAATCCCACTACATTAATTAATTAATTAAAAAAAATAGTGAGCAAAAATGTTAACAATTTTAGTATGAGCAAAACCATACTCATAATTGAACATGGAAAAAAGTTTGGGATGTGACCAATGACATGGTAATGTGATCCTCGGCATTGCTGGATTAGGAGTAATATTTGGGACACAACCTTCATACAACTTTCATACAACCTCCCTAAAAGATGTGTCTATCTCTCTCCTGTGATGTCATTGGACCCCACAGTGACACAGGAAAGAGATAGACACATCTTTTGGAGAGGTTGTATGAAAGTTGTATGAAGGTTGTGCTCCAAGTATTACCCCTGGATTAGTCGGATCCCCCAAATCTTGCGACACATGGCTTAGGCCAAATTAAAAGAGGAGATGCAGTGACACCTCGCTGCTGGATGGCCAGCACTTCCAAATCTTGGGACAAATTAATTTGTTTTTCCCAATATTTTTTCCTACCATAAAGATTTATGTGTGATTCGGCCAATTATGCCTACATCTACAGTCTAAAGTAATTAGATATGTTCTTATTGATGTTAGTGAAAACAAATCTAGAGAGCTTACAATGCCTTTGAATGACTCTCTAATGAAAAGGAGAAAGATAAAAAGTTGTTCTAATAACCTAGGTTTAGATTTAAATAGTAAACTTACCAAAATCCAATTAGGAATCCATATTGGTATACAGCTTCCCAAAATTCACTGCCAGAAATCTCATAGACGCTCGCGCGGGCATCACTTGGGCGGCCACCATGTTGAGTAGGATCCCAGAAAGTTTATAACCAAAATTCGCTCAAAGCTCGCATAGAGGCTCACTCGAGCGGTCTGCTCGTGCAACAAAGCTGATTCACGATTCCTTTATTCTTCTTCAAATTAAGTCACTATTCCAATAGTAATTTAGTCGTAAAATATTATAATTTGGTCCTTACATAATGTAACATTGAAAAAAACTTTGATTTTAAAATCAAAATGGATTTTTTTTTTTTTTGGTAAAAAAAATCAAAATGAATTTTAATTACAACATTTTGAGACCTAAACACAATATTTTAGAAAATGACTACAATATTTTAGAATGAAAAATTACTTGGTTGTAAGATACATAGAAACCACTGTAGTTGCATTATAAAAATTTCCTAAAAGAAAGTCAATTATGAATGTGTATCATACAACATTGGCATGCTTAGAGAAAGAAACAAAATGGGATCATGCCGCGTTTTGACCTTTTTTTTCCATAATTTTTGAATGAATATGAAGACTCTAGAGCCTAAACAAACCTTTGGTCCCCACCAAATTAAATAAAGAAATTATTCAATGGTCTAAGATTTCTATCAAAAACGTAGTGGTGCGAATAAATGAGAGATATAAGCATATGCATCCAAAAGTTAACTAAAATAAAAATAAAAGAATTTAGCACAGTAAACAAATCAAAATGCTGTCATATTTATGTTTCGTAGACACTACTCTCATTTACTAGCTCGAATCATCACGTCACCCCGTGTCTAAAACACAACTTTATACAATTAAGTAAGATAAAGTTTATTGTAATTATCAGTGAGAGTACAAATAGTTTAGCAAAACAAGGATGTCTTGGTCATTCATTGGTGTTATAAATTTACACAACAATTTAATTTCGTTCCAGCTACTGACCAAATTAGGGGAATCTTAGATCGAAGCCTTCGAGAAACTCCAACTAATTGGCTTCATTTTTGAAAGAGATGACCTCACATTTTGTATAAATGAACTCCAACTATCCCTCCTTCATTTTACTATTAATTTATTCAAATTAGTATTCTTTTATTAAAAAAAAATCATAATATCTATTCATTTCTTCACAACTTTATACATTATTTGATTTTCTTATAATCTTTAATTCAAACATAACTAGCTTATTTTTTTTAATATAAAACTAAAATAAATTTTTTTTTTGACAAATACAAAACTAAAATATTTATCCACGATCCATATGTTAATAAAACAAAATCCACTAAAATTTAAGCAACATTACAAATATTTTTGAGGTGCCAATTTATCTATATTAAAAATATTAAATCCTAATTAAAAAGTGCAAAAGTTAATTAATTACATGTTTCTTTATGTAATTATAAAAATCATTATGTTGGATATAATTTTAAAAAGTACCATATTTTATTATAAATTATAGTTATTAAGTAGATATAATATATAAGAAGTGGGATATAATTGAAATTTCATGAGAAGAATTTGGGACATAAGTGGAATTATTTGGGATGATCAATGTTTTGAAGAAGGTTTCTTCAAATTATTTGAAGACCCATTGTTCACAATTTCTTCATTTGGGAATATGATGAAGCTTGGTTGGAGTGATTGGCTTCAAATTGTCTTCCAATTTTGGAGCAATTAAGCTCGGTTAGAGCTGCTCTTAGAGTAAAGGAGCTTCATAAAATATTTCATAGTTTAGGGATGAAACTATAGTATATACAAACCTTAAGGAATTGAAGATGGGTATTATTTACCCTATTTTGGCTTTTTCAAAAGATTCATTATTGTGTATATTGTTACTATTTAAAAAAATTTAAATTTCACTTCAGTTACGCTTTTATGTAAGAGAGCGAGCTTTGTATAGGAGGAAATGAACTGGGGATTGATACTTGATAGATCCTCTATACCGTTAATAGTAAAGGAACAGACTTCGGTGCGGTTGGTGCTGTTTCTCACACATAAACAGTGAAAACATTATAAAATTACAATTTTGACCAAACTGTTTTTGTACTGTTTTCACTGTTCATGTGTGTAAACAGCACCAACAACACACAACCAATAACACTAAAGTCTGTTCCAATAGTAAACTATGTCAAGTTCTTATTTTCGTTACTCCTTGTTCCTTCTTTTCTTTTCTTTTCTTTTTTTTTTCTTTGTTGAATATATATAAAGCATATTAGAGCTTCTAAATATACTACAGAAAAAAGTCACTCAAATTATTTGTAGTAGCCTTTATTGAATGGAAAAATTATTGAGTACAAGTATTTGTTTGGGTATTTACATTCAAAATCAAGTCTACCATTTGATCAAAGGGTGAATATGTAAAGTGTGTAAAGACAAAATTGCTCATGACTTTCAATCCACTTTGATTTACGGAATGACTGATATAGGGTCAAAATAGACTGCATTAACATCATCAAGCATGTGGGATGAAGAAGATGTGAACTCATCCCTGCTCAGATAAAGATAGTGAGCTATCTTGATTGTCTTCCAAAAAGTGTCTTTGCAAACTCTTGGAACCAAACTCCCTTTTTTTTGAACCACCAACCTTAGCAATTCTCTTTTGCTAAACTCAATCATCTCCTGCATCTTGCTTATAGCTTCTTCTTCACTCATTTCTCCATTACTATGAGTCACCAATAGAGACACACAATTTGGTACCCCTAATTCACTTTCTTTCTGAAAGAGGAAACAAGATATATATATCAAAATTAATTAAAGAGAATCTCAATGCCTTTTGAAAACTATGAAAATAAAATAGGCCATCTTGTTCCTTGTCTGTACACACTACACACACACATCATGTATTGGGAATTAAAGAGTAATGTTACACTCACACTAAATTCTACACCCAACAATCCTGGCACTTGATTTCAGTAGGCTCCCTGTAAGTCTCACATGGATCTTACACGGGACCCACAGGAATCAAGGGTATTGAGTGCCAAATTTGGTTTGGAATTTAATTGGTGAGGATGGAGCATTTTTTATTTGGAAATGTGCTAACCTACTACATATCTAAAAGGATACACAAAATTTGGTTTTTTTTATTTTTTTATATTTTTACTAAAAAGTCCATGGCACCTCATTCAAGTGATGTCAGTTTAAGTAAAAGAACTATGTGCTGTCTTCGTTGCAAAATTACATTTGTCCCCCATTTTAATACGGTGGCCAGGTTTTTACTTGTCTATTTAAATTTAAGACACAATGCTATCCTACTGCCTTCATTTAGTATGATATCAAGTCCAATATTTATATATAAAAATATCGTAGGCTTAAATACACTTTGCACCCTCGTTGGTAGTTTACACCAGGTGTAAGTATGAAACTTTACCACCAAAGTTTAAAAGTTGTCACATTAGTCCCTGAAATTCCTAATTTGTGTTAGTTTACACCATCTGCCAAATCTTATCAGAGTTCGGTCAAAGAGTCAAAAGCTGTTGAAATTCGCAAGAATTCATGCATATTTTAATGGAAGTTTTACAAACTGGCACAAATTAAAAACTTCAGGTCTAATGTGTCAACTTTTAAACTACCGAACTACAGGAGTCAAAGTGACACTGATTAAAAACTACCAATGTTCATAGTGTAACTAACCTTATATTCCATATAGATGATATTTGATTTTTCTGTAGGAGTTTTGAAGTTGAGCAATGATAGATGCACAACAAAAACCCACAACCAATTGCACAACATGTTTAAAATGGTTGGACTTCGTGCTGAAAAAGCTGTACACACAAAAAGAAAAAAAAAAAAGGGATATACAGCTTTTTCAGCACGAAGTCTAACATTTTTAAGCAGGTTGTGCAATTAGTTGTGGGTTTTTGTTGTGCATCTATCATTTCTCTTTGAAGTTTACCTACCTTGACTGTTCGAATATCATTAGAAAGCCGCGCAACTATGCCAGCATGATCAAATAGTCGCATATATTCTGCACTCGTTACAACTTCCTCGGACAATTTCAATCCAAGAAAATAATTTCCCATATATGAACATGGTCCAGCTCCAATTGTGACAAGGCCATATGACACATATTCATCCAGTGGTGGTGTTGACTTGTTTCTCACCCACTCGGACTCTCTCATCATACACTTCAACACACGAACCCACTGCAATTGAACGTGCATGGGATAATTAGCATGTGTTATAAATGATAATTCCATTACAAGTAAAAGATATAATATGTACACGTATCTATACGAGAAGTTTCTAAGTGTTCAAACTCATACTACTTCAATTATGTGATTTTTGACGCATCGTCCTTGTACTATAAGAGCCTTTGCTGCAATCTCATTTATTGTGGTATGAATTGCAGATAATATGATCTCAACTTTTTCGGAGCAGCAATCGGTAGCTGTGTGTTCTTCCCACCTTTCATACATTGCATTTCTGTATGTAGTGGAAAGAAAATTGAGACTAATTATAAAAAGCAGGAAACGGGAAAAATAAATAAATAAATAAATAAATGAAAGGGAAAAAAAAAAAAAGGAAGAAGAAGAATAAGAATTCCATTAAAAGGAATTGAGGCTTACTTTTCAATTGATTCGATAATGTAAAGAAATTCATCTTTGGAACCAGTAGTTTCGAAAAAGTCATCCACAACAGTTATAAGGACAGCGGTCTTGGCGTATGAGATGCGAGCATCGGAAAATTCAGACGGAAAAAGAACGGAAGCAATGAGGAAATGGAGAGTTATCTGTTTCTGCCTAGCAAACTTAAGTTGATCCAATCTCATTTCTTCAACCCATCTGCAGCAAGCTTAATCCATAACTAAATAATTCTAATTAACATCTTTACTTCGGTTCAAATATACAAAAGGTTTAAGCGAAGAAAGTACCTCTCCATTTGCTCAAGCTCTTCCCGGTGTATGGCTTGTAAAATGTTGTAATCTTTTACTGAAGTGTCCAGAAAGTCTCGGTTGTCAAGGTTGGAGCACCTAGAGCAAGTGGAAGTACAACAGTTCTATAATCAATATTAAAGATTCTCTAAAAAGGGACACCTCTCTTTATTAAAGAGAGGGCCTCTGTTTTGGTCGTCGGATTGTGTTTAAAAACTGTGAAATGACAAAACTATATATTTATATATGTATGTATATATCCTTTAATGAAAAGTCCAACCAATTAGGGGATTTCCCAAAAAATAACCAAAACTATCAGATAATTAATAGCATTTGAAACATCAGTTTTCTAGTTAAACTTTTACCTATAGGATGTTTTAAGAATCCGAAAGTTGTCTATGTTGTATTGCTTTATGCTTCTCCTGTGCTCAATTCGTTCGAAGTTGCTATAAGGATTAGTCAAAGCATATTCCACCTGAAATAAAACTCAAGGATTAAGGATTTAAGGATTTCACTTTTGACTCCTGTGCACGAGGCTTTCATCAAAGGCACGTTGTACGCAACCTACATACCCCTCTTGCAAAGATGCTATATCATGTGAACTTTAGAACCTGTTTAGTAAGCAATTTTTAAGTTTATTTGACATAATCTGAGATTATTGAAAAGGTTCGAGTCCATTTGGCAACCAACTTTTTTACAAATTTTTCAAAAAGCTGAAACAAGCTGGAAAAAAAAAAAAAAGAGATTAATTTAAAAGCAGTAAAATTGAAACTCAATTTTTTTTTTTTTTGGTTTGAAAAAGCTGAAAAATATCTAATTTCCACAGGAATACCAAATGCCAAATATCTTTTTAAAAAATCTCTATAGAACATCTCTCTTTTAGAAAAATCTTTTACTGTTGAAGACAAATAATACTAATTATCACAGTAGTAATCATTTCACAACAACAACAATAGAGAAATAAGAGGCCAAAATCACAGATTTGGAAGGGATTAATGGCACAAACTACCTCTTCGTATAATCTCTGATCATGAATGGACCGATTTAATAGCTGTTGATTTAGGAAAGAGCTTGTCCAAGTGTGTAACTTCTCAAGAGTGGCTTCTTTTTGGAAGATTGTGATTAGCGAAGCCCTGTATAACTCGAGAATTGTGTTTATGTCTGTAGACTGTGGGCTAACCGTGTCAAAAAAGTGTTCTTGTTCATCAAATTCTGCCAAGGCATCTGGATCATATATTCAGATGACTATTAGAATCTAACTATACAAGATAATGTTGGATTCCAAAAAAAAAAAAGAAAAAAGAAAAGTAAATAAATTCAGTAACCTGATGAAACTTCATATCCACTCATTCTCAGTAGACGAAATGCCAAGGCACAACAACTCACATCCAAAACTATGTCTTCGTCCTTCTGTAGCCAACATCTGCAAGTTTATCGCCCCAAAAATTTAATTTCCAGCAGCTAAAACTTTTCTTAGACACAAAATTGTTATAATATTTTGGGGAATTAAATTACCTGTAGGTCTCATCTAGAACACTTTGTGTCTCATATCTGAAATATTGTTCTATTCCCAACCTCTCAAGTCTGTCAACCATGCAGAGACGGGTATATGTATCTAAAGGATATACCGTAGGAACTAGAAAATTGAAAGAATAAAAACTTAAGGGATAAGTATGCATGATTGATCATGTCAAAAAAACAACATATATATTACAAAATTTTATTTATATGTATTTATATATATATATATCTATACACGTATGTAGACTCACACATATATGTGGGAATTCTACCTGCATTTTGATACACTTTCAACACTGAGTGCAGGTAATCAAGGCATTTATCGTCATGAAGGTGAAGTAAAGCAGCAGCAGTCGTGGATGGTGAATTGAACAGCGATCCGTTACTTCTTTGATGTTTGATCAACTGATCCTTCCAAGGATATGATTTACCCAATCCTTCTGCAACATAGGCTAGATGGTGTCTCTTTCTCTCAAACATGCTACATGAATAGAGGAGGGGAAATCACTCACAATATTCAAAATGTCTAATTTATTTCTCAACTAATTCTCTTTTCTTTCATTTTTTTTTTTCCCCTCATCGCTTTCCCTATTAACCAAACAAAGGATAATGTTATTCCTCTATGTTTTCTTTTCTTTTCCCTCACTAAATCCAAGAACAAAACAACCCCGAAAGAACAAGAGAGAAAATAAACACAAGAACACCACACACTTATGTGGTTGCTCACTCAAAACTACGACTACGTTTAATGAGTTGCAAAGACTTTGATTATGCTCAAAGGCCAAAAACGTGATCGGAAAGTTTATAAAATAAGAGTAATGCTATGCTTTCTAAATTTCTATCCCAAAAGCGCTTCTCAAATGATATGGAAGTAAGTCAGGTAATAACTTCCAATGAAATTTCAACTGGTCCCACTGTATTAGAATTAGCCCCACTGCCACATCATTTGATAAATACTTTTGGGATAAAAATTAGGAAAGCATAGCATTACTCATAAAATAATATGGAATTGGAGTTCACCAATATTAAGAGTGAAAATTACCAAAAATACCCCTAAAAAAGTTGGATCCACGAGTGTGGGCCTAATTGAATGAATGAATTAAAGAAAATTATCAAAATACCCCTAAAAAAAGTTGGATCCACGAAATTCAATGATGAATTAATTCAAGAAACTTACCTTTTGATTGACAAATCTCGGTGGCAAAGCATTTCATCCACTGAAGCTGGGTCTAGAGGAAGGTTCAAACCCAATTCTTTGGCATAGTTGATCATTCCAGGAAATACTATTTCAAATCCAATTGGGGAATACTGACTCTTGTCATCCGCAGCAAAACGGTTTGACCTAATAAAATCAAGGCCTGAGGGGAAAGACAACAACCAAGATAATTGATTTAGTCCGTGTTTGGAATCACGTTCCTGATGCACTTTTGATCCTAAACGTGATTCTAGCACTCGAAATTACATATATTAACCTGTCTGGATTAATTTTAAAAGATACTTTAAAACCCAAAAGGCACGTTTTCACTTAATATAAACGTGATAAAAAAAGCAAATTGGAGTGTTTAATGAATTTTCTCTAATTTCTATTGTGCCTTTGAGCCTGTTTTACGGATGTTCTAAACGTGAATTTGAATCGGAATTGGGAACCTTTATTGATAATAAAGATGGTAGAATTCGCCCCCAACACAAATCAACCTCAAACCTCAAAAAAGCCAAACCTGGGCTCGACAAAAGATCAAAATTCTACAAGGCGCTTTCTATTCTAAAAGAATAAACCCAAAAAATAATAATAATAATAATTAAAAAAAAAAAAACCAAGAACACAAAAAAGTAAGGAGCCGCCTCAACGAAACATCACCAGCACAATAACACCCATAACATATAATCTATATATAAAACGTGCACATAAAATGTGCACATAAAGATCTCGATTAGTCATATCGGTGGGTATACAGGTATGGACCCAACCGAAATGAATGTCCCAAATTCTTATGTGCACACTTTATGTGCTCATTTTATGTGCACATAGCATTACCCGTATATAAAACAGTAATTACATAAAGAAGTTGTAAGAAAGGTACTGTAATTGAAAGTACCTCTGTTCACAAGTTGTTTGCCAACATTCCATTTTTGGAGGGCAAGTAGGCAAGCCAGAGTAGAAGAGAGAGAGTCCTTAACTAGCAATGGATGACTTGGATGAAGCAGTCCCCAAGACCCATCTGGGTTTTGATTTTCAAGAACCCAATCCAAACAATCTTGAAAAAATGGCTTGTTTGGGTAATTCCTACAAGGGACCATAGCAACCCATGCAGTGTCATAAGAAGAAACAGAGAGCTCAACTTTTCCAAACATCTTCCTAATTCTTTCAATTGACCCTTGGCCACTCTGCCACAATTGTAGTTAAGAGAGAGAAATTGGTATTAGCAGAGTAAATGGATCATTTATAAGTTTTCTGACAAAAATACTATGTATATATGTATGTAATAGAGGGGGGGTTTGGGGGCTTTAAACTTACTAATGTGACATTTTGGGCTTTTCTGATTGCTGGTCGTTGAGGACACAAATCTGCAAAGAGAACAGACAGAAGAAAAAGAAAGAGACAACTTTTAGTTATAGAATGAATCAAAGAACAAAAAAAAATTGAAAAATTGAACACAAGCTAGTGAAGATGCTAAATTGAAAGTGGGTAACCAAATGTTTTTTTTTTTTTTTTTTGGTATACCATCAGCGACACTTTGCTCTGAGAAGATGACGAGTTTGTTTCTGCAAACAAGTGACATTTTTGTTGTACTGTGATCAGAGTCTCAGGTGAAGATTGAGAGATCTCTTACTTAGGTGAATAGTGTTAACACACAGGCAGTCTAAATAGAGGGTGGGTAGGAAAAGGAAATTAAGAGGTTTTTGAAAAGGATGCTGTGAGGGCATATTCATATTTTTAATTTGGGCATATTTTTTAGGTAAAAAAAATTTTTTATTGATTTCTTTAAAGGACATCTCTCACAAATTATATATTAGGTTTTATTTTATTTTTTTGGCTTTCTAAGTAAGGGATGTGCTTGTTATTCAACTGATATCCAATAAGTCTCAATTTCTCTTTCTTATTCCTCCCTAACTTCTGATCTTCATTTTTTCATTCCATGTGAATCTCTAATCATGCACTATTTTAGGGTTTATTAGAGAAAACCTGTGTCTTGAAACTCTCGTTAATCTGTATATTCGACCCCTTAAAATTTTGACTTGTGATTAATTTAGTTTGTACATATAACTGAAAACGAAACATACTACACGAGAAGTAGACTAACCCAATTGCTTAAATATGTGTTTACGTGAAACTGTGAAAAAACCATTGCAGTCTTTTATTTTTATTGTTTAAACATTTTTTTATTGTCATAATTTCAATGATTTCATGAACATGGAATTTGTTAGCATCTGATCTCCTTTTGTTTGTGTTAGAATCAAAGTTTGTTTCTTCTCTTTTTTGTTCTGGGCATGTAATCTTCCATATTTGGTTCTGTTTAACTTCTAATTGCTTGTATGAGCAGTTGAGATTGATTAAAAAAAAAAATCATTTCAACCACGTTTTGCTTTTTTTGTTTATTTTTTTCAAACTATTTTACTCCGTTTTGCTAGTTAAGTATTCTACCATGTTTTAATTATTATTTTTGACTCAATACAATGAATTCCTTAGTAGATGATTGTATATTTTTGTATTCAGGACATGCCGATACAAAAATTAAGAATTCAAGATGTTGAAAATTATTTGGTACCTTTACCAAATATAATGGAAGACCAACTTGCAGATATCAATGTAATGCCATATTTTTTCATTGACAGTTTAGCAGTACCATAGTTGTTTATCTTGGTTGATTGTATGATAGTACAAAAGACTGATCATTTTAATTCCATGTAGCAAGCTTTATGAAAGAAAAAATAAATAAAATAAATAAATAATTCTAAATTTTGGAGTATCAATATCCTTGTATACAAACCGAGAGAGGAGGCCATAATCTCTTGGGTCGAGCTCATACGGAAGTAGAGCACTTAATTGAAACGATTAATTTCATATAGAAATAGTTTAAACTGGGTGGTTCAAGTTTATTTTGCACTAATTTTTATCAATTGGGATAGTTTAAGTTTATTTGTAAAATATAATATGTAGTACAATAAGTGAGGTGCCCTTACTAATTAAAGCAAAAAGGTAAAAAATTAATTTTTTTAACTTAAAATTAGGTGCCCTAATTAAAACATGAATGTGCTCTTATCAACACTGTTTTAAAAAAAGTTAATTTTATTTTGGTATTGTTGCGAGAATTGGAAATTTTTTATTTGTTTAAAAGAAGTTTCAATTGTGTGATTTTAATTATATATAATATATATATATTTTTTTTGTTGTGTTTAAAATACAAATTTGGCTAGAAATTTCTTGTACTGGATTATTTGAATTAAAAGAACAACTTTTTTAATTAGAAATTTGGTATTAAATACCAAATTAGGAGAATTATTTGGTTATAAGACACAAAGGAAAAATATTTGGAGACAAGGATATGTTTGGTAGAAATTGTTAGGGATAAACTCAATTACTTTTAGTTCTGACCAATATACCCTTTTCACTCATTTCCATTTCCAGTTAGAGAGAGAGAGAGAGAAAGAGAGAGAGGCAGAGATCGCCATCACCATCACCATCGGCGACGATCGCCAGCCAGCACCACCATCATCGTCGATTACCATCACCATCGCCGTCGTCGCCACTACCACCACCACTATTGTCATCGCGTCTCCACCACAACCGTGGATTGCCACCACTACCATCGACATCGACGTCTCTAGCACAACCATCATCGTGGATCGCCACCACTACCATTACCATTGACATCTCCACCACCACCATCGCCGATGATCATCATTGCAGTCACCATCATGACCACCACCGCGAGATCTGAGATCTAGATCTAGGTTCGATGCCTCCACGATGCCTTATTCTTCTTCTTCTTCTTCTTCTTCTGCACTTCTCTCTTAGTTTTTTTTTTTTCAAGACCAGCCTTGAGAAATTTTAACACAAAAAAGTCTGATAAATTTCTCTAAAATAGTTTGAGAAATTTATCAACATTTTTTGACAGAGGTAACAGAGATGCTGTGGTGTTACCCCGAATCTGGATGTTTGTTGTTTGGCTGTGAAGAGGTTAATCAGGTGAGGTCGTGGTTCTTCTTCTTCTGCACTCCTCTCTCTCTCTCTATCTCTCTCCATGTCTTTTAGTTTTTTTCCAAGGCTAGACTTGAGAAATTTAGTACAAAAAAGTTTGATAAATTTCTCAAAAAAAGTTTGAGAAATGTCTCAATATTTTTCTGAGAAATTTATCAAACTTTTGTAATAGAGGTGATGGAGTTGCAATGGTGTTGCCCCCAATCTGGATGTTTGTAGCTTGGTTGTGAAGAAATTAATCAAGTGAGGTCGTGGTGGAGGTCATTGGAGGCCAGATGTGTCTGTGGTGGTGATTGCAGGAGGTCAGGAGAAGTTGTGGTTGTGGTCATTGGAGAGATCAAACAAAGTAGTGTTTGTGGTTGCCGGAGCACCGACAAGGTAGCGGAGGTCAGCGGAGGTCTTGATGGTGGTCGCCAGAGGTCAGGCAATGTCTTGGTGGTGGTTGTCGAAGGTCCGGTGAGGTCGTCGAAGTTCATTGTAGTGTCGCGCATATTGTGTAGCAATTTTAGCAAATGGTGAGGGTAGTGTAGTCAATTGAAGAGAGAGAGGACTTGTAACTAAACTTTTTGCTTGATGAGTTTAATACTAAAACATTACCCTAAAATAGATTTATCACCAATTGCCACCTTTTTTTAATTTCGACTCGTCAAAAGTCAGTAATTAGTGAAACTTAATCAAATTAAATAATTTGTTAAGTGACATTTTGTGTGGAGAGACCTTTACTTAAAAAAGAAGAAGATAATTAACGTTAAATCTTTGGTTCTGAACTTAAGAGTCTAAAGGATCTTAAAAATATGTAATTTAGTGAAAAATCTTTACTTACATTTCTTCTTGGGATAATTTTTGATGCAGCGTGTCATGGAAGATTTCTAAGAGAGTTAACACACGTCACTTTGAATATGTCATTTCTTAGGGTGTGTTTGATAACTGAATTAAGTACTGAAAATGAAAATTTTTAGCACTTATTTTTTTTCAGTGTATTTGATAACATATCACTTAATTAAAAAAGCAATAAAAAATTCACTAAAAACTTTAAGTGAAAATTTTCTACCAAAAATAATCATTGAATGCATTCTATTGCAATATTTGAAATACTATTTTCAGTACTGCAAATTCAATCATTTAATATTTTCAGTACTTAAAATTTAAATTATTTAATTTTTAATACTTAATTTTTAATTTTACCAAACACACCCTTAGTAATCTAGAAAACTTTGAAAATTGAACCTTAATTTGAAGTAATCTAGAAAACTTTGAAAATTGAAGCTTAATTTGAAGTAATCTAGAAAACTTTGAAAATTGAACCTTAATTTGAATATTCAAAGTGTGCGTTGAATTCACAATCAACGTAGCCTCAGTCCAATATTTAGTCCAATATTGTGCCTTGGATTTTTTCTTTACTTAGACTAAGAGGTGAATGCGTATGCATAAGTGCCAGTGCAGAGAATTTCTGAGAAATGGAGAAACCGAGAAAATTGATCGTTGACTGATTGACATTTAAAATTCGGTCAATGTTGATTTTGTGGGCCACTAGTTTGAAAAAACAAAAACCTGTAACTTTCAGATAAGAAAACTGTTTTGTACGTATTCTTGTTCCTTATATTTGAAGTGCAATACAATTTTGCTCATTATAAAATTATTTATTTTTTTTCACTCTCATCTCTTATTGTTTAATATAGTGAAACTCGAAATTAAATCAAAATTAATTGATAGTATAAAGTACTGAAGTATTCCACTACATTAGTTAATAGAAAAGAAGGGCAAAAAATATGTAAACAATTTTAGAATGAATAAAACTGCACTATTTAAAGTATTAATAATTGTCAAAATTAAGTCAAATATTTCTGAACTAGTAATATGTAGCAACTCCATACTTTATCATGCTACATTTACAATTGCACAACAACTTGTTACAACAATATTTGTTACAATTGTAACACAGTATTACTATTCCATTGAATATATGTTTTTAATTTGTTTATTAAACCACCAATTTATATTTGTTACAATTGTGAGATGTTATTATCATTCCATTGAGAATATTTTTTAATTTGTCTATTAAACAACCAATTTAACTATGTAGCCGCCGTTGCTATACCACAAAAGAAAATTCTGAATTGTCCACCAGCAATAATTTATGTATACTTAATTGACTTTAGTGTCAGGACTTTGACCCAAAAAATGTAGACTTTACCATTTTATCACTCAAAGAATAACTACAGTATTTTTCATTCTAACTAAAAAAAAAAAAAACACTATTTTCAGACCTGAATAGCATTCGAAGAGCAATGATACGTGCAAACCCATACACGACTCAAGCCACGCAACCATATATCCTAACTAGCCGAGCCATGTGTTGAGTGGGTGGATGTAATGAGAAGACTAGGTCAACCATTGTCTGCACTACCTAGTTTAGCTCCACCATCTGGTTGTTAGCATGAATTTTCTTGTTCTTAGGCACTAGCATTGATCTACACGTTCGGTAAGTTAGGCCCCCCACTTAGCACATGTTTCCTTTTTGCATGCATGGGTAGTTATTTGTAATACTCTTAAATAGCAAGATGGTAAATGAATGGGGTATGAATGATTATCCAAAACTAGTATCAGTTCCCCCTCTCTAAGATTCTGCTCCCTCTTCTTCTCTCTCCAATGAAATCTATTCTTGTTTTTCTCTCTATCTTCTTACGTTTTGGGTCTTGCCCATCAGGGGCGGATCTAGAAAGTTAATACAGGGGGGGCTTAACAGAGGTTTGTTCGGCGCTGCCCCCGAAAATTTTTTTTTTGGACCTATTTATACGTATTTTGTGTATGTTTTGTGTACATAATATAAATTAATGTTAAAAAAAATTAACCCAAAAATATAGGAGGGAGGAGGAATTTTATAATTAACACAAAAATATAAGAGAAAGGGGACTTAGTATGACAATTTTATAATATTAGGGGGGGCTAATTGTATTTTTTAGAGGGGGCTAATTGTAAAATTTTTTCTTTTTAGTGCAAATGTACAATTTTTTCAAAACCTAAGGGGGGGCTTGAGCCCCCCTTTGTCCCTCTTTACATCCGCCCCTGTTGCCCATAACGGTGCTCTTATTATCTCTCTCTACAATTTTATGCAATATCGGTTTTAACCGTATCAAGTAACTCCAAGAGGATTGGACTTTCCGGTTAAAAATATACATAAAAACTGTAATACATACTTCCATCTTGGTAGGAAATGATTTCCTTCGTGATGTTTAATTCCCAGATTAAGGACATGAAGAGGTAGATGTAAATGCCATAATGAATATGCTTTATTAGAAAAGTGGCCATAGTGACTTTTAATCAACTGAAAGAACCACCCGTTTGGAAATTAGAGGTTTTCCCAGTAGAGATATTTTAAAAAGCTATTTAACGGTTGATATTACTGTGGAATTAGAGAGTTTCAACTTTGTTGGAGAAGTTTAAATTTGCTGCTTTTAAATAGCTATATAGTCTCTTTTTTGAGCTTATTCCAGCTTTTTGAAAAATTTGGCTTTTTAAAAAGCAATAAAAATGTTGAGATTCTATCACATGTGGGATAATCCCATTGAGTTAGAAATTGTTAATTTGACTAGATTCTTATCCTGATTGATTTCCTATTTTAATAGAGTATTATCTCTTGTTACTTGTCAAACATAATAAGCTCTATAAAAAGGGGTAGTGTTTAGGAATTTAAAAAGCCCTTTGTTAATTTGGAAAACCAAACATCACAAAACAGACTAATACATAACGGGCTCATTAACAATTCTGGACTATCACCCAGAAAATTATAGGAGTAAAACTTCAGGCACATCTATTTCCACAACCTAACCCCCCACAACCTGATATGCCAACCATGTAGTGGGATGGGACCCACCATTTGACACAACCTTCCATATGATACTCCAACTGTGAATATATCAAATAATCAAAGAAACAACAAAGGGAAAAGAGAAAAGAGAGCTAGAGTTTCTCATAACATAAAAACTGAATGAATGAATACAATCCAAAAGAAGAGACAATAATAATATATCTAGGTATACAGTATTACCCTAATATAAAGTAAAAAGACCAAACTGCCCTAAAGCTAATAAAACTAACTCTAATACCCCCCCTCAAACTCACGATGCTGCAGCTAGAAGCATAGAGAGTTTGCCAACTAAAAAACGAAAACGCTGAATCGGATGTGACTTTGTAAACAAATCAGCAATCTGTGCAGAAGAAGAAACAAAAGGCAAAGTAATAGCTCCATTCTTAAGATGATGACGAGTAATGTGACAATCAATCTCTATATGCTTGGTCCTCTCATGGAAAACTGAATTGTGAGCAATCTGAATAGCACTCTTATTATCACAATACATAGGTGAAGGGCGAGGAAGGTAGACACCCATATCTGTAAGTAGCCGGCGTAACCAAATAACCTCACGGGTAGTCGAAGCCATAGCACGATACTCAGCTTCTGTGGAAGACACAGCAACAACATCTTGCTTCTTGCTCTTCCAAGAAATGAGAGAATCACCCAAAAATATACAAAATCCAGTAACAGACTTGCGATCTGTAGGGTCACCGGCCCAATCAGCATCAGAGTATGCACGTAACTCCAAGGAAGAAGATGACGAAAGTAAAAGACTTTGAAACCGAGTGCCCTTCAAATACCTCAAAATACGATGAACAGCAGCCCAATGAACAGTAGTAGGGGAAGTAACAAACTGACTAACAACATGAACAGCATGAGCAATATCCGGACGAGTAATAGTAAGATAAACCAAGCTACCAACAATAGTGCGATATAAGGTAGGATCAGGCAAAGGAACGCCATCAGAAAGGGAAAGACGAACATTAAGCTCCAAAGGGGTATCAACAATCTTATTATCAGTGAGGCGAGCACGCTCAAGAATGTCACCTGTATACTTAGACTGAGAAAGAAGATAACCCTTTGGAGAAAAGGCTACTTCAATCCCCAAAAAATAACGTAGTGGACCTAAGTCCTTCATTTCAAAACAACGAGCTAATTCAGACTTCAACACTGCAATCCCATCAACATCATCACCAGTAATAATCATGTCATCTACATACAAAGAAAGCATAATACGACGAGTAGTGGTACACCTGATAAAGAGAGCTGAATCATACTCACTCGGGGAAAACCCAAATGAGGTAATCACTGTGGAAAACTTCTCAAACCAAGCTCGAGGGGCTTGTTTAAGACCATATAAGGCTTTCTTAAGCCTGCAAACTTCACCAGGACCATGAGGAACACCCGGAGGAGGAACCATATAAACTTCCTCGTGGAGGTCTCCATTCAAGAAAGCATTTTTAACATCCATCTGAGTTATATGCCACTGACGAATAGAAGCAACTGCAATAAGAGTACGAACAGTAGTCATTTTAGCAACAGGAGCAAAAGTCTCCTCGTAATCCATACCATACTGCTGGGAAAACCCCTTGGCAACCAATCTTGCTTTGTACCGCTCAACAGACCCATCTGACTTGGTTTTGATTTTATAAACCCAACGAGAACCAATAGCGCTCTTACCAGAAGGTAAGGGAACCAAACTCCAAGTGTCTGTCTTATATAATGCAGAGAGTTCCTCTGCCATAGCCTGCTGCCAAAGAGGATCAAGAGCTGCCTCTTTATAGGATAGAGGCTCAGAGAGATCATGAACTGAAGCTAAAAAGGAAGCAAAAGAATCCGAATAACAAGAATAAACAAAATCAGGTGATTGAGTGGACTTACGAGTGCGAGCAGGATAGCGAGGAGGTTCCACAGCCTCAGTAGGTGCTTGGGTGGCCTCTGGAAGGGAGGTAGCATCAGGCGACAATGTACCAGTATCAGCAGAAGTAGAACCATGAGGGGAGACTATATCAGTAGTGCATGGGGCTCGAGAGGGCACACTATCGGTATCATCAGAGAATGGGTCAAGATGGATGAGATCAGATTTAGTCAACTCATGATGATTATCAGGAATAGAAAAGAAGGGTATGTGCTCGAGAAACATAACATGACGAGAGACATATAGTTTCTTAGTAACTGGGTCAAAGCAACGATATCCCTTCTGACCCTCACCATAACCTAGAAAAACACAAATAGCAGACTTTGGTGACAATTTGGTACGCTCTACACGAGGTCGAAGGACAAAACAAGTACAACCAAACACCTTTAAAGAAGAATAATCAGGAGCATGCCCATACAATTTTTCAAAAGGTGACAGACCTGAGCAGTGAGAGGACGGAATTTTATTAATTAGATTGACAGCAGTAAGGACAGCCTCTCCCCAAAAATCACTAGGGACATATGCAGATAATAAAAGAGAACGAGCAGTTTCAACAATATGCCGATGTTTCCTTTCAGCAACACCATTTTGCTGAGGAGTGTCTGTACAAGAGGACTGGTGAATAGTTCCATCTAAAGCAAGCAACTCACGAAATTTATGATAGGTATACTCACCACCTAAATCACATCTAAAACATTTGATGACAGCAGAATGTTGAGTTTTGACAAAAGCACGAAAGGTATTGTAAATATCAAAGAAGTCTGAACGACGTTTCATAAGATAAACCCAACAGTAACGAGTGCAATCATCAATAAATGACACATAATATCGAGACCCCCCTCTTGTAGTAACAGGAGAGGGTCCCCACACATCAGAATGAACTAAATCAAATGGTGCAAGAGAATACGAAATACTTCTATTAAAAGGTAAAGCTGAAAATTTTGCCAGTTTACAACCACTACAATCAGAAATATCATGAGTTTGTAAATCTCCTAATTTTCCTGTAGAAGCTAAAAATTTTAAACGAGAGGCTGAAACATGACCTAGGCGAGAATGCCATAAATAAAAACTAGACGAAGATGAACTTAAACGAAAGGATGACAAGTCAACACTAGAGGCTGCAACCACTGGTACATTGAGCTTGTCCAAGATGTATAATCCCCCTTGCCTATGGCCTGTCCCAATCAGCTTCTGAGACTGCGGATCCTGCACATGACAAAAAGTAGAAGAAAAAGAGACTAAGTAACCTGCATCACAAAGCTGACCAACAGAAACAAGATTCATAGTAAGTTTGGGAATGTGGTAAACACTAGAGAGAGATACATGAGGTGTGACAACAGACCCAACACCTGTTAATGGCATGGGAGTACCATCAGCAGTCATAACAGGCAAAGAGGAAGCAGGACATAAGGATGCAAAAGACGACAAGTCAGGTGACATATGATTAGAAGCTCCAGAGTCTAAGACCCAAATACTTGAGGACATACCTGAAGACATACCTAGTGAAGAGGTGGCCATAGCATGTGGCTGTGTGGCAAGGAACTTCTGAAATTGCTCAGCAAGGGAGGTCATGGACGGAGTGGATGGGGAAGGGGAACCGGGTCCAAATGAGTCTGATGGTGGTACAACTGCTGCAATGTTAGGCTGTGGAGGCCTATACGAACGCTGCTGAGATTGGTTGTCAGATTTCCAATGAGAAGGTTGAGGTTGTTGTTGTTGTTGTTGTGGTGGTCGACCATGTGAGGGCTGGTTGCTGCTATTGGGCTGGTTTGCTCGACCCAACCTAGGACACTGAGCCTTCCAATGACCCTTCTCCTTACAGTAGCTGCATACATCACTACCAACTCTCGAGTAAGGCTTATTCTGATTGTTGGGCTGTGGTCGAAAAGGGGCTGCTAAAACAGACGGAGTAGAGTCAGGGAGAATTCCCTTTCCAGACTGAGTCTTGAGACGTATTTCCTCGGCTACTAACTCATGAACAACAGAATCAACTGACGGAAGTGGGCTACGATGGAGAATGGACCCACGAAGGCCCTCAAAATCATCACGTAGAGCCATCAAAAACTGAACCAGACGTTGTTCCTCCCTACTAGCGATATATGGTGCAAACGCGCGCAATGCGGGCGACTCCATGAGAGCCAACTGATCCCAAAAATCTGTCATTGTAGAATAGAACTCCTGAATACTCAAATTTTTTTGTTCAAGAACACGAATATCACACTCTAATTGGTACCTTTTCGCAAAATTGGACTGTGTAAACAATTTACCCAAATGATCCCACACCTCCTTTGCATATTCAAACTTTGCCAATTGCATACCTATCGAGGGAGCAACGGAGTTGTTGATCCAAGTAATGATTTTCGAATTGTTTGTTTCCCAAACATCAAGCAATTCTGCGAATTTATCAGCCTGTTCATTCGTAGGTTTACTAAAATCCCCAGTGATATAACCCCACATCTTCTTCCCCTTCAGAAAATTTTTCATCACATAATTCCAATATGCAAAATTCTTTCCATCGAGTTTAACACTAATCGCTTGAAGCGAATCATCACGTTCAGCAGCCATTACGAAAACGAAGCAATTGAATAACACAAAACAAACGAACCAAAATCAAAGACAGATACGAACCAGAATCAGTGCGAGATCCAAAAACGAATCTGAATCAGCGAGAAAAGCAAACGAACCAGAATCAAACAACAGATCCAAAAACGAACGCGAATCAGTGCGAGATGCAAAAACTAATCTGAATCAGCGAGAAATCCAAAAACGAACCAGAATCATCCGAAAAAAAATCGTGGATCTGCGAAAATCGTGGATGAGATTCGAACCTGCTTTGATACCATGTGAATATATCAAATAATCAAAGAAACAACAAAGGGAAAAGAGAAAAGAGAGCTAGAGTTTCTCATAACATAAAAACTGAATGAATGAATACAATCCAAAAGAAGAGACAATAATAATATATCTAGGTATACAGTATTACCCTAATATAAAGTAAAAAGACCAAACTGCCCTAAAGCTAATAAAACTAACTCTAATACCAACTACATGGTTGTCACATCAGGTTGTGGGAAGTGAGGTTGTGGAAATGGGTGTGTCTGAAGTTTTACTCAAATTATAATAAGTGTAATATTTAGATGGAAAACTATTTTAATTAGTACACTAGTGAAGTGCTGATATGACTTTTGAAAGGAAAGAGATGTGATTAAGGCCTAAGATCATCTCCAAATGAAACATCAAGTTTCACACACACACACACAAAAAAAAAAAAAAAAAAAAAAAAAAAAAAAAAAAAAGAAATTTCCTCCGATGAACCTAAGGGGTGCCCCAATCGATTGACTAGACTAATCCCCTACAGTCTCATCCCAGGATGCCCACAAGCAAGAGGGAGCCAAAAGAAGCTATTTGGAGCTAGTTGAAAGTGAGACCTCTCCATGGAAGGCTAACTGCACGACCAACTTACCTAGCTATTTGGAGCTAGTTGAAAGTGTATCAAATTGAGTGTACAAAGCTGAAAGCTAGCTTTGATCTCCAACAAATGCATCTAATGTTAAATAGTTTATTATTTTTTTCCCTCATCCTCTCTCCAACACTTGAATAAAATACTCTTGAATGATTTATTTGTTGCATCTTTTTTATTCTGCAAATTAGCCGTATTTGCTCCATGCATTTTTGTTTTTGGTGTAACTGTTGGAGAAAAATCATCCTAGTTGGCACAACACATTTGCTTCAAAGCAAATTTGTTAAAGTATAGTCTATGGTTGTAATTCCATTCCCTCCAAAGTCATACTAATTACTAATTAGATAAAGAAATAAAGAAATCAGAGACCAAAGTGTATCCGTGAGCAAAGATTGTGAGCAGTGAAAACCCTGTATAACTCATTATGTCTATAAATCGTGGCCGCACCCTATAATTAGGACTACGGACCAATTTGAGGTGGCCGACACCAACTTCCTCCACGTGTTAGAAGCAGGTTTGAATTCCCCCAATTCACATTATACTGGGATCAATTTCACTCTAGTCAATTTTCTCAATTTCTATTATCTTTGATGTACATGTGCATAGACACATTTCATGATGTAATGATAACGTACAGGTAAAGAAAGAGACAACAAAGAAATTTGATTGATCATGGAAGTATAATTCAATTTTATATACGGAATGGCTAATATAAGGTTATACAAAGGCTGCATATATTTATATCATCTATCATATGGGATGAAGAAGAAGTGAACTCATCGCTGCTCATATAAAGATAGCGAGCGCTTGCTTGCTTGTTTTCCAAAACAAGTCTTTGCAGGCTTTTGGAACCAAGCTCCTTTTTCCCAATCAAAATAGGAAACACAAAATTCTTTCCTAATCAAGAGAGGAAACAAAAACCTAAATTGAGCATGTCGCTCAAGCGTGCCATTCGAGCGAGCCTCCCTCAGGCAAGCTTCTGTGTGGACGAGATTCCCGAGAGTTTTACTTCATCTTCGAATTCCAAAATCACTGCGTCTGTGCGGGCTAGCTGCTTGGGCGGTCCCTTAGTTCTTCGAGTCATTCGCCTTTGATTGAAAACACTTCTGATGAAATTAGGCTCCACAATCCAAACATTACTTAACTAAAAAAAAATCCGATTTATAGGACTTCAGACTAAAATTCCCGTAATTTAAAGCATTAAATTGGAACTTTTTTGAAAAAACTGAAAAAAAAAATCTCTAATTCCTACATCAATACCAAGTATGTTTATCCGCATCATCCAGGAAATTTTTTCAGGTAACCTTTGTCGATGTATGTCACAGTATTTCAAGCCACGTGTTAATAGATAATAAAATCAAGATATAAAAGTATACTTTACTTTCAAAAGATTTGTAGTGTGGAAGTAAAGGTCGAACCCCCAGGGATTGAATACTACGCACTTTAATTTTTAAAACCTAAATTTAGTTAATTAAGAAAAACGGATTTTGGATTTAATTTGAATTAAACTAATAACACTAAAAGTAAATCTAAATTATGAAAACAATTTAAATTTTGTTTTATAATAAGTTTAAGGAACCTAGGATTGCAAATCCACCGCTAGCTTCATAATAAGGGTATTTACGAATTACTTTAGCTTATTAAGTTGGATGATAATGGGGAATTGTAGCTACAAGCCCAATTCCTCCTTCAAAAAAATAACTATGGTTCAAGCACCAATATAATCAATATTTGGTTAGCACGAATTATCCCACACTATACTAGGGTTGTGGTATAATCCGTCTAATCTAAGCATGGACTATTCGGATACTTGATAGCACAATTCAATTTAAGCACCATTACATATAAATAATCTAAACAAGCACAGCAAGCATAGATCATTGAGCGCACTACCATCAAAATAGATCTGAGACAAGAGTAAATTTTGAAAGTAATGATTTAATCAATAAAGGCACGATTTATTTATAAAAATCCTCGAAACATGTACTCCCTCCGTCCCATTTTATGTGTCCATCTTGGGGAGTCCAACTATTTAAGGGGACAAAAAGAATCTACACCTACTTTCCACAATTGCCCATAATCATTGCACTTTTTTTTAATTATTTTATTTTGGTATTGATTGCAAGGAAGGGTAGTTAGGGAAACTAAGTAAAATTTATATACTAATCTAGGAAAGTGGACAACAATTTTGGGACATCCCAAAAATGAAAGATGGACACATAAAATGGGACGGAGGGAGTAATTGTCATCCATACATAATAAAACTAAAATAAAAACATAAAATACACCCTATTACTTCGCTAGGGTTTCATTGAAACCCTAGATCTTGAGTTTAGTTGTCCATAGAAGTGGTAGATGGCAAGTACCTGATGGAGGAGGCCATGGAAATCCTTAGTCTTCTTCTTCTTCTCCTTGCTTCCCTCCCTTCAATGGCTGAAGTTTTTGTTGTATATTGTGTGTATATTAATTGCCTCCCCAAAAATTGAATTGTAATTGAGTATTCATAGATTTGGAGCAAGTTTGGAACCTTTCCTAACCCAATTCGCACTAAAACTGCTGTATTTAGCTTTCCAGACATAATTAGGCAGTTTCGTTCACATTTCGTTCGCGTACGAGTCTTCAGTATACCGAAATAAACGTATTTGATTTTTGCACAGGTCACGGGAGAGGGCCGCGCAAGCGCAATTCTGGGAGGTCGCGCGAGCAGGCTGCGCGAGCGGTTCTAGGAGGTCGCGCGAGCGGGCCTCGCGCGTGAGGTGGCTTTTTCTACTTCTTTCAACTTGCTTTTTCACCCCATTTAGCTTGGAATCCTTACTTTTCTCCAAATCCTGACAGAAAATAAAAATGAAGTAAAAATGTACAAAAATAGGATAAAAAAGTACTAACAAATGTGAATTAAGGCGTATAATTAGGATTTGTTCTCTCCCGATCACACCCCCAAACCTACGTTTTGCTAGTCCTCGAGCAAAAAGAACATAAAAATTAAACTACTAATAAAAAATACTACTCCATTTTCGCATGGATCACGATTGCATTTAACGTATGCAACAAGCCTTTTAAACCCCTAGGTGTCCCTAGTCGGACGAGTGAAGTCTCGTGAGGGTTCTCGTTAACAAGTCACCCACAACCATCTTTACTAACTTATAAATTTAAAAAAAAAAAAATTCTTTTAATATTAAAACGAAAAATATAACATTCAATACTTCTTATCATAAGACAGAGATTTGAAATACAATAACGAACATAAAGAAACATAATGAAACATCTACCAACATCATGAAAAGCAATCTCAAGCACATGCATCGTATAAATCAATAGAGTTTCTCATAAAATTGCACGTGTGTGATGTGGTGGTCAAATGAACACGCGCATGTCATGAACATGGAATATACTTCGGATAACGATTTAACTATGTCTCAACTACGAATCTCACAATGTTAATTACACTCTTAAATAAAACACTTAGAAACAGGTGTAACACTACACCATATGGCCCAATTTGTAACGGGAATATCCGTTACAAAAATTATTTGTAACGGATATACCCGTTACAAATATGGCGTTGCAAATTTGTAACGGATTTTTGTAACGGATATACCCGTTAATAATATAATATTTGTAACGGTTTTACCCGTTACAAATTAGTTTAATAACGGATATATATCCAACTTTTTGATTTTTTGAAAACAAAATACTAACGGTTTGTAACGAATTAGTAACGGTTATATCCGTTACTAATTTCCCAAATGCAAAATTAGTAACGGATTGTGTAACGGATATACCCGTTTCAAATTTTAATTAAAAAATTAAAAAACATATTTCTTGAATTCCCCAAATAAATTTTTTTTTGGCACCTAATTAACAAGCATCATAATCCATACAAACACAAAAATAACAAGCTCAATCGATACCAAATACAGTAGAATACAAAATGTTTTATCTTACAAATCTTTGTCCATACCTAAGTTCTTAGTTTAACTACATTACTTCTTACACATGAAATTAACTGAAGAAAGATAAAATACACAAATCTCTTTGTCTATAACAAAGTTCATCAACCTTAACTTTTTACAATTGGCTCATCTCTTCCTTCTTCACTGCCCTCAGATCATCACCACCTTGTTTTTCATCATAATCGATGATGGTGCTAGAAAAAGAAATCACAAAATAATACTAATCAAATAATTTTAATAAATAAGGGAAAGTCAATGTGAAACTCACCACATTGTTAATTGGGATCACACATTAATGTTTGAAACACCTACAAAATCAATGTTGCAAATTTAAAATTCATAACTCAAACAATACAATAGCCTAAATGTGCAATTTTCAGCGCGTAGTCGATTTATCCCAACCAACCTATGGGTAAAAGGAGAATGAACAAACGATAGAAACCTAGGAAGCACCGGTGCGGGTGTGGAGAGTTCGGCAATTTTCCCAAAAGTAATGGTGCGGGTGCGGCAGGTATTGTTGTAATAAAATATTAAAAATTATCGAGTTCCTAAGTGAGGTCAAGGTATAATCTCCAACAATTCTTCTATTATGGTTTCGTAGCTAAAAGATGAACTAGATCTTTGGGTTTTTCAGCAACAAAATTACTGAAACAAATATATTAACGCATGAGGATGACCAATGAAATTCACCCCCTTGCACATAGATTACAAACACATGAGGATATTGAGACCACCTTACCCAAACAAAAATTGTGTAACATTTCAAGCAATTTCCCTAATATTTTTCTTAAGTTCAACTCATGCTTAAAAACTATGTTACAATTCGAGTCTATGTTACCCGGACTCAGGTATGTGTGTTGGGTGTGGATATGAATCCGGGAGTCGGGCTCGATAGATCCCAATTCTTTAGGATAAGGGGACTCGGCCATAAAGGATCCAAAATTTAGGTACGAGTACGAGGACATGTCAAACAAGAAATAGAACAACACATTTAATTTTTTTCGAAACCACAATGTGTGAGTATGTGTGTAGTATGCGTCTCACCTGAAAGTTATAAACCATTTCTTTTCAGAGAAAACCATACTGAAGTGAGAATCAACTTTATTCCTTTTGCTTAGCTTTGTGATCGTGCAAATCAAATTTCAAAAGGCTAATGTTTATTATGTAGCTTTTATTTTACTATTTATGTCTTAACTACACAAAAACAAATCAAGACAATGTAGCTAAATATTTTTAATGTTTTATAAGAGTGCCCCAAATCCCGCATCCTAGATTTCAGAATATCGGAGACTCCCCCAAACCCGCATCACTACCTCCGTATCCCCACACTATCACAGGTGCTTCCTAGCTGATAATTTACGGCATAGTTATGGGGAACTAAAGACTAAGTTAGCATATCTTCAACTAAAACTAGTAACATGTTAGAAATGAAAGGATAGATGCAATCTACTTCTTCTTATCAATTTACCTGAAGGGCTGCTGTACATGCTCCTTGAATTTCCTTTGGTGTAGTCTCAGCAATGTAAACAAGTGCTTGTTTGGCAATGGCAATGCAGGTTCCATCATATATGTAGTACAAGGAGAGAGAAATCAAATATGATATGCTAGCTCTTTTTGGTTGTTACAATTACCAGATAACAATTTATCCCAAATCCAATTCCCGTTACTAGTCTTTAGGAAAATAAAAATTTAGCCCAATTGAAAATTAGTCCACCCTAAAGTTGAGCTCTTCCAACATCGGAAAAAAAAAAAAAAAAAAAAAAAAAAAAAAAAAAAAGAAGGGCTGATTTAGGGGTTGAATATGGGCTGATTTACCGGCTGATTTTGGGCTGCTAGGGGCTACTGGTTGGGGGCAGAGCTGAGACCAAAAAAAAAACGAAGGAGGGTTGATTTTGGGTTGCTAGGGGATGTTTTTGGGCTGCTAAGGGATGTGTTTTTGGGCTGCTAGTTAGCACATTTGATCATGTTCACAACAATTTTCACTACAGCTCCATTTCCAACAACCCCCAAGATCAAATCTTGACTGCAAAAGTAAGAGATGGTAATTGGATCACTTGGTGAAAGGAAGTAAAATATTGTGAAGACAAAATAACATTCCCAGTTATTTCTAAGAACAGTGCAAATATTTAATATAAAGATCTATCAGCAGAAAAATTGCAGCAAGTCACTTAAATTTGTCATGCAATACCTTGTCCGGGGAAATTCCATTAAGCGCACCCAGCTCCATAGCTTCGATGCCTATAGCTTCATCGGCAACAAACTTTGCGGACCTCCGGTCACGGAAAATTGCAGCACTAATGGTGAAAAAACCAATAATGGAAGTGAAAGAGACAATTAATGAAGGTTCTAATTCTGATGTGTATTTGTTTTATTTGACCATTGCATTAGGATTTGTGGTGGGTTTTTGGAGTCTTTGTGGTCCTTTGATGTACAAGAAGCCATGGAAATTTTCGCCTATTTTCAATTTCTAGAAAATATGTGGCAGAAACTTTATGTGCTTATGAGGAAATGTTTTTTATTTTCAGATTACTGGTGCATCAATGTTAAAATATAAAATAAAAATTATGTGCTTATGAGAAAACTGTGCGCTTAGGCTTCCTATGACAACACTCTCTCAATGTTTTTGAGAATCTCTCTCTCTCTCTCTCTCTCTCTCTCTCTCTCTCTCTCTCTCCTGAATGCTTGCCGGTTTGTGGCAGCCAAAGTCCTCCAACTAAAGCTCACTGATAGACATAGCAATTTGTAACAATGTTTTAGGTTTGCCTATTTTCAATTTCTTGAGAACATGTGGAACAAACTTTATGTACTTGTGAGAAAATGTTTTAGATTCTAAGTGTTGTAATGTAGAAATGGTGAGAATCTATGTGCTTGCGCGTGTTTAGGCTCTCCTTATGACAATACTCTCAAGTTTTTGTGATTCTATAGCTTTTGACATCTCTCTCTCTCTCTCTCTCTCTCTCTCTCTCTCTCCCTTGCCTGTGCTTCCATGTTCCTCTACAACCAAGTCCTCTGACTGGTAAACATGAAAAGCTACAGATTCTTTTTTTTTTTTGTCATTTCTGGTCATTGTAGGAACACTGACTGATAAACATAAAGCAGATGGTAACAAATCCAAAAGCTCATTCTTATTTTTCTAATAAAAATTTAGAAACTCAAGTTTCATACTTTCATATGGTTTATCGAACTGAATTTCAAGTTTCATACTCAAGTGAGTCACTTAAAAATTGCAGCAAGCTCTTTTTGATTTGCAAATGTAGAGAAGGAAAAAAGAAAAGAAACAAAAAGAAGAAGTAAAACCATTTCCAAAGTGTCTTTCCTAGTGTTTTAATTTTTTCATGCTTATATAGCATTAGAAATTAAAAACAAACCAAGTGTAAAAACAACAAGAAGCCAATGGAAATATGTTCAGACTTATGCTATGCTTCCCAAATTTCTATCCCAAATGTGATTTCCAACACGACGCAATGGGACCACCTTATTTCCAATGGAGGATGTTGAAGTGGTTCAAAGTTTGTGAAGCATAACATTATGAATCTATCCACCACTACATTTGGGATACAAAGTTTGTGAAGCATAACATTACTCATAAATTTATCCACCACTACATGGAATCAAAGCACGAAAAAGAAATTATGAATCTATATCAACAAATATTTCAAGTTAAGCTTTCTGTTGAAGTTTTAACCTTTCAGTCATCCGGTTTGCCGTATGTTGAAATTTTTGTTGCCTTTGATGTAAATATTGATGTATAGTGTGCCTAAGCTATAAACTATCATCTGCAAAAACAATCGAAAAAAAAAACTATAACAAGTCAAACAATGGCCAAGCATTAGATATTATCAGCTAATTTATATTTATTACATCAATGTTGTTTTCCAGATGAAACTAGGGGCTATGTAAATGGACATTCAATCTCTAAATTAGCCTTTTACCGCTTCAATTTGGATTATTCTATTGGATTCCTTGGGCCTTAATCTATACTATCCGAGGATACAATATGGACTATATGGTGTAGAGAATGTCAATTAGAATCCATAGCACCGCCTCAACAAACAATTTCAGGGCATACATATAGAAAAATGGAAATTATTCATGAGAGGTCAATAACGGAAGGGTTCAAGTTCAACTAAGTATGGTATATATCAATCCTTAAGTTATGCATGTGCAATACAGTAGGTCTTGGGGAGGAAAAAGGACAACAAAGTTGCCATTAAGCCCACGACAAAATGAATTGGAAACAACTTAAATACAGTGAAGTGTTCAGAATAAAGCATCCAATGAATCAGGGGAATTAAGACAACATAACAATTAAATTCTAGCTTTTCATCGATAAGTAAAAATCAACAATTTCAAATAATTGGAATGTAAGCTTTAGCAATGCTGATAAAATGGAATTAGAAACTACCAAAAAAACTGCACAAAATATTTAAGAGGTCTCAAAAATCTAAACAATTAAAATTACTAACCAATAGCTATGGCTAGGTTGATTAATGTTGTCCTCCATAAATCAAGGTATTGCTCGAAAAACATATAAAATACTGAATATGGGAATATCTCAATCTGCAATAGAAAAGAAATGGCAAAACATGACAAATACACAAGGGAATGGAAAAGAAAACACCAAGGAGGGACCATTAATACTAAGTCACATCTAAGTAGAATGTTAGTGGAAATTTGAGTAAATAAGTGTGAACACAAGCTAAAAGCTGAAATGAGAAGCACTTTAAACTAAGAAAATATCAAGAAAAAAGCTTATCAACATTAGAAAGCACGACACAAACCAAATAAGAAAATTAGAAATTTAGCACATTGTTCAATTGGAAGGGGATAGAAAATTACCTCAAAGCCTCGGGACTTGGAGCACCCATCTATCATCACAACAAACTTACAAAGCCTCAAGAGTTGTACATGAAAAGGGCCAAGCTTTAGCTTTTAGGAAAACTAAGAAAATAAAAGAAATAGCAACTGGATAACAACCAAATCAGAAAAATAGATTTTTGTTTTCACATATGGAAATCAAACAATGAGCTCAATTGGGCTCAAGTATGTAATTGTTAGTAGTAAAATTGGGCTGAAGAAAATGAGCTAAAAAACTTGAAGGAATCGATCAGAGAATATCACAAACACATGCACAGTCCAATGGTTATCTAACAAAATGAGAATCAAAAGTGAGAAAAAGAGAGAAATAAGGCAAATCTATCTAATGCAAGAGATTTGATAACACTATTTTCTCAAGTGGAGTCTCTGAAAAATAGAGTTCTCGCCTGTCAAACGTAGTTAAGCTATTGTGCTTTTGCAACACGAATTTCTGTATGAATAGAAAACAAATCAATCACCATAGAGGAAGAGGGTTCCAACCTCCAACATATAAGTGTGAGATATTGAGACGATAGAAGCTTAGGTTATACCTTACATTGAGAACCTGTTTGAGGTGGACTCCAACACAAACAACCCAACCAGATAGCAGTGCAGATTTACAAAAGAATGAACAACACAAGTTATGAGATTTTACAAACAAAGATAATATGATGTTGTACTGAAATTATAGAAAGTGTCTACACAAGAACGAGCAACACAAGCTAACAGTTTCTTTCCAAATTATAGAAATATGTGAATAGAGTATTGTTACAAATTTTATTTTCAAAACAAATAACGGAATTACACGGAAAGAGAGATCAGTTAGTTTTTTGAGAGAAAAAAAATTCAGATACAATCGAAACCAATGAGGAGTAATAGATTTGTCCAAAAATAAAAACAAATACAAAAATTATCAAATCAGATTGAAACTAGAGATTTATGCACAAAACTTTACATTGAAATACTCAAAATCAGAGTGAAGTAAATGATTTTTTTTCCAAAGAAAAAAAGAAAATCTAATGAGAACACGTGTAAATCTAAGGAGAATAACTCATAGAATGGTCGATTCCCAATGGTATTAATGAAAACACGTACAGATCTAAGGAGAAGAACTCAAGAATACTGTAGATCTGACGTTTTAGGTGATTATACGAAACCCTAACTTGTCAAATGTACAAAAAGAAAAAAAAATGAAAACTTAGATGAAGAAACCTTACTTTGTTCACCTCCTTCTCACAGGCAAGATTTTGGCGATCTCTATCTCTGTCTCCTCTCCCGTTACCATGTCTCTCTCCTCTCTCGGCTAGTGATCGACGGCAAGGTGCTGGTAGTGGCAGGAGGTCGGCGACGACTTTGGGTGGCCGACGGCAGGGAGTTGGCGACGACAAGAGGTGGGCGGCGGCAGGAGGTCCATTGTGGATCTAGGTTAATTTTCCCCCTTTCCCCTTTCCCCTTTCTCTCTCCTTTCTAGTTTTATGAAAATCCAAACATAAAGCCCGATGGTTTCTATAGTAAAAATTATTTTATTATTAAATTTTTTTTGGGATGAATTTGTAACGGATATAAATGTTACAAATATAAATACACCCGTTATAAAAATTAAGTAACCAAAATAATAGTAATTAGTAACGTTTTTTCGATATTTGTAACGGATATATCCGTTACAATTAGTAACGGGTATACCCGTTACAAATCATAAAACCTGTCTGTTACAAAACTGCCCATATGGTGTAGTGTAATTTATCCAATATATTGGAGCAAAGGAAATATGTTTTCAAGATATGAAACGCTCACATATGACTCGAAAAAGACACATGACACGAAAGAACAGTAGTCTCATGGATAGGACGCCAACAGTTAAGAAAAATTAATTATTACCATGTTTTAATTCCCCTCCCATCGTTTTCATATCCAAACCATGTTTCTAGGACCAAATAGGACTTTTCAAAGGTTGTAATGTGGCTCGGGCAGTGAAAAATGATAGAAATGATTCATTAGGTAGGGAATCTCAGAATGGCATTGTAAGGCTATGTACGATTTCTTTCATTCGTCTCTTCTACCAACTTCATCTTTTCATTTTCTTCTTTTCATATATATATTTTTTTTAATTTCTTTCTCCATCTAATTCTTTTTTTCTTTTTTTTTCAACCTTATTATTTTTTTTTCTTTTCTTTTTCTCTATTCTTTTCCTCCTCGTTACTTTTGAAACGAATATTCAATAAATAACAAGGCAACCACCCCAAACATCATCTTATTTTCTTCTTCTTCTTCTCAATCACACATCGCCTTAACACCACTAAAAGTTGATCAATCTTTCAGGGGTGAACTCCAAGTTGGCCAAATTGGAGTAAAAAAAGGATAATGATGTTTAAAGAAAAAACGGCATTTTAATGGCTTAAAGGGCGAACTAAGGAAATTTATCATTTATCGGTCAGTAGCAAACAAAGAAGGCCTAAAATCATGTCCTAGGGTCACATGGTTCTTCAACGTTTACGACGGAAGATTATTTGGCACGGGAACAAATTTTTTGACTTGACTTGTCAACCAAAACAAGAATAATGAGACTAAACAACAAGTTAATGCGCTATCCCAAATGAAATTCGACAAACATAATGTATTTATAACCCTCTAAAAAGAAAAAATAGGCTCAAAAGCTCACCGGGTTTAGTCTCCACCATGTGTTATCTAGAAATTCGAATCCTATTATAGTTCACATCAAACATGTATTCAAGCGACTACGTACAGTGCATAGGTTTGTGTGCAAATCTATGATATAAAACTACGATTCGAATGATACATGACCTAAATCGTCATATCACGACTTCAGCAAATATTTAATTACATCTTCTCATGTTCACCATTCTATAACGAATCACATTTCACAACAAGATGTATCGATTAGAGATTACAAAACATCGGTAACATCGTTTATTTAAGCACAAAGAAACAATAAAACGAAAGAAAGGAAAGTACGTAGAGAAGGAACGGTAGTACCTCGATCTCGGCAAACACAAACCAGGTGAACGTATATAAATATAGTGATAAAGTTCAAATGCTCCAAATGTAGACACTAATTCACCTGGCAATACTTAAAAGAAAATAAACTAACAACGAATAAGAAAAGCTAATATATAACACATGCATTTTTTCTTTTTATTTTGTTATTTATTTATTTATTTATTTATTTTTGTAAACAATAGAAACTAAACTAGAATTAAAAGAACGTAAAGGAAAAAAAGAAAAACAAAACTAGAACTATGGAAACAAAGAAATACTTAATCTAAAATAAACTTAAGTGAACAAAAAATAAAAACAACTGACCAGGTGCGGGAGACAAGAGGTTAGAGAACAAAAGAGAAAATTCCTGAAAATCCTACCTCGTGCGAGCGACCCTCGCTCGCGCGAATTCCTCCGTGCCAGAATCGCGCGAGCGGGCCGCGCGAGCGAACCCCTCGCATGCGCGATTCTAGGCGCGAGATGTATGTGGACATGCGGAAGCGGGCCACTTCTCTTGTTTGAGACTATTTTGAAATTGATTTGAATCAAAGGAAAGGAAAAGGTCTGTTGAAAACAGATACAGAGTCGCCACTTGGTCTTTAAGGAACCAAGAAACCTAATTTTGACTCACCCAAATGGATAAAGGGCACCGGCCCTTCATAACCAAAGAACTTGGTTCGGGGTTTTGGTACGAGAGAGGAAAGAGCCTTTGTCACGACTAAAACACCCTCAACTCGCCTCGTCTTTCGACGGGCCTCAATTAGCATCCAAATAATCATCTTGTACTATGTTTGGTTCGACAATTAATACTATGATAGTATATTACATCACATAAGAAACTTGAAATGGAAGATCTAAAGATAAAATATCATTCATAAGATCTAAGCCAAATATCACACAATGCAAAGTGAAAGATCACACAAATAAACCTAAAAAATCGTCTAATCATGTATCAAATAATCAAGACTTCCTAATCTAAAGGGGGACATGAATTGTTATTGAAACAAATAAACAAAGAAATCAAAATATGCTTAGCAAGCTAGTATGATGCATGTTAATCTTTAAGAAAAGAAGACCTCTCAATCCCCGGGATGGATGAGAAAGGATGATTAGATCGGGAGAAGCATGAACGTGTGATCAAGTTCATTCCTTATAATCTTCTTAGATTAGGAGCCATGAAGGCCCCAAATCTTGCATGGATGCAATGTATGTATCTAGAATGTGCCAAGGTTGTAGTGTGCTTTGTGTTCATGGATTCCTAGAATGACTTAGAAGTCTAGAATGTGTATGAATGAATGAATTAAATCATCATGGGATATATACAAATGTAGTATGAATTACTTCCTAAGACATGAGCTAATTTGGAGTGTATGTAAGCATCAAATCAAAGAATGAAAGTTAAAGGTGCTTGCTGTGAATAGTGGACAGAACAGTAGCATGATCTTTTGGAAATTGAAAAGAGGGGTTAGGAATGTTTTCAATGCATGATTTTTTATGGAGATCTTCCTTATTGTGTCTAGAACACAACCCAAAAAAGCAATCTTTAATAAATATCACAGATTGAGAGAAATCATATAAACAACAGAGGTTACTCAGAAACAGAGTCCGTACTGTCGAATGAAATGTTAAAAAATCTTAGAAAATGAAAACTAATGATCTAGAGGTCCATTTTATACAGAAAGTTTCCTAAGACATTGAAGTTTAAGGTAAAAATAAGTTAGGACCACCCCTTTTGGAAAAGTTTTCTGAAAAAGAGGTTGAAAGTGGACCTAGCTACTGTGATAGCAAAAACAGAATGTCTGGAAGGAATGTTTGGGTCCAAATGGACCATTTCCAAGTACTTCTAAGTCAAACCAAAAATCATGGGTGTTCTCCAATGAGTTAGGAAGACTTTTCAAGTGGCCTTGTATCCATATGTTGAGTATTGAGTCCTAGAGAAATCTTTGAACTCAGCTCACTCACTGTTTTGACTCATTATTTTGAAGATTTTGGAGAAAACAAGGTTTTGTTTCTTGAAACCAAAATGAGAGGGATTGAGAGGGGTTTTGAAATAGATGTTTTGAAAATTTATTTTCAATACTCAATAAGGATTATAGCCACTTAAAATGCCAACATCAAACTCATCATCAAGAACCTCCAAGATTGTTGGAGAGATTTATTTTTATTTTGAACATGACTTCAATACATTTCAAGAATACCTTGGAAGTATTGAGGTTATGATCATCATCTATCAAACATGTTTTTGAGGTCAAGAGTTGCTATCCATAAGGATTCACTCACTCCAAACTTCATGTCATCACTTAGATGATGATGAACTAGTAAGTAAATAAAGAAAATCAAAAAGAAATGAGATAAGAAGAGATAAACAATGAATAAACAAGCAAGTAGATAATGATCATTAGATGATATTCATGAAGCATTGAACTTGTAGATTGGTGTTTCACTCATATGTAATGACACTAGACATGGAAGAAGCTTCCACTCTCTTAAATGCTCACTAAAATGGTGGTTGGGAGTATTGAATGTTGAAGTAAATGGGAGTAATGAAGTAAAAACAAAGTTTAGAACTCACTTTTGTTTTGAAAAATCAAAGAAGGAAGCTTCTTTCTCTCTATTCTAGCCTTATCTCTACAACTTTCTCTCCCAAACTTTTCCTAAACTTTCATTTCACTCCCCCAAAATAAAGAGCAATGGGGGGTTTATATAGGCCAACTTGGGGTGGTTTGGGGTTTTAGAAGTATTCCCATTGGTCCTAAACATCTGAAATCATAAAACTACGTCGTTTTGGTTTTCAATTAATCAAAATGAACCCCCAAAAAATATTACAAAAATGGACTGTTCTGGAGGGGAGTGCCGCGGCGGCACTGGGCCAGTGCCGCGGAGGCAGTGGGCCAGTGCCGCGGCGGCACTGCTCCTCCTTCGTCCAGATAATGCTGTTTAGGCCCCCTGAAGTTCCGGTATTCGCGAAAAGGCCCTATTTCGTCCGAAATTCACAGAAAATGCGTACGAACTCCAAATTGAGGTTGTGATATACCGTTGGAAAGGTAATGGAGTCTACTTTACATAAAAAATAGTTCGGGGATAGGTCACTTTGAAAAGTTTTGCGGTATTCGTGATAAAAGCCGATTTGATCGACTTTTTCGTCTTCGGAAATTCGAAATAGAATCGTTTTAAATCCGAGAATTATGTGCGATACACCATTGGAAAGCTATTGACCTCTAGTATCCATGAAAAATATTTGAAAATTGTTACGGTGCCCCGGTCCCAAAGTCAAATTCTGGTCAAACTGGTCAAAACTGGGATTCCCGGGAAGTTCTGGGAACCTCCTGGAGTTCCCGAGAGCTGATGTTTTCGCTCGATTTTCTTTTAGAACTCGTTTTAACACTTTTCTCATGATTTAAAATGATTCTGGTGAATTTGGACGACTTCGGTCAAACTTGGTCAAACCTGGTCAAACCTTGGTCAAATCGGTCAACGAGGACTTTTTGGAAACTTCCGGGACTTCCGGGGGTCTCTGGGAACTGACGATTTCATCCGATTTCTCTTAAAAACTTATTTTATCACTTTTCTTATAACGTAGCATGTTTCCAGAACTTTGGGACCAAATCTGGGAGTTTTCGGGCTTTCAGGGGCATTTTGGTCATTGTGAGCATTCTGAGAGATAAAGCTGACTTCCGAGAGTCCTTTTGAGTCTTTTGCGATCATTGTGAACCACCAAGCTATGGGTCTCCTAAATCTGATAGCCGACAAAATGGGGTGTCTACAATGTAACAGAGAGCTCATATAATAAAAAGTTGAAAAAACAATTTTGTCTAAGGGAGAATATCGCGCGAGCAGGCCACGCGCGCGATGTGGTCTTTTTCCCTTGTTTCTTTATTTCAAGGTAAGTAAGTTCAAAATAAGTTTATCCTTACCCCTAAACCTGTCCAGAATGTCCAAAACAAACTCAAAAGGACTCAAAAATGACTAAAAATAAGGAAAATGAACGAAATAAAGCTTGGGTTGCCTCCCAAGAAGCGCTATCTTTTACTTCTTTAGCTAGACCATTCTAGCTCAAGATTTATGGAGGTTGTAAATCAGACTTTGAACCCCTTAGGACATCAGGAAGAGCTCGGTGATAAGCAGAAATAACGTCGCTTTGAATTAATTCGACCGACGGTTCTCCCGAATTATGTTCAAATCGATTTCTTACCTTTCGAGTAAATTCATCATTCGGGTCTTGGTTGTCAGGATTCATCCGCTCATTATGAATTATATTATTTTCCTTACCTATATTCAGTTCTTTGTTAGGCTCAATATTCCGTCTTACCTCACATTCCGCCTCACATAGGTAATCGTCGTCTTTAAGAGGTTGATTCATAGCATTAAAAATGTTTAATTTTAAGTTCATGTTCCCAAATGACACCTTCATTACCCCCGTCCGATAGTTAACACAAGCGTTAGCTGTTGCTAAGAATAGACGGCCTAAGATGACAGGAGTGTGTTTCCTAGCATCTAGCACGGGTTCAGTGTCAAGAACCATAAAATCGACAGGATAATAACATTTATCAACTTTTACTAAGACGTCCTCGACGATTTCTCTAGGGATTTTAATAGAACGATCCACTAATTGTATTGTAGCGGCCGTAGGTTTAAGTTCACCTAGTCCTAATTATTTATAGACGTGATAAGTTAAGAGGTTAACACTAACTCCTAAGTCAAGGAGACACCGATGAATGATAGTGTCACCTATGACACATGAAATAGTAGGCGTACCGGGATCTTTATACTTTGGAGGAGCGTGTTGAAAAATTGAGCTTACTTTTTCCGTGAGAAAGACCTTTTTTGGAGTATGACTGCGTATTTTGCGCTTTTGCGTGCAAAGGTCTTTTAGACATTTAGCGTAAGTGGGAATTTGTTTTATCGCATCGATGAATGGAATATTAATTTTAACTTGTTTAAACACCTCGAGTATATCTTCCATTTTTGAATTTTTCTTTGATAAAGTAGACGGTTCCTCAACGTTTGGTGGATATGGCATTCTCGGAATATAATTCGTTGGGACCGGTTCATTCTCTTTCCTAACTCTATCCACATCCTTTTCTTTATTCGAGTTAATGTACCTCTTTTTCTCTCGCATTCGAAATTTCAACAATTTCCTCCCCACGAATAGTCATCCTAGTCGACACGGCATTAACTTGCTCACTCGACCCCCCATTCTTGTATTGTCCCTTAGGGTTTTGTATAGTTTGACTAGGCAGCTTACCCTTGTTTCTATGGCTCATTGTATTAGCTATTTGTCCCATTTGGGACTCAAGCTTCGCAATGGATTGTGTGTGAGAGTGCACTATTTGTGCTTGTGCCTGTACTTATGTTTCAATGTTCTTAAGGGATGCCAACACCTTATCCTCAAAAGTGTTAACCCTTTGAGGGTTAGGATTAGAAGGAGGGTGTTGGTATTGGTTTTGTTGAAACTGGGGTCGATAAGTATTAGAAAAATTATTCGGTATAGGATTATAACTATTTCGTGGGGATTGTTGAATCGAGTTTATGTGTTGCTCCACAAATTCCGAAAATTGAGATGCCGATGGCCAAGAAAGTATAGAATGTGAAGGATCGAAACATAATGCACAACTTTTATAAGAGGGTGAACCCGACATTTGATTCATTGTCAAAAGTCGGTCAAGTTTTTTAGATAGTTCTTGGAATTCAATTGAATGACTTGACTCAAACTTTACCTCACATTTAGATTACGAAAGATATCCCTCAGAACGTACCGACACAGCCTGATGCATCGAGTTCTCGCTTAATGTTTCAAAAATTTTCCAGGCCTCGTCAGCGCTTTTGTGTAGGAATGTACCCGTACTAACGGCGTCGACGGTATTACGAACAGAGGGAATAAGTCCCTCGTAAAAGACCTGTACCAATTGCCACTTAGGAATCTGATGATGTGGGCAGGAACGTAATAATTCTTTAAATTTCTCCCATGTGTCATAAAGTGTTTCCCCATCTTGCATCACAAAATTTGTTATCGATTTTCTTATTTGATTGTTTCTTGTGATTGGGAAAAACTTTTGTAAAAACGCGTTTTGTAAGGCTTCCCATGTTTTAATTGTGTTTGGCTCAAGTGATTGAAGCCAGTACTTCGCTTTATCCCTTAAAGAGAATGGGAAGAGATGCAGTTTAAATTCATCATCAGTGAATTTTGGATTTTTAACGTAGAGCAAATATCTTGAAAATCTCCTAAGTGTTGATAAGGGTCTTCATTAATGCGGCCATGGAAAGAAGGAAGTAGCGAGATGGTAGATGATTTATCTAAAAGTGAGATGCCGTCGCCTCCGACAATTCGATACCATCTTAAGGCGTGTTCATAGGAATAAAATAATCTTTAAGTGGAGGAGGTGGAGGTATATTAGGGTTATTCATATTATTACCATTATTTTGATCATCACCGTTATTTCCAATGTCGGCCATTGGAATAGGTTCTATGTTAAAAGTTCGAGTTCTTCGTAAATGTTTAAGGGTACTTTGAATTTCAGCCTGAAACAACGACGATGGTTTTGGAGTCGATTCGTCGTCTAGCAACCGAGCTCTAGAAGCTTGGGTTGAAGATCTATTACTCCCTCCATCCCATATTAAGAGTCTCTTTTGGGAATTCCAACTTATTAAGGGGACAACCTTGATGTTGGTGAGATTTTCAACGTTTCAATATTGCCCTTTTTGAAATTCAAAATTATATTGTCATTTCAAAAAAAAAAGAGGGAAGAATTGGATATAATAAAGGGCAATTTTGGAAAGTGTGTATTAAGTACTTTGACTTTTCAAAGAGGACTCTTAAAATGGGACATAAAAAAATGGCATCAAAGACTCTTAATATGGGACAGAGGGAGTAATTTTTAAGGTACGTTCATGTTCAGGATCAAAAGTTTGTAATTCAGGTTTACTAGAACGTGTGCCAAACATAAACTTAAAAGAAAATAAACTAAAATAAAGACTGACTCAACAAAAACAAAAAAGCAATCACGCAAATAAAATAACAAGCAAGCACACAGTACTACTATGATGCATGTAATTATCCTTATGCAGTGATTCTCGTCAAAGCCCAGCGCCCCGGGTTTCCTAGCTAATGCAATGAAATCCACCCCTAAACTAATGCAAATAGTGTGTCACAGCGCCCTGACTTACAGTGGTTTGAAGTGAATTGCAAAGGAAGCAATTTACTTGGATTTTATTTATTTCTACTTTTTTCCGCGTAAGCTCCTTTGATGTGCTAAGCTATTCTTCTCCGAAACGCTAGAACTTGAAAACTTGAAAAACTACAAGAAAAAAACAGAGAAAAAGTTAGTAATTTAAAACAAAAAACAGAAAATAAGAAAAATAAAAGCTAATCTAATATTTACGAATTAACTAAACTAAGATTCTAAATTTAAAGGTAGTGAATTGCAATCCCCGGCAACGGCGCCAAAAATTGATCTTGTCAAAATCAAGATATAAAAGTATGCTTAACTTATGCTTTACTTTCAAAAGATTTGTAGTGTGGAAGTAAAGGTCGAACCCACAGGGATTGAATACTACGCACTTTAATTTTTAAAACCTAAATTTAGTTAATTAAGAAAAACGGATTTTGGATTTAATTTGAATTAAACTAATAACAATAAAAGTAAATCTAATTATGAAAGCAATTAGATATTTATTTTTATAATAAGTTTAAGGAACCTAGGATTGCAAATCCACTACTATCTTCATAATAAGGGTATTTATGAATTACTTCAGCTTATTAAGTTGGATGATAATGGGGAATTGTAGCTACAAGCCCAATTCCTCCTTCAAGAAAATAACTATGGTTCAAGCACCAACATAATCCATTTTCGGTTAGCATGAATTATCCCACACTACACTAGGATTGTGGTATAATCCGTCTATTCTAGGCATGGACTATTCAGATACTTGATAGCACAATTCAATTTAAGCACCATTACATTTAAATAATCTAAACAAGCACAGCAAGCATAGATCATTGAGCACACTACCATCAAACTAGATCTAAGACAAGAGTAAATTTTGAAAGTAACGATTTAATCAATAAAAGCACGATTTATTTATAAAAATCCTCGGAACATGTAACTGTCATCCATACATAATAAAACTAAAATAAAAACATAAAATACACCCTATTACTTGGCTAGGGTTTCATTGAAACCCTAGATCTTGAGTTTAGTTGTCCATAGAAGTGGTAGATGGCAAGTAGTTGATGGAGGAGGCCATGGAAATCCTTGATCTTCTTCTTCTTCTCCTTGCTTCTCTCCCTTCAATGGCTGAAGTGTTTGGTGTATATTGTGTGTATATTAATTGCCTCCCCAAAATTTGAATTATAATTGAGTATTTATAGATTTGGAGCAAGTTTGGAAGCTTTTCTAACCAAATTCGTACTAAAACTGCTGTATTTAGATTTCCAGACGTAATTAGGTAGTTTTGTTTGCGTAGGAGTCTTCAGTACACTGAAATACACGTATTTGGTTTTTACATAGGTCGCGCGAGCGTGATTCTGGGAGGTTGCGCGAGCGATTCTGGGAGGTCGCACGAGCGATTTCCTGGATTTCGCGCGAGCAGACCGCGCGCGCGAGGTGGCTTTTTCTGCTTATTTCAACTTGCTTTTTCACCCCATTTATCTTGGAATCCTTACTTTTTCCCAAATCCTGACAGAAAATAGAAAACGAAGTAAAAATATACAAAAATAGGATAAAAAAGTACTAACAAATGTGAATTAAGGCGTATAATTAGGATTTGTTCTCTCCCGATCAATAACCATTTTGAATGTATTTAAAATTCTATATTTTAATTGTGAAACTAGTAGAAGGGTAAAGGAGATGAACAGTATTTTAACCATATGGGCAAAATATTTTTTGAAATAGGTATGGAGAGATTCATTTGTCTTTGAGTAAATATGCTTTAACCTTCCACTCATTATACGCCAAAACTTATAGAACAATCACACAATTTTTAAAACCCTATAAATGCAAATTTATAGTATTCCCACAAATATTCAGTGACATCCAATGGCCATACAAGTGTGTATTGCTGATAAATTCCACCCTAGACTAGGATAGGACAATTCGATTATAAGAAGTTTCTCATATAGACAAACACTCTACAATTATTAGGTAAAGATTTGGTGAGAAGCTTGTGGATTATGAGAAGCTTCTCAAAAAACATTGCCCATCAAGTTAACTAGTTCTGGTTTTATGACTACATACAAAATTTCAACTATGTATGTACGTAACCTCAAATGAGTGGACCATTTTTACTTTTTAGTAAAATCAGGAAGTTAAGATGTACAGACAATCATGCATGTTTTTGATTACTAATAAAGTACAAAAGACACAGAAACGGACCAAAGGAATTTTATTGCTCATGGAAGTTCAATTCACTTCTATTATGGAATGAAGAAGAAGTGAACTCATCACTGCTCATATAAAGATAGTGAGCTTGCTTGATTGTTCCCTAAACAAGTCTTTGCAGGCTTTTGGAACTAAACTCCCTTTTGTTTGAACCACCATTCTCAACAATGCTCTTATGTTCATCTCAATCATCTCCTTTACCCTTTGATTCGAGGTGAAAAGTGCATGTTTATAGTGTATTACACGGTCTTTTATGCATACTTTTATCCCCAAGTCCCTATATTTAGATGCATATCAATGATTAAGTGTTTTCTATGATGTTGAGACTCAAACATGTGTTTTTACACTATTTTACAGGTCATGGAAAGCAAACATTGCATAGAAAGTGATTCTGGTGAAGAGATCAACAGAAGCAGCTGAGAAAATGGCAATTTTGACAATGATAACTTCAGATTTGGAAGATTTTCCCAGAGACATGAAATGTAGATCTTTGAGTTACGGTCGTGTGGCCGCAAACGGGAGGTCAATCCGAGGTCCGAGTAAAAAGTTATGGCCATTCTCCCATCGGTGTGCAGTGCTGTCAAAATCAGAGAGTTCAAGCGATTGAAGAAGGGTTCAATCGATCGAACCTTATTTTCACCCAAAAGTTGCGTAAACTCTGTGGGAACCCTATATATACGTCGTTTTGACGCCAGACGAAAGGAGGACGCTCCAGAACACGAAAAACAGCAGTTTAGGGTAGTTTTAGGGTTAGATTAGGAGTAGTTTAGGTTAGATTCATGTTATTTTTCATCTTTTCCATTGATTCATTGAAGATTATTGATGATTCAACTGTATTACAAGTTATTTACAAGTTTATTTCAGATTATTTACAGGTTTTTCTTTTCCTTTCCCTCTATTTGATTGTTTATTAGTTTGGATGTTGATGATTGCCTTAGTTTACTGTTCCTGTATTAGTTTAATCATGTTTCCGTAGTTTAGACGTTGGAAATATGTGATGAAACATCGATTCTTAGCCTCTGCCATGCAATCTTTAGAAAACTTGGGCTCGATCGATCGAAGGTATTTCGATCGACCGAACCAGGGGTAGTCAAGCGATCGAAGACATTTCGATCGATTGAAGGATGATGCCGTTCGATCGATCGAGAGCGCTTCGATCGATCGAACATGTTAAATCTTGAGATGATTCTTTTAAGTATTCCATGACTTTCTGTTTTAGAAATCTGTCATCAAGTTGTCCCAATAAGCTCAGTTTGTCACAACAGTTTTTAGAACTTAAAGCCTTAAGGCCTTTTCTTCAATGACTTTTGAAAACCACTTTGAATGCTAACACCATTTAGAGTGCAAGTAATTACCATTGTTTTAAACCGTCTTTCATGTATTTTAAATCACTTGTGATGATATAGTCCCGGTCATGAAAGGGCTATTGATTCTTTATCTTTAGAAAAATACGGGATACTGAAGAGGAATGAACTCCATAGAACATTAATGAATATGCATGGTAGATGGTTAGGATTGATGTGGATTCGCGTGTTTCCAACACCGTTAGTTTATTAATTTAATTAGTTATGTTTCTATATGTTTAGTTTAATATTTAGTTTGATTTAATTAATTAGGATTCATTAGAACCTCCAATCCTTTATTTTTATTTTCTTTTCTTTAGGTTGTAACTTAGTAGATATTCTTCCTATTCCTTCCCTGTGGGATCGACCTGGACTTATCCAGTATTACTTGCACGATCACCTACACTTGGGTGTTGCACAAGAGCGCACAACTTTTTAGTCGTGTCAAGTTTTTGGCGCCGTTGCCGGGGAAGGCAACTAGGTTAGGATTTTACTAAGTTTTTTCCATTTTTTATTCTTTTTCTTAAAAAAAAAAAAAAAATCATTGGACTTTTTCTCTCACAAGAAAAAAACAAAAAAAATTTTCTTTTGTTTAAATATTTTGGGTAAACATGTCTTATCCATATTACCCTCCATACAACACAAATACCACGAATGGGTACACATTAGGTAATGAGAACTATACCCCGAGTTGGCAAGCACCCACATATGATGCACATTATCAACCTGAGTGCTACCAATCACCACAATGGGAAAACCATCGTGTTAGTCCCCCATGTTATCAAACGTATCAAGAACCTCCACCTGGAGAGTTCTATCAATCGCAATGGGGATATAACCAAAATGATAGTGTAGGATATAGTAGTAGTTCCCACGATTACCAAATGCACCAAGACTTTCCTTCTGGGGAGTCTTGCACACAAACACAATGGGAAGGGGACTATTACCAACAACAATGGGGTGAAACTTCATATAGTTATAATGAGGAGAATAACCAAGTTGAGGATAATGGTATGTTAGAATTGCTGCTTAGTGAAATGAAGAGGGTAGAGAGTGCAATTGATAAATTAGGAGCTAGATATCAACAAGCATTTGATAGCCAACCTTTAGAAGACCATACTAGTCCTCCAACGCTACAACCTGAATTTCAAGACACTAACAATGGAATGGAATTAGAGGACAATGATGGGTTCATACCGAGTGAGGTTAACAACTCATTTGAGAAAGTGATAACCCAACAAGAACTCCAAAACCAAACCATTGAGCATGAAGTTGTAGAACCATCTTCTCCTCAACATACAACCCCAGACATCAACTCCTTCACTGCCTGGATAAAACTGCACAATCTCTTTGTCCAGAGCACCTCAATAGATGACATATATAGTGAGGAGAGTTATAAGGATGAGAATGAGGTTTTAAAAGATGACGAGAGTTTAGGTGATTGCACGCAATTAGGAAAGGAAGAGTCCCCTGTTGACTCTACCCCTACCTTTGAAAGTGACCCTAGAGAGGACATAATTGAAAAATCTAAATCTAATTTAGATTCTTGTGATATTCATGAACCCTCACCTCTTTCGACCGAAGAGGTGGTGTCACCAAGTTGCCCATCACCTATCCTTGCTATCAATCAAAGCTCTCGTCCTGAGCTTGAATGTTATGTGTACCCCATTCGTGAACAAACAGAATGTGTTGTGGAAGAGGATGGTAAGGATACTAGCACATGTTCTTCACAAAATTTTAACTTTCAAAATTCTTTGAGAGAAGACTTGGAAAATATTGGGCCCACTTTAGATGATCCTAAAATTCAACAAGAAGCTAGCAATCTTCTAGACTGCTTGACCTTCTTGAGTGATTATGACATTGAGGCCCAAATAGATAGCTTTATCCAAGTCCAGTCCAAAACCATGTGCATATATGATTATATCTCCATAGATTCTGTTCTAGGACAAGCGGAGGGTGGTGAAGCTTCATTAGAACATCACTTCGACCCTGCCCCTTTTGTTGAACCATGGCCTCCCCCTGTTTTTAGTATTAAAGTAGAGGCTGTTATAGGAAATACCAACACCAAAGATCGTTTCTTGCATATAATTCCTAAAAAGTGTGGTATTCCTTTTATAACTGTCCCAAAAAAATTTGGAAGCCATAGGTTTTGCATCATCTCCTCTGACCTTGAGCCTGACATTAGTTGGGGGGAGTTGCATTTTTATGAGGATCCCAACATTCTTCTCACTGTTAAATTATTTTATTGGGAAGATCCTCAAAAATTTCAGTTGTTAATCTATGATAAAAATCTTGATTAACCGAATTTATTTACTGAGTAGTTGTATCTATGTTTCCTTGTTGCTACTAATGATCTTGCAGGTAGCTTGAAAAAAATGGATATTAACGGTTCGAGGTAACATCCTTCCTTCTCTCGCTTTACTTTACATGTCCATGTGCTTAGTTTAGAACATTGGGGACAATGTTTAGTTTTAGTTGGGGGGGGGGGGGGGGGGTGAGTCATTGCATGCCTCATATCTTTTTGTTGTACTTTAGTGTCATATACCTGCTTAGCAACATGTAACTCAGTAAGTTTTTAATTTTTTTTTCAAAAGATAATAAGATGGTTCTTGTATTTCTCTATTAGTTAATGTAGTTAGTTATGATGCAGTAGTGTTATTTTCTGTATGTTATTAGTATGTGATACACTATGGTAGTTTCTTTACTATCTTAGTTATAGTATGTTCTATGCTTTTTAATCTTCAAATACTTTGAGCACGTTGTGACAACCTTGTACTTAGCTAAAATGGATTAGTAAGTATAGTTTAAGTATCTTGAAAGACTGTAGTGGAGACTAATAACCCAAGTGAGCTTTTGTGCCATTCTTTATTTTTGAGGGTTTTATAAAAATTACTCTTACTTTTTGAAAAGCGTATTAATTCGTTGAAAGTCTCAATTTTCTTCATTTTGACTGATTACTAGAAGAGAACGTTCAGGATTTACCAACTTTAGAGCTCTTGAATTTACTGAAATGAATAATCCTATGAACTTAGAATATGATTTAGGCCATCTTTTGACCATACATATATAATACAGCCTTGGCCTACTATTATTCTATTCCTTTACTTCACATCTTGAGCTTATCATAATCGCCTTGTCTATACAATTCCTTAAATCTAAACCTAACTCCATATTACGAGTTTGAGTTCTTTTCTTTATCTAGGAGTGATTGGGATGTGTTATCTTGACAAGAAGTTTGGTAGTGTGAATAAGGGAAAGTTGGCAAAGAAAAAAAGAAAGAAAGAGAAAAAGGAAAAAAAAAAAATTGCCAATGGTTGTTACAAAAGAAAAAAAAAAGGAATGAAAAGAAGAGTGTGAAAAAAATAAATAAAAGAAAAGAAGAAGAGAGAGATTGGAGATGTGGGAAGTTTGAAAAGTTATAGTAGACATTCCAATCACATCCTTTGAGCCAATTGAATATCACGAGCCTTTTTCTTCTTAATCAAACACCTCTTTTTCAAAGTCCTGATGATTTTAAGTAAATTGGATTTGAAGTTAAGGTAATGAGAGAGTTCTCCACGGTATCTCGCTCTTCTAGTGAAAAGTATCCATTCATGAGACTTTGTGCACTAAAATGTTCGTTTTTCTATTTAGATATGAGAAGCATTAGATTCCATTTACAATTACTCTTTATAGCTTCTATATCATGAGTGATAATTATTACACCTAATTCGGAGCGATTTCATCTTGAGAGTGTAATCCTGGTAAGAGTTGAGTCAAAATGAACGTCTTGATAGCGTCTTAGGTTATGCGAGCTTTGAAATTAAAGTTTTGTATTTTGGTTGTCCATTCACACACACACACTTGAAGATTAATAGGTATGGAATATTCTAATGACTTTGATAGTAGATTAACTGTAATGTGTGTGTTGCATTGCTATGGCTTACTAGAGAGTTTCATGAGATTGTTGAGCTTGACTATATTGCTAAATGAGAGGAAAATTTCTTGAAAACATTTAAATGAGAACTATTACCATAAACATGAATTTTGTGGGTAGATTCACTGCAAACCCTCACGAAACAACACTCGTCCACTAGGGGGAACCTAGGGGTTTAAAGGCTTGTTGCATAAGCTAAATGCAATCGCGATTCCTGCGAAAGTGATTTAGGATTTTTACTTTCTTTTATTTTCAATTCTTAGAGTTTAAATAAACACTACTATAGTTCGCTTCATTGCTAGGGACTAGCAACGAGCTAGTTGGGGGGTGTGATTCGAGGTGAAAAGTGCATGTTTATAGTGTATTACACGGTCTTTTATGCATACTTTTATCCCCAAGTCCCTATATTTAGATGCATATCAATGATTAAGTGTTTTCTATGATGTTGAGACTCAAACATGTGTTTTTACACTATTTTACAGGTCATGGAAAGCAAACATTGCATAGAAAGTGATTCTGGTGAAGAGATCAACAGAAGCAGCTGAGAAAATGGCAATTTTGACAATGATAACTTCAGATTTGGAAGATTTTCCCAGAGACATGAAATGTAGATCTTTGAGTTACGGTCGTGTGGCCGCAAACGGGAGGTCAATCCGAGGTCCGAGTAAAAAGTTATGGCCATTCTCCCATCGGTGTGCAGTGCTGTCAAAATCAGAGAGTTCAAGCGATTGAAGAAGGGTTCAATCGATCGAACCTTATTTTCACCCAAAAGTTGCGTAAACTCTGTGGGAACCCTATATATACGTCGTTTTGACGCCAGACGAAAGGAGGACGCTCCAGAACACGAAAAACAGCAGTTTAGGGTAGTTTTAGGGTTAGATTAGGAGTAGTTTAGGTTAGATTCATGTTATTTTTCATCTTTTCCATTGATTCATTGAAGATTATTGATGATTCAACTGTATTACAAGTTATTTACAAGTTTATTTCAGATTATTTACAGGTTTTTCTTCTCCTTTCCCTCTATTTGATTGTTTATTAGTTTGGATGTTGATGATTGCCTTAGTTTACTGTTCCTGTATTAGTTTAATCATGTTTCCGTAGTTTAGACGTTGGAAATATGTGATGAAACATCGATTCTTAGCCTCTGCCATGCAATCTTTAGAAAACTTGGGCTCGATCGATCGAAGGTATTTCGATCGACCGAACCAGGGGTAGTCAAGCGATCGAAGACATTTCGATCGATTGAAGGATGATGCCGTTCGATCGATCGAGAGCGCTTCGATCGATCGAACATGTTAAATCTTGAGATGATTCTTTTAAGTATTCCATGACTTTCTGTTTTAGAAATCTGTCATCAAGTTGTCCCAATAAGCTCAGTTTGTCACAACAGTTTTTAGAACTTAAAGCCTTAAGGCCTTTTCTTCAATGACTTTTGAAAACCACTTTGAATGCTAACACCATTTAGAGTGCAAGTAATTACCATTGTTTTAAGGGTAATTTAATATATAGTCCTAATATATGCGTCTAACTAGAAATATGTCCTTTTTTAAAACGAATATAGAAATTAGTCCCTTGCCTAATTTGAAGACTAAAATACCCCTATATCATTTTTATAGAAATGTATATATATATATGTATAACTATATATGGTAACTGATTTATCATCATTTACTCCACAATTCATACATGTACATATATAAACTAATTTATATATGATAAATCAGTTACCATATATAGCTAAAAACTGAGAAAATATCCCCATATAAAGTCCACCATCACCAAGAAATTTCTCACAAACTCTTGATAAATTCGCACTACGTATTCAGAACTTCATACTTAAAAACTGAGAAAATTATCAATGAGAGTGCACTAAAATAATGTGTAATTGCTCACTATATTAACTAAGTATTGAAAATAGTGAGAATTTCATATTTTAATGTGTATAATAATGAAAATTTTCTCACTCATACTAAAAGGGTAGAACAACCCACTTTTTAAAACAAAAATAAACATACACATAGAGAGGATTTGATGAGAAATTTATCAACAATTAACAATTTTCGAGAAAAATTCCAAAAAAATAAAAAATAAATTCACACATTTTAAATTGATATGACAAGTAATTTCTCACAAAATAAAAATAAATTTCTCACATTTTAATACAAATTTCTCACTTTTCGAAGAGAAATTCTCACTTATCTCTCTATACCAGAACTCCAGACTGGGCTTCTCTCGAATTTCTGATCTGTGATTCTCTTTCTTGCATCAATCTGTGTCGAGAACTCTGACCCTCAAGTTTCTTGTTCTCATTCACAACACAAATTGTTACCAATCCTGTAGAGCCTCCAAAGATGGCATGTAACTCTCTAAATCGTCAACTCCAATGACGGCATCGGCGTCAATCAAAAGGTAAGGATGATTGGTAGTGGCCACCGGAAAGTGATTGTGGAACTTCTTTAATGGTTTGTAACAGAGAAATTTATCCCTTCAATCGGGTATACCTGCTTCAATATGCATCGGAAATCCCAAACTTCATCTCAACGATGATGATGATGATGAGTATAATCCTTTTGTGTGATTTTATTTTAGAGAGAGAGAGAGAGAGAGAGAGAGAGAGAGAGAGAGAGAGAGAGAGAGAATTGGAAAGAGAGATATATAAAATCTGTGGAGTTCCTATCTCTCTCTATATATATTTATATATAGATAGTTGTTTGGAGTTTAAATTTAAAACCCCTAAATTTAAGTCTTTATTACTACATATATCTTTATATAGTTTATTACTATATATATATAGTAATAAACGGACTGTGTAAAAAGTGAGAATTTCTCACAAAAAAGTGAGAAGCGTGTAAAAAGTGAGAAATTTATTTTCTCACATATATATATATATGTATGTATGTATGTAACGAAGGGCATATTGGTCCATAAAATCTCTATCAAATTGGAAAAAGGGACTAAATATTGATTGCCTTCCAAAATCAGGGACTAATTACTATACATGCAATATGGCTATGATCAATTCCTATTAATGGTCCAAAATAGGGAGCAAACCGTATATTTCTATTGTTTTAAACCGTCTTTCATGTATTTTAAATCACTTGTGATGATATAGTCCCGGTCATGAAAGGGCTATTGATTCTTTATCTTTAGAAAAATACGGGATACTGAAGAGGATTGAACTCCATAGAACATTAATGAATATGCATGGTAGATGGTTAGGATTGATGTGGATTCGCGTGTTTCCAACACCGTTAGTTTATTAATTTAATTAGTTATGTTTCTATATGTTTAGTTTAATGTTTAGTTTGATTTAATTAATTAGGATTCATTAGAACCTCCAATCCTTTATTTTTATTTTCTTTTCTTTAGGTTGTAACTTAGTAGATATTCTTCCTATTCCTTCCCTGTGGGATCGACCTGGACTTATCCAGTATTACTTGCACGATCACCTACACTTGGGTGTTGCACAAGAGCGCACAACTTTTTAGTCGTGTCACCCTTCTCATAGCTTCTTCTTCACTAATTTTTTCCATCACCATGAGTCTCGTAGAGCAACATGCTATTTGGTGTCTCGTGTTGTGCCACTTTCCCTCTGCAAGAGGGAACAAGAATAGCAATTAAAAGCCTTTAAGAGATTATTGTGACAGGTCTTAAAATTGATCTAAATCTAAATAGAACCAAAATGAACCAAGAACAATAAAAATATTGACCAGATAATAAAGACAAATGATTACATGATTCAGCAATGCCTACGTCCACACTAAGAGATGACGAATTCCACTATGGAATGTAGATCATAATAATGCATTCAACTCTTTTCTCACAGATCTCTAGATAAGTTCACATAGCTAGGTTTAATTCCCAATAATACATTGGGCAAACAATCCAACTTTTAAATAGACAACTAAACATGTTGAACTATGAAACACAAAAGCTATTGATCGCCTCCAAAAGGCTAATCAAGCATGTAATGGCCATCAAACAGTACATACAACCAAAATAAATCTCGCAAACCACCGATCAAATGCTTTGGGAACTGTTTGATTTCGTAGGTATTTTTTTCGATGACCGATCCAGAGGTGGGTCTATAAAATAAATATAGGGAGACCTTGATAGAGGCTAGAGTTCTCGAAAAAAATTTTGGACCTATTTATACATATTTTGTGTATATTTTTTATAGATGAGATAAGCTAATGCTATAAAAATCGTAACAAAAACATAAGAGAGAGGGGTTTTTATATAATTAGCACAAAATTATAAGAGAGAAAGGGGGCATAATATGATAATTTTGTAATGCCAGGGGGGCTTTTATAATTTTCAAGGGGGCTTAACTGTAAAATATTTTTTGGGTTAATTATATTTTACCCCCTATGATTAGGTCATTTTTATAGTGAACCTATAAAGATTTCTATCAAAATAGCCCTAAACAGGGATTAACGTTAAAATTAGCCCCCACAAAGGAGGGTTTAAGTGTCAAAATTAACTCCATGTTAGCCCTATAAAGGGATTGAGTGATAAAAATTACCCCCAGATAGTTGGGTTAAATGACAGCATTATCCCCACATAGGGGTTATGTTCCAAAATTAACCTCATAAAGGGGGTTAAATATTAATATTTTTGGAAAATTTTAGAATTTTCATCACTTTTTAAGGAAATCTTTATAGTTTCATTTTAGTCCAAAACCACAGGGGTTAAGTGTCCACTTTTGAAGTATAGGGGGTAAAGAACAAAATGGACCTAACCTCAGCAATTACTGATTCAGGGACCTCCGAAGATTTTAGTGCCATATATGGATTGGATAAGCTCTTGAAGGGTAAGAAATAGACTGGGCAAGCCTAAATTGCCTCAAAAACTAGGAGGGAAGATAGATTTCTCCAGAGGACTTGGATGAGATATAACTTCCACGTATAAAACAAGTCTCAACCTATCAAAAACCTTCCCCAGGTTTGTTTCAGATCATTGTGGTGAGTCTTTTGAGTTAGATTACACAGAGCCACCAATTAGGGGAAAGAGAAAATTTGATTTGTTCAAACTGTTCTCTGCAATATGCTATTTCACCAAACCAAAGTAAGTTATATTATGGCGAGAAGGTCGGAGACCAAAAGATAACTGCGTGTAATATTGTATGTACAGAATGTAACTTAGCTAAAACTAAAAGTAGGCATGAAAAGGATTTAATCTTATATCTTTAACTTTGAGAGAAGAGAAAAAAGAAAAAAGAAAACGTGATTCCTCAATATGTTCCCAATATATGATTTAATAGAATTGTCAATCAAAAATAGGCCAAGAAGAAGGGGATGTGGGGAGAAAATATTTGATAAACCAAATACATAAGCTAAATATTTGAAGGTTTGTATTGACATTCATAGGCAGGGTTAAATGCTTCCTTCAAACTTAGGCATCCACTCAAAATTTTTAAGATATTTTAGGCATTCTTTCTTTCTAGAAGGGCAAAGATGGGTAGTACGTGAATCCAACCACTGTGGAGTCTAGGAGTTAGATGAACGCAACCTCAGTTCTTTCTGTAGTTATTCTATTGTGCCAATTTTATTTTGCATCTGAATTTTATATGGTGAAAGAAACAAATTGCAGATACAACACTTGAACCTTACCACGATGTTACTGAATCCAAGGGCATAGGTTCTCTAAAGGCTGTTGATTACTAAACAGCAAGGCAGACTGAGAAAAACATTATTAGCTAGGGGTGTGAATAGAAGCCCGTCAAATGCTCTTCGAGCTTGTAATTGTTCTCACTGATTTATACTTTCTTTCTTAAAACAAATGCTGATTTTTTACTTTAAAAACCACCTACTCATGAACTTCATACGTTTGCTTTGCAGATGTAAGTTTGAGGCTAATATCCACGTCAAATGTTTTAAAATACATGCCCAATCTGAAAAAATTGTCAGATATATACCAACTCGGAGAATATATATGCATTTTAAATGGTTGTTGCAAACTCATCTCAACCATATTGAGAACTCCCAACACCTCTATAGCTAAGAACTTCTGTTCATTCAAGCCTATCTTAGATCTCCTTGGTTAAGCACATTAAGAGGAACTATCCTAAGAATTCAAACGCAGATCTTAACAATTGATGTTCACACTCGGCATCTATCTGATCAACCCCTACTTCTGCAAATCAATTACAGCCCAAAAATCTTTTGGATAAACCTTTATGCTATTTTACAGTAGTGTGTGGCATGTAGAGACTTGATAGCTATGTGGGTAACATGAATAGAGAACATTAGGGGAGAGCAGCAAAAAATAACAAATTACCAATACAGATATGTCCCATGTCCTCCAAACTAGTATTTGAACTACAAAACAACGTTTTCCAAGTGTGAGCAAAGATATAGAAACATTATAAACAACAAAGGAAAAGCAAAATTAAGCAGATAACGAATCCTCAATAAATGGTAGACAATGGATGCCAGGCCAAGCCAATATCATACAAGTAGATCCAGAAAGCAATTGCAGCATTTTACTTCTTCAATACACTACAAGTAGAAAGTCCATCAGAATAACTTCTCTATATTAACACAAATCAGGCAAATACCAATAGACTAAAAACAAAGACATGAACAAAAAGCTAACCCACTAATAAACTTTAGAACCTTGACAAATATGGTATAGACCTCATGATTTTGACATTATGAAAAAAATAATTTGGCAAGAGGTGAGGAATCACAATTGAAACAAAGCAGGTCATAGAAGATGCAATTATGTGTTAACTTTTAGCCTCTCATAGGTCAATTACTTTGCTTTATCATCATTAATTCTCAGGGTTCAGATATCCACACAAGCTTGTCCTCCAAACAACTCTACCAAGGTCAGATTTTACCCAAAAAAAAAAAACCACTCCTTTACCTCCATTTGGAGAGAAAAAGGAAACTTACTTGTACAAATAGGCTGTAATTTCAAGAATTATACATAACAATATGATATCAATGTAGAAGTTTCGACTAGACCTTAGCTGGAACAAAAGCAAGGTAAAAGTTTCTGTCAATATCTAGTAGAGGAACCCACAACAAAGCACAATTGAATACAGATATAGATACTGTGATGTATATTAAATATTTTTGCAGCCTGTAGAGATAATACCTAGTTAACAGTGTGCTTAAGTCTGACATTGGTATTCTTAAGGTCAGATGTTGCCTTATCCACCTGTACAATGTAAGAAAAGCACTATGATTAACTTTAGATTTTCACACCAAAACTCACAAAAATGTGATAAATTCAAACCTTGGTGTCAATCTCATCCATCAGAGGAACTTGTCTATCCAGTTCCTGTAGGAGTATACAACATCATGATCTACATGCATGGTGATGAATATAAACATGTGATAATAAAGCACAAGACTGCAAACCTCATTCATATCCTGCGCCATGCTTTTTTAATGTATCCAAACCTTCTACTATAACATCTAACCCTTGGTCCTGCATGAACATCAAAATAAGTTACGTATGGAATGCATGAGTCATAGACAAATAGTGCGGAATGTGAAATAAAAAAGAACGCATTCCTCCTATGTGCATAAGAAATATGTGCAATGTACCCTATTTGACAAATTGCATGGCCCAGTCCTCGGTTCAAAGTATTCTCGAATTCATAAAAGAATGAAAGAGAAAGAAAAGGAAAAGAGAAAAAAAAAGAGTAAATAAATGAACAAATAGGAAGGAAGAAGAAAGGAGAAGATAAAGTTGAACTAGAATGTTGAAGGTGACAATGGTGCATAGGTAGCAGACTAGCAGTTTAATATCCATTATGGAGTTCTCATAGGGCTAGGATCCCGACATGACTTGTCAAGTGAAAGCTGGGACAATCTAGAGAAGGAAAGATAAAGTTGACATGTACCTCGAAAAGTTCAAAGGTGTACCTCAAAAAGTTCAAAGGTGTCCATCCCAGATAGCTCCACATACCAAAAAAGGAAAGTAATCTAGCCAGAATAGTCAATAGTGTATGGTGTATCGAAGGAGTCGGAGGCACTTCCAACACTATAATAATGACCAGCCTATGATGCATGTGACTCGGTATATCGCTGACAATGAAGGGTGGCAATCATGGTGGTGGCACCACGTCCTAGAAGACAGTAGAAGAATCTTTCTCTTGCATTGTTGGATTGATAATAACCTCTAGTCCTCTACATACAGTTATACCAAATTAACTAGAAGGTACCAAAAATCCATATCTTCAAGGCAAGTATAACAACCAAAGATCTAGTTATACTTAAATTGAAACAAGTGACACAATCAAGTAAAAGGTACTAAATACCAATTAAACCCAAATTTACATGTATCACACTACCAAATAACCATGTAGAAATGTGTCACACCCGTTCCAAAAAGTTCATGATTTTAACATGCATATTTGAATTTTCGAAAATTATCAATGTTATTTGATAATTGAGATAAGTAGTTGACTTTAGTCAACGGTGGAGTGTCGATTGAGGACACAGTAATCGGAGAACCATGAGGCATCCGTATGATTAAATGGCATTTATATGTTTTAAATGTTATTTGACTTATCTGGTATTTCATGAATAGTAAATTTTACCTGTGTAGAGTAAATTATGATAATTTTGATACTGTTAGATATCATTTTGAGAACGGTGGTGAGAACGTGAGCGATGCGTTATATAAAAGGTAGGTTGTGTAGAGATTCCACGAAATATAGTTTTCAGACGTATTTTTGGACCCAAATGAGACTTAGATAAAAACTTTTATAAATTTTAGTTTTCACTCGTGAAGTAATAAAATGGATGTGTGCGACGTTTTAGGGAATAATTAGGAGTTTTGAGAACTCATGGGGAGGAAAACGTAATTCCCGAGAGTCGTGCCTATATATAAAAACTCATGAATTAATTTCACTTCTCCAAACCTAAATTGGAAATCAAGAAAGGAGAGATTTGGGGATTTAGTTTTTACGAGCTTTCCGACATAAATCGACGACCTTCCGATAGTTTTTTCCTAAATTCGAGATTTGAACTCGTAGAGGTAAGGCCTACATTTTGATATACATTAGGCCATGTTTGGTTAGATTTTTATAAATGTCCTAATGTTAGAATTTTGGAGTAAATGCGTGTAAACTTGTAGGAATCGTTTGAAATTCGAAAGCCGACGTTTAATTGATCTCCTAATTCATCCTTCAAAGTTGTAGGAAAAACGCACGAGGTATGAATTCTAAGCCTATGAATTATAGGAAATTCCATGTTTTAACCATTGAACTTGATATTTTGGATCCGGGCAAAATTCATGTATTACGTATGCCCGTTATTTATGCACATGAAAATGCGATAAAAGCATGTACAAATGTTTATGTGAGCATGTTATGTGTTATGTGGGTCAAAGGGGGGTTTAGTGCAATTCCGTCCGGGGGTAAGCTCCTCGAAGTTTGAGAATTTTGAGAATTGATAGTGTGGTGTCTGGTATGGAGGAAGGCCTAACTAGGACACGGTACCTGGTATGGAGGAAGGCCCAACCAGTGTACTAGATGCGTGGAAGAGGTGTGCCTTCCACGGCATCGGTTTCATTTACCAGATGGAAGCGTACTACTTACCTTAGCGACTATTTTGATGTGTTTCAAATGTTTAGAACATGAATTGTCATATAAGCATATGTTTAGAATTGTGCACTCAGTATATAGCTGAGCAATGGAGTGTTACTCCATTGCAGGTGACAAGAAGAAAGGAAAGAAAAAGCGCGAAGAGTGAGAAGTTGTATCTAATTGGCAGAGACCGACCTCAGTGTCAAAAATTTGAAGTTTCTTCGGATTAGCGGAATATTACCGCCATCTTATTGAGCATTTCTTGAAGATTTCATTACCAATGACAAAGTTAATGAGAAAGGGTGTTACTTTTGAATGGAGTCAGGAATGTAAAGTTGAAGTCGCGTTTGACGAGAGCACCTATTCTGACAATACCTTCTGGAACTGGGGGATTTGTGATCTATAGTGACGCATCACATCAGGGTTTGGGATGTGTACTTATGGAAGGTGGCAAGGTAATTACTTATGCTTCTAGACAGTTGAAGACACACGAGGTTAATTATCCGACTCACGACCTTGAATTGGCCGTAGTGATTCATGCTTTGAAGATTTGGAGACACTACTTGTACGGGGAAAAATGTGAGATTCTCACGGACCACAAAAGTTTGAAGTACATTTTCACTCAACGAGACCTGATTATGAGGCAGAGAAGATGGTTAGAGTTGATGAAGGATTACGATCTTTCTATAGAGTATCATCCGGGGAAGGCTAACGTAGTAGCCGACGCACTAAGCCGGAAGATGCCAAGGAACTTAGCCGACGAGCTAACACAACAGAAAGAACTAGTAAGGGAAATGGAACGATTAGAGTTGGACGTCATTCCAGAAACCAATGATGGCTTAATGATGGCGATCATAGCACACCCTGATATTATTGATAAGATCAAGAGGGTACAATTTGACGATGTATACCTAAGCAAAATGAGAGACGAGATACCTTTGGGAAAACGACTTGGTTTTGTACTGGAATAAGGAACGTTGATGCTTGAAAATTGGTTATGTGTGTCGAATGTGAAAGGCCTGAAAGATAGAATCCTAGAGGAAGCACAAAGTACTAGATACTAAGTGCACCCGGGAAGTAACAAAATGTACCGGAACTTGAGAGAAAACTTCTGGTGGAAAGGTATGAAGCGTGAAATGGCTAAGTATGTTTCTGAGCGTTCGGCATGTCAGCAAGTGAAGGCAGAAAGACAAGTACCTGCAGGTCTATTACAACCATTACCCATGTCAGAATGGAAGTGGGATAAGATTACGATGGACTTTGTTTCGAGATTTCCACGATCGCTGAACAAGAATGATAAGATTTGGGTTATAGTTGATAGATTGACAAAGTCAGCTCATTTTCTACTAATCAAGACGACTAAGCCTTTGAGGTTAGTAGAATTGTATATGAAAGAGATTGTGAGGCTACACGGGGTGCCGCAGTGATTGTGTCGGATCGAGATAGTAGCTTTATGTCGAGGTTTTGGGGTAGTTTGCAAGAAGTTATGGGTACGAAGTTGAGTTTCAATACCGCATTTCATCCTCAGACCGATGGCCAGTCAGAACGGATAATTCAGACCTTGGAAGATATGTTGAGACTGTGTGCTCTAGACTTTGGGAGTGATTGGGAGCACTACTTGCCATTAATTGAATTTTCTTATAACAATGGATTCCAGTCAAGTATTGGAATGGCACCGTATGATGCTTTGTATGGGTGTAAGTGTCGATCACCGGTTTGTTGGACCGAGGTTGGAAAAGAAGGTTGTTAGGACCTGAGATAGTGCAAATGACTACCGAGAAGGTGAAATTGATTCAGGAGCGACTTAAGGTAGCTCAGAGTCGTTATAAGAGTTATGCGGACTCTAAGCGACAACCGATGACATTCGAGGTAGGAGACTTTGTATACTTGCAGATATCACCGTCAACAGGCATTGTCTGATTTGGGAAACGGGGAAAACTTAACCCGCAATTTGTAGGACCTTTTGAGATCCTAGAGAGGGTAGGGCCAGTGCCTTATCGTTTAGCCTTATCAATAGAGTTGGAACATGTGCACAATGTATTTCACGTATCGATGCTGAGATAATGTATGACAGATACAAGTAAAATCATAATACCCGAACCATTACAAATTCAAGAAGACTTGAGTTACATAGAGCATCCAGTAGAGATACTAGACCAGAAAGAGAAAGTCTTAAGAACTAAGATAATTCCGATGGTGAAAGTACTATGGCGTAGTCACACAGTTGAAGAGGCTACATGGGAGAGTGAGGAAGAAATGAAGAATGAGTATCCGAACCTGTTCGATGTATGAGGTATAGGTTTGGGGATAAACTTCCTTTTTTGGAGGGGAGAGTTGTCACACCCGTTCCAAAAAGTTCATGATTTTAACATGCATATTTGAATTTTCGAAAATTATCAATGTTATTTGATAATTGAGATAAGTAGTTGACCGTAGTCAATGGTGGAGTGTCGGTTGAGGACACAATAATCGGAGAATCATGAGGCATCCGTATGATTAAATGGCATTTATATGTTTTAAATGTTATTTGACTTATCTGGTATTTCATGAATAGTAAATTTTACCTGTGTAGAGTAAACTATGATAATTTTGATACTGTTAAATATCATTTTGAGAAGTGTGGTGAGAACGTGAGCGATGCATTATATAAAAGGTAGGTTGTGTAGAGATTCCACGAAATATAGTTTTCGGACGTATTTTTGGACCCAAACGAGACTTAAACGAAAACTTTTACAAATTTTAGTTTTCACTCGTGAAGTAATAAAATGGACGTGTACGACATTTCAGGGAATAATTAGGAGTTTTGAGAACTCGTGGGGAGGTAAACGTAATTCCCGAGAGTCGTGCCCATATATAGAAACTCATGATTAATTTCATTTCTCCAAACCTAAATTGGAAATCAAGAGAGGGGATATTTGGGGATTTAGTTGCTACGAGATTTTCGACACAAATTGACGACCTTCCGATCGTTAGTTTTTCCCCAAATTCAAGATTTAAACTCGTAGAGGTAAGGCCTACATTTTGATATATATATATATATTAGGCCATGTTTGGTTACATTTTTATAAATGTCTTAATGTTAAAATTTTGGGGTAAATGCGTGTAAACTTGTAGGAATCGTTTGAAATTCAAAAATCGACGTCTAATTGATCTCCTAATTCATCCTTCAAAGTTGTAGGAAAATCACACGAGGTATGAATTCTAAGCCTATGAATTATAGGGAATTCCATGTTTTAACCATTGAACTTGATATTTTGGATCCGGGCAAAATTCATGTATTACGTATACCCGTTATTTATGCACATGAAAATGCGATCAAAGCACGTACAAATGTTTATGTGAGCATGTTATGTGTTATGTGGGTCAAAGGGGGGTTTAGTGCAATTCCATCCGAGGGTAAGCTCCTCAAAGTTTGAGGATTTTGAGAATTGATAGTGTGGTGTCTGGTATGGAGGAAGACCCAACCAGTGTACTAGATGCGTGGAAGAGGTGTGCCTTCCACGTCATTGGTTTCATTTACCGGATGGAAGCGTACTACTCACCTTAGCGACTATTTTGATGTGTTTCAAATGTTTAGAACATGAATTGTCATATAAGCATATGTTTAGAATTGTGCACTCAGTATATAGCTGAGCAGTGTAGTGTTACTCCATTGCAGGTGACAAGAAGAAAGGAAAGAAAAAGCGCGAAGAGTGAGACCGCGGGGACGACGAGGTTGAATCACTTTGTATATGTTTTAGGTTCCATTCCTTTGTCGAAAATGTAACTTTTGGAAGTTAAGACTTAAGACTGTACTTTTAAGCTTGGGAATGGTTTTATAAGGTTGTAACATGTGTAAAACTCCTTTTAGTTTTGTTATAATGAATCCGAACTTATGGATTCGTGTTTTGGAGCTTAACTTGTAAATTTAGCATTTCGGAGGAGTGTAATAGTTCTTTTATGTGTTTAATCAAAACAAGCCTTAGCTTGTTCCGTTATTGTTCTTTTCACATATTACCATGTCTTAATAATGTTCTTGAAAGTCTAGTATAGATGGTGAAATTTAAAAGGATAACCATGTTTGGTGGAAGGGAAGAAGTGTCTGTTGTTTGATGCCTTAGCAAGAATTCTACAGCATTGTGCAGGATTCTGCTAAAGGGTCATTCGACTGGTCGAATGGGGTCGCCCGACCGGTCGAGATGCCCCCTACCAGAATTCTTTTTCTATACCTTCCGAAAATTTTTGAAATGTTTTGATTAGTTCTTAGGGTACATTTGGGACCCCTTTCAACATAAAATCATTCGATTTGAAATATAATTACATTTTAAATTTTATACAGATCTTTCAACTCGGAGGGTAATGTTTCCTAAAGTTTTGTATACTTAAGGTTGTTTTAAAGTTCTTTTTTGCTGTGTATAGTTGTTAAATGGATGGATGAGCCTTGATGGCGTGCCACGTGTCCTATTTCCCCACGTTAGCAGGATGGGTCGTGACAAAATGCCGCAGGAAACTTCATAAACATGAATCCACCAGTTTCCATCTAACTAAATATCAAGTATGCATACAACCAAAGAAGTTTTTCAAACGTAGATTTTATATTACTATCTCACAAGTATTTTCATGTTCTTGATTTTAAACAAAGTCTATAAATCATAAGTTTAGACAAATAAATGTAAGATTCTGGGTTATTACACACACCCTCCCCGACACTCTCCTCAATCCTAAGGCAACACACAATCAGACAAAAGCAAGTAAGAACATAGATATAGATATTACTGTAGTAATAAAAAGCTAGCGAATGGTAATATAACGAGATTAATTCTCTTCTTGGTTCGCGGATTTAGAGAAGAAAAGAAAAGGGAAGCAAAAACCATTTCCACAGTGTTTTCCTTCACACTTGAACAGTAGCTGAATTTAAAAAATTTCAAATATTGTAGGAATTTAACAAAAGAGAATGAGAAATGACAGGTAATATTTAAATTTTTGATTTAGTTTTACTAATTCTATCCTTTATAATTTTCTCAAGTCTTTATGAATTGGTATGGAACTGATACCTAGTTCTAAATTCACATGGCATGGCAACATTAATGCATGACCCAAAAATTGAAGATTATTGCATTAGTACACCTATTACTGAAGATTCAAAAACCCAAGAGTGTCCAATTGAAAGCATGCATACAATTAAAAGTCAGGGGGAATTAGTGAAAAGAGAACGAGGCACATAGATAGTTTTTTTGAAAGGAGAATGAGCCACGTAAGCGCCACATGGAACAATATTGGAAGGCTTTTGGCCTTGATTTATATGTATATATATCCTTAGGCTATTCTTGGCTACTCCTTAATACCCTCCACCATTTACACATTTCGAACTGATCAATCCAAACAATCCCAAGAGCTAGAACCGTGGACCATCTTAGGCTTAAAGTCCATCCATTTTCATAAAAATCCATCAGCTTGTACTATAAACATAACATATTATTAATACTTATATTAGTCTAATGTAATTACATCAAAGTCCAAACCAATAACCCATACACATTGTCTCAGGTCCAAACCATTAGCAAGCATAATCAACTAAATTAGAATTAATCCCATATATACTTGAATAGGGTAATGCTTGGGATACAAAAGGGTCACAAATAGGTGCTCGAAAAATGATGTGGCATTCCATGTGTTTAATCTAACATAACTTTTAAGACATGTTCCTGGTCAAGTCAAACAGAAAGTAGAAGTTGAAATAAACATGATTCTACTTTATGCATTCCTTAAAAAAAAATTAAAATTAAGCTAAACTCATAAGTCAAGTCTTTGAGTGTATCCTTGAGGCTGCCTCAAATGTCCCTGTACAAACACTGTAATACATTCAAGAACACCAAGATGTATTAATAGGAAATTAAAACACATACAATGACTAGACACCAACTTAGAGCATCAAGTAACATAAAGGCTATGCCCTGAGGCGACAGCATAGGGCCTCATTTTTAGGCCTATTTTTTTTTTCTAATTACTTCCTAATTTCAATGAAACCTCTCATTTTTAGGCCTATTTTCTTTTAATTTCTTCCTAATTTCTATGAAACTTATCATTTTTAGGCCTATTTTCTTCTAATTTCTTCCTAATTTCTATGAAACTTATCATTTATAGACCTATTTTCGTTTAATTTCCTCCTAATTTCTATGAAACTTATTATTTTTAGGCATATTTTCTTCTGATTTCTTCCAAATTTCTATGAAACTTAGTATAGAGGCCTCATTTTTTATGCCCCTTTGAAAGTTCGCTTGAGGTCTCGGACAATTTTTGTCATTTCAGGGCCGGCCCTGGTAACATCTAAGACCAAGGGCTGATTATTTTTAATTTTTTCTTTATAACGTCCAAAGATCTCTCCTTAATAGCTCCCAATTTTTTTTTTCATACTCTACCGATTTGGATAAAAGAATCAGAAATAACAAGACCCTACTAACAAACCCCACCATACTACATATTTGTTGTACGCATTTGAATGATTTATTGATTTACAGAGCACACTACCTCATACTGGAATATCTAACCAACCATGACTGCTAATGTGAACATTCAAAGATGATTTAATAACATCCTGATATGACTGCAAATCTATGTGATAAATCTAAAATTGGCCCTATCTTATGACTAAGCGGTTCAAATCAGCAGCTAGTCCATGCCCCGGGCAAATCATGCACCACTCCTCAGAAGCATTAGCCCGAGCGGTTTAGTCTACTCATCATCCCGAGCGGTTCATCTACGACCCGGCCAATAGGTCGGGAAAACCGCACAGGCACATCCCACCGCGGGAACAGCTCATCCGGGCCCACAGGCATGATCCCGAGCATTACGGGCGGTTTCCTACTCAAGATAGAAGACTAATGAAAAGTGCAAGCTATTTCCTAATCCAATTAGGAAACCCCCACAATTAATGCCAACCTATATTAATTGGATTATGTTTCCTTATCCATGTACAAGTAGGTCTCTTACATCTATAAAAGAGACCACTCACCCCCCATGAAAAGGGCCAATTCTTTAGTCTACACATCACCTCTATAATTCACCATTATACGCATACACCCGGCCGGTATTATTGGTAGTGCCGCCCCTCTTTGTTGGCTCACCAGGCCCGCCGATGATCTGCTAGTGAACGTGCTCAGACACACCCGTGGACGTAGGTACCTTCATTAACAGGGCCGAACCACATACAAAAAATAGTCTCTCACTCTCTCTCTCTCCTTAAATTGCTTTACTTTACTCTTACCAAATTTTGACATCATCACTATGTAATATGCTTTTGATTTACCCTTTTTCTTGCACATTGTCACCACTGATACTAGTTAGCAGCAATTCATAACCATAAAGTCTATCTTCATGGTTTTGTTTAGTGTTGATATCCATTTTAACTTCAGATTAGGGTTATGTTGAAGAAGCCTGAGCTGCTCCTTTTATTATATTAATATATATATATATATATATACAAATCATCAAATCATCTTCAAGCTTGCACTAAAGTTTAATCAGATGCTATGTAATGACAAACATCAGTTTTGTAACTTCTGTTGTTCGAAAAAGAAACGGTTTTAAACACTTGGGTATTTGTGTACCTACTTTTCAATTACCTGCTTTTCAACTTGTGGTTATTATACGCAGCTACACCTACAATGGCTGCATAAATCACAAATTTACAGACTTGGACAGGAATGTGTAAAAGAGAGCAATCAATGCTAGAGAGAGAGATAAGAGAGAAGAGAAACGGTGGGATTGATTCAATTTTCAGGAAAGAAAACAAATAGATCTGAAATGTCAAAGAGAGTAACAATAGATCTATAACATAAACATACGATTTCCTACATATCTGAATAGATCTCAAGAAATTTGATATATTTTCGGATTTCCTGAAGAAAAAAAAATAAAACAGAGGTATCAAATATTACCTCTATCGAGATTCAAAAGGGAGTTTAGCTTTGTCCTTGGCGTCACCGCGTCGGTGACAGAATCGAGTCCTTCCTCCACTGGTGAATCCATGGCTTCGTCATTATCCTTCCTCCATGCTCGACCATGAGAGAGAGAGTGAGAGTGTGTACGAAAATGGCGCATCTGAGATAAGGAAGAGGAGGCGGTGGTTGAGAGAAGGAGGAGGAGGAGGAGGCGGCGGCTGAGAGAAGGAGGAGGCGGTGGCGACGTGAGCAGGCGACGGCGGTGTGGTGGTGGAGGGAGAGCTACGACGGAGAGCTCTTGGAGAAGAAAGGGGTTTGGGAATGAAGAGAGATTTGGGGATAAATCACAGAGAGGGTTTGGGAGCGAATTTTTAAGCGCCAAAACTTTTTTATGTCACCTTTTTTTAAAATTTACATGAAGCTTTGTTTACGAGCAATATAAATTCACTATACTATTTTAGAATTTATGTCACTTTTTTAGTAAACGACATAATAATTAAATAATTTATTTACAAAATTGCCCCGCATTTTTATTTATGTCAGTTTTTAAAAAAGTGACATAAATACATTATTATTTATGTCACTTTAAAAAAAAAGACATAAATAATCAAGTACTTATGTCACTTTTTTAAAAACTGACATAAATTCTTAAAAAGTGACATAAAAAGCTCCTGCAAGAAAAAATTATGTCACTCGAAATAAAAGTGACATAAAAAGTGACATAAATAGCCTTTTTCTTTCTAGTGATTTAAAAGATTTTGAATCTATTTGTGAGACATTTGCCAATCAAACGTGTGCACAAGAAATTATTTGATTAAAATTGTTTCCATTTTCTTAAAAAGATAAAGCAAAGCTATGGCTTTTATTTGTTAGACCTAGATCAATTAGCACATGATCCGCCATGCATGAGGAATTTCTGAAAAAAATTCTTTCTGAAGCATTTAACAAGCGACCTCATGTGTCAAATCAAGCTTTTTACCCCAAATGACAACGTAACTTTTGCTAAAGTGTGGGAACGTTTTAAAGACTTGCTTTTATCTTGTCCACGCCATGGTATGAAAAATGGCAAATCATGAGTTTCTTTTATGAGGGATTAACCACCGAGTCTAAGAAGCTAGTAGAAACAATGTGTCAAGGTGCATTCATGAGTAAAAGTGCAAACGAAGCTGTAACATATTTTGATTGGCTTGTTAAAAAATACACCTCAATGGTAGTAACGTGGAGTAGAGCGAGTAACGAGTAGTAAACCTGATAGAGCTAAACAAAAGAGATGTTCTTACTAAGGGTTGAGGATGAATTATCTACTCAATATGAACAACTCTCTAAGCAAGTGGAGGTATGAACTAAAGAATAACAGAGCAACCTAGAGTAATGCATCAAGAAGAAGTGTATGGTAACTATAACATGGTAGGACATCTGGCACACACATGCCCTAATATACCTGTTCATCAAGAAACACCGCATATGGATGTTAATGCGATGAATAACTATAAGGGTCCTACAAATGAATATGGTGGGTATAATTGGAGGAATCATCCCAACTTAAATAATTGGAGATTTGGAGCAATTCCAGCCCCGGATAACTTTAATCCACTGCCCGAAAAAAATCAATTCTTCCAACATAATCAAAATTAATATCAACCACCTCCTCAACAATATAAGCAACAATTTAATCAACAACATCAGCCCTCACAACAACAGAACTATTAAGGAAACAATCAAAATAGTTCTAATGTTTATGTGCCTCCTCACAAGAAGAATAGGAAGACCCGAACCACCTAATGGTGCAACAAATGGTTCAGGGTATGGGAAAACTCCAATCAACTACAGAAAGAATGAGTAATCAATTTGAACATAAAGAAAAAGGGGTTTTCCAGCTCAGCCACAAGAAAATCTTAGAGGTCAGCCACAAAATTTTGCCCAAAATACTGTTTGGGAAATCAAGAACAAGATAAAGCTATAACAACCTTGAGAAGTGGTAGAGTTGTAGGGCAAGATATCTTTCCTCCTGAAATAGATAAAGAGAACAATATTGAAGAGAGTAATGTGGAGGAAGTAGTCGAAAGGATAATGATAACGAAGATAATCAAATCCGCCAAGAGAAGACTGAGAGGAAAGAAGGTAAGAGAGAAGAAGAGAAAACGTCTGAATGCATTCCTCCAGCCCCTTACCCAACAAGACTTAAGAAATGTCAAGATACTAAGAACCAAGAATTCTTAGAACTTTTTAACAAGTAAATATTAACTTTCCTCTCTTAGATGCTATATATCATGCACTTGCCTATGCGAAGTATTTAAAAGACTTATGCACTATTAAACACAAGCCGAGTGGCTGACCAAGTAAGTTCGATATTTAAAAATAATTTACCATCTAAATATCAAGATCCTAGTACGCCAACGATTGCGCATTATTGGAAACCTAAAGATCGACCATGCATTACTAGATTTAGGAGCTGTCGCGCCCGCCCAGAAGATGGGGGCAACCCCCTTGAGGGTAGGCGTAACAGGAGCTAGTGTCAACTTACTTCCATATTCGGTCTACACACAGTTAGGATTTGGGGATCTTTGTAATACCCTTTATTTTCATATATATAATAATAAATGAGATTCAGTATATTTTCCTTGACTATTCATGTAAACCTATTCCCAATCGATTGAGAAGTTCTCAATCGATTGGCTTAGTGTCTTTCTCAATCAATTGAACTTATCTAAATCGATTGACATGATGTCTTTCCCAATCGGTTAAACTATTTTCAATTGATTGAAACTCTGTCAACATGAATCCATGACGTGGATCCTATCCCAATTGATTGCACCTACTTCAAACGATTGAACATTTTCCACTTGTTCTCAATCGATTGAACTAATGTTAATCGATTGAAAAAGTTGTGATCTTTATCCCCAGTTTTGCATAGGAACTGCCACCGGTACCCCTTCCTACCCTATATAAATGTGGTGTTCGTGTGTATAGGTGTGTTTGGCAGTCCAGAGAGTTTAGAGAAAGAAGAGATATGTTAGTATACATATACACACACTCTTATATATATACACACTCATACATTATACATATATATACACTGACTGTCAAGAGAGAAGAGAAGAAGAGGAGAGAAGGTGAGAGAGAGTGAGAGAGAGAGAGAGAGAGAGAGAGAGTTTTCCATTAGAGCTTTGAAGCTCCAACTCACACCAAACACCCCCTTGATCCTTTTGGTGAGTTTTAAAGTCACTCAGTAGCATATGGGTATTGTATTTATAAGTGTTGATGTGAAGGAATGGACCCAAATACACCCCAGAAGTTTAGTGCGTCACTGCCCAGTTTGTGGAAAAGAAAACACTCTCAATCGATTGAACTTTGATTTATCGATTGAAGTTGTTCAATCGATTGAAAAGGATTTCAATTGATTAAATTACTTTCACCCCAATCGATTGAAAATGACTTCAATCGAGTGAGACCACCTGTATCCCAATCGATTGAAAATGACTTCAATTGATTGGAACTCATAGAATATTGTTGTTTCCTTGTTGTTCATAATACACACTACTTAGCTATTAAATATCGATTCATGCGTTCTATATGTGATACTGATGAATAAGAAATAATGGGACGCGATAATGAGATAACGTTGTGAGTAACATATTAAGATTTGGAGTATAAGTTAACTGTCAATCCTAATCCAGTTTGATAATCCGTTCATTTTATTCAAAGTAGTCAAGCCACATGGGAATGTCATGTATCAGTAATAGTGAAATGTTAAGTAGGTTTGGTAAGTTCTGGGAGGATTACGGGGACAGGCGTTGGCCAATCATATGTCCTTAAAAGTGGTTGACTGAGCATATGTTCTTAAAAGCGGTGGACCAAACCAATGGCCCTAAGAAAGCTGGTGATCTAATCACATGCCCTTAAAAGTGATGGACTGAGCATATGTACATAAAAGCGGTGGACCGTGATCACTGGTAGACGTCGTTAAGTAGTGGTGATAGAAATGATCTGTCTTTGCTCGAAGCGTTATATCCTTGACTTGCGGTGGACTGTGCATATGTTATTAAAAGTGGTGATGGACTGACATGGTGTCGATGACTTGCAATGGATTGTGAATATGTTCTTAAAAGTGCTAGACAAATCATTGGTGTATCCCGGAGTATTGCAATCAAGTCTATTCATCTATGAGTCAGATGTTGTAGGATCTTGTACACAAGACGTGAGTAATAGATTAATAATGAGATGGGAATGAAGATAAAAATATTATTAATAGAACTATATTTTATGCCCTTACTAACTTGTAATTACATTATACCTATGATACTGCGTTAGTTTCTTCTCACTCAACTTTCAGTAAGCTAGAGGCTTTCATGCATGGACATTCCCCGTCCAGACTATCCTGCTGCTTACAATGCAAGTGGCCAACCTTATAATGACGGATACTACCCAGAGGAGGGGTATACGGGAGATGGACCTACTAGAGTAGGAGACACCAGAGAGGACTATTATGCTGACGATTATGTATACGCCAGCTGAATACATATGATAGATTATAGTTTCTATTTCCGTCTGTTTAACTTTGTTATTATATTTTTGTAGTAAGGCATATGTTGCCTTCAGACTTTTTAATATTATGTTCTAACTCTGATGTAAGAAGTTAAGGATCTTGTAACATGATGAGTTTAGTTCCTATTACTATTTTATTCCTCCTTTGTTATTTAGAACAGCGTGGTGTGGACAATTCAGTGACTTCACCAGTCATTGCCTATGGACCCAAAAAAGAATTTTATTTTCTCTATTTTTGTTGTTCCGGGGCGTGACAGGATTTTTGGTATCATAGCCAAGATTGATACTTTCGCTCACTAATTATCCCACACCATCTGATATTAGCATTTTAAAGATCCCTGAGATATGAGCATTAAGATAAGTTCGTCATTATGATGTTAGATAGTTCCTTACAGGTTAGCATGGATCTAGATTTTCATAAGTTTGTGCATGATACATACGGAGGACACGTGATCCATGGGGATACCATGGAGCCAACTGACCCAGAGCGTTACTATGAGCGCATACGTCGTACTGCAAGTCGAAATTTAGAGGAGGATATGTGGAAGACACTTTATGATGACGGACGGACCCACCCTACTGAGATGCATATGGACGCATGTCATTACGCGAGGACTGGTGAGGCGATATATCACAAGATGACTCGGTTGATCCAGAGTTAGCTGGAGATGGATTCTATTGAGCTACGACCTATATTAGGAAGGCTCGTCCTTTGGGCAGTACATGCAACAGCAGCATCGGTACCTAGAGTACCAATGCTAGGGCCAGTAGAGCCTAAGCCGATAGGGAATGATGAGGAGGATGAGGATCCTGCTAAGGATATGGAGCCAGAGGACGAGGAGCATGACGAGGACTTAGATGACAATGGAGAGGGGGATCCAGAGGAGCCAGAGTATGCACCTAAGGAGGACCTAGAGTTGGCTGATATGGATATCATAGCTGGAGGGGATGTTTTAGTAGCCGAGGGAGATGAGGATGCTGAGGACGAGGAGCCAGAGGAGGCAGTTGTACCTGAGTCACCTGTAGGGCCTATATCACAGATGTCTGCCATTGCACACATGGCAACTGTATGGGTAGCGGAGATGGCCGCATAGCCAGACGGTATTTTGGAAGATGTACTTGTTCGAGTGGATAAATTTATTTTTCCTACGGATTTTGTGGTATTAGACACTAAACCGGTCTCTAATCCAATTTCATAAATCACTATGAGTTTTGGTAGACCTTTTCTAGCAACCATAGATGCTACTATTCGTATAAGGAGTGGCATAATGACGTTGGTTTTCGGTGATATAACACTAAATGTTTAAAAAAATTCTAATCCTCATAATAAATCAGAGGAAGAAGGAGCTGAAGAAGTAAACTATATAGAATCTTTATTACAAGAAAGTGTTAAATTGATAAGAGAAGAAGAGGAAAGCAATGTAATGGAATTTACCTTTTTGAACAAATATATTCAAGACTAAGATGACGAAATAATTAGGGAAGCTATGTGTGCAATACGTTTCTAACCCTTACCACCTAAGACTACATTAGCCGTGCCATCTAGCGAGATTACAGTTGCCAAGCTCACTCAGGCTAGCTTCTTTCTCACTGGAGTGACCACTTCGCTCGAGCGGGCCTCCACATTTTCTAAACTTGTTGAGAAATTAAGGCCAATTTTAATGACTTTCAACTTCGGTAGCACAGGTATGGGGTGCGGGGATTTGCTAATTTTTCAAAAAGTAAAAGTGTAGGTGCGGTGTGAGTATTTGGATAAAGTATTAAAAATATACTTTCATATAGTAGTATATACAAATTATTTTATAACTGTTAGTGCATTAGTGTAGACCTTAGATATTTGCTATTTTTTTTTTTTTTATTATTTATCTTGTAAAACCCCAAAGTTTTTAAAATTATATGAAGAACTTGTATTAGTTTTAAAAAAAAATGCTACAAAAAAGCTCCGGTCACACTCCAAAAGAACTCAAAGAATCCATCACGGAGCACCCAGTACGGACGCGCGCTAAGTGCGGGTGCGGCAGCCTTTTCGAAGAGTCTATGTTTCATGGCTTTCAACCAAACATAAACCATTCGCTCATTTGTCATTTGTTATTTGTCAAATCAGAGAAAGAAAGTAGACTTAGAACCGTTGGCAACAATATTTGGAGTCCATATGTGATTATGAAACTTCAAAAGTGATTATAAAACTCCAAAAGTGAAGAATAAATCATTTGGCAAACCTGTTTTTATCTACAACTCACTCGCAAAACAATAAAAATACAGGTCAAGGGCAATTTTATTCTTGGCAAAGATCAAAAGCAGGATTTTTCAACTGAATTACAAAAGCATAAACTGTTGCCAAACAGGCCCTACAACCAGCAGTTTTAGCAGGCTCCCAATTTAGAATTTAAAAACTTCCCCAACCCAATCTAATATTCGGGCCCACCATCCCAAATTGGGCCAACCCAATTACATACTTAAAATTGCCCACTCTCCTAAATGAAATCATTTAATTTCTTCAATTTTAAATTAACTAACTTTGAAAGCACCACCAAAAAATGGTTTCTCTGCGTTTTCCTTTCTCGTTTTCTCAGCCCCCAAAACTACCCAACAGGGGCCCCACTCGCTCCTTCTCCGTCGCCGCCGCTGCCGTGGTCGCCGGTGCCGGTGTTGCCGCCGGCATTGCCATCTCCAAAAACCCAATAAACCCATTCAATCTCTTGCTTTCCAATTTCTCTCTCTACAACCTTCACTCTACTCCCCTTTGGGGCTCACTCTCTCTCGCCGAGAACTCATCGCCGGTCACCGAATCGAGAACCGGCGTCTCATTCCCGGCGATTCTGAATGATTCTCAGAGGCTTCTCGGAATTGGGTTGCGGAAAAAGAGGATATTGGGGTTGAAAAACATTGATGTCTACGCATTTGGTACTGCATTTCTCTTCTCTAGCTTCTCTAATTTCTCAGCTGTCAAGTGAAATTTCTTACATTGTACACTTTTTTTTTTCAATGTGGGTTTCACATTATACACTTTTTTGAATTTTGTGTTGCATAATTTACTGATTGTAATTGCTCATAATTTGAAGAATTTTTGTGCTCTAATAACCAGTTCTATATTGGGTGAAGCTGATTGATTCTTGAAACTCCTTGAGTTAAAGAGAATTTCAGTTTGTAAGAAAATTGCCATTTAGTGGCATTGGGTTGGTGCATTTTGTGATATCATTAGTCAATGTAATTGATGCTTTAAAATGATGAATTATCGCCGGAATGTCTTCAAAGTTTATAATTAACACCTATTTACTACGATTAAAATTGAGGCACTCAAAGCTTGTATGTGAATGATCTATGTGGTTAGAGACTCGCCTCCGATCAACTTGTGATATACACTAGTCTTGATTTAAAAGCTCATTAATTATTGTGCTAGAGTTAAACTCTTCTTGATAAGTAGATGAGCATCCCAAGAATATGAAAAGAACCTCAGACTCAAGCTCGGGTCAAGATTGGCATTCTTAGGCCTTGCTTGAGATCCGCTTCCAAGATAAATGATCCAAAGTTGTTCACGTTGTGAAGCCCAATTAAGTTTCCATTAGAGCTTAAGCAACCCAGTACTTAGCTTGTCTGAAGCATTAATGGTTACCGATACTTGAATGATGATATTTGTTCTGATTGCATTTTGGTACTTCAAACATTTTGCTTCTCCAAAATTGAGTATCTATGAACCTTAGAATACCGTAAAGCTCGTTCTTCGAACAAAGTAGTATATAGTAACTAGTTCATTGTTTTAGTTTAAGCCAGACTTGCATAACTTGCTCAATTTACCTTGATATTGGTCAGCATAAACATGCTATGATGTCCTATACCCTTCTCATGAGTCGTATTTATCTTAAATGCGTTTTTTGGCTTTACAAGTATATATTACTGTTACTTAAAGCAGAAATATTACAGGGATGGCAGTAGATTCGCCATTGTTTTCTTAAACCCGCCTTGTGCCATTTCGCAGGTGTTTATGCCGATGACGGTGATGTAGAGAAATTTCTATATGAGAAATATGGGAAACTCTCCCTCTCTGAACTAAAGGAACATGAATTACATAAAGATCTCATGGAGTCTGATATATGCACGACTGTTAGACTTCAAATAGTTTACGGAAGATTAAGCATCAGTTCTGTACGTAGTGCTTTTGAAGAGTCTGTGGGAAGCAGACTACAAAAGTTTGGGGGATCAGAGAACAAAGAATTACTTCAAAGGTAAGCCATTCTTTTACCATGAGCATTGCTACCATTAGGTTACGTACACGACAAACTTATGCACGAAAATGCTTTTGGGATTCATAACTTTTTTTCTGAACTACTAAGAGTCAATTTGGTATTGCTGTGGGTACAAGAGACCTTTGCTTTTGTAGATTTTTGAAAAAACAGAAATGGCTGCTTCTGCTCTATAAGCTGCTTTTTGGCTTTAAAGTGGAACTGATATTTAGAAGAGCTGTGAAAAAGTTTTTGCGAAATGGACTCAAACCTCTCACTAATCCCAAATAACTGATTGTTGGTCCCACATAAGCTAATTCAAATGGGCTCTAAGAAGTTGAAGATTTGGATTTTTTTTTTTCCTTTGGTCTGTTTGGCTGTATGGTTATTATAATTACACCGTTTAGAACCTTTCGCTTTACTTTGTAAGTTATATAGGTAGCCCAGTGTGCCTATGACTATGAACAAAGACATTCATCCTGTTTGGTTTGGTTATGAATTTCTGGCTCTTGTGGTTATCATAATTATACTGTTTAGCTTGTGTGGTTTGAGTATGACTATCTCTTCGCATACGATTATGTTGCTATACGGTTTGGTTTGTCTTTCTTAGCCAAGTGCACCTATAAGCATTCATCCTATTTGGTTTGATTACTATGATTTTCCTTGTCCTTACTAGTTCTTACCGTTGTAGATGGTGTGATATGTTAATGAAATTTTCGTAAGCTTTTGATTAGAAAAATAGAACTCTATATATTCTCATTTATTAAGGAAACTTTTCCAAAGAAGTAATTTATGTTCTAGACTCACAGATTTTTTCTTACAGGTTCACCTCCCAATTTAGAGATGAGTACAAAATACCGCGGGGATCTATTATAGATCTCTCAAGGGAAAAGGGTCATGTACTTCGGACATCAAGTAAGATATATCAGATTTTTCATTTTATCGAGTTTATCTCGTCTCAGTTACTGGTGCAATAATTATCCGTTCTGCCAAGGACATACAAATTTGATGAGCTTCTCCTAAACTGTAGTTGGCGCAATTTTATTTTATTTATTTATTTTTTTCTAGTTTATGAAAGGAAAGGGAGAAGATTTGAAAGACAACTACCTCAGGACTTGGACGTTATTACCCAACACATACGCTATAATTAAAGTTTGAATGATTATTAGCTCTTTTTTCATGAATTTTTAATTGTGGAAGTGTATGATGCAAAATAGGGTCATCTATCTCATTGCAAGTCAGTTGTGATAGAAAAAGTAGCTTCTTTAGGATCACAAAGTTGTAAAAGAGTACGTACCTGGACCACAAAGATGATTTAGTGTCTTAGATAATTTAGTAACCTTTAACGCACCTCGTGAACATGAATCCCAGCAAGATGTCAGGAACTTTAAGAATTTGTTTTATTCAGATTAGTAAAATGTGTACATGTTGGGAATTTAAGACGCGGAACAAAATTCCCCCAAATAAACACATACACATGAACAGTAATTAAACAAGCACACCAAAGAAAAGACACACAGATTTCTACGTGGTTCGGCCAAACACCTGCCTACGTCCACACTCGAGAGATCCATTCTTTCACTATTGAGTAAAACATGGTACAAGCTACATGAATTAAATCCCATAACTCAAATACAAAACCCTTGTACTCTCCCTCCTCAATACCCCAAAGAACCTGACACAATTAATCAATGTAACATAGAGAAATCACAGAGATAAAGAAATACTCATCCCTACCTCACATCCCTATCATTGTGAACAACCTTCACAGAAAACCCCAATGATTAATATCTCTCTCACCCTAGACCATGCATCCCCATGAGGGGAGACCCCCAACTTGGTACACCAAGGGCTCTCGTAAATTCCTATACAACATCCATATATATATAGAGTTTGAAACCCATTACTTATTGGACAAGTAATACAACTCTATCATAAAGGAAACCAAATCACAATAGAAATCTGCCAAATCACAATCCCTAAATTAATGGGATTATCCCACATGTGATATAACCCCAACAGTACATGGGTTCCAAATAGGATTGAATTGCGAAAATTCATTTGCTTGCTGACCCCACGTGCAGCAGATTAAACCTTTATGATTATCCCTGTATAACTATGGCTTAGCTTATTTAGTGAATTTTATTTCCTATCATCAAACTCCACCATGTGGGTAAGAACAAGAAAAGCAAAGAGTTAAAAATTTTCCAAATGATTTGTCAAATAAAGCTGTTTTTCTCGAGTTTTACTTCTTGATAAAAGCATTTCATTGATTGAGTTACGGAGTGTTTGGAATGACATTTGCGGAATGCATTCTCACCAATTGTAATCACTTCATCCTATTCATTATAAATTTATTATAAAGATGCATTAATGATAATGTTTTTACTCTTTTACAAAAGCTAGTCTTACTCGCTTCTGCTTTTAAGTTGGAGATGGTCTCTTTCACACGAGGACATGAGTTGGGGGTTGCAGAACTCCATGCTTCTCAACTTCTAGAGCACATAACCCTCCATCTATATAATGATTTCATCTCCGTCTCTACCCTCTTTCGGGTTTTCTTCTCTATGCATATAAACATATCAACATTGGAAAAAACAAAAAAAAAAACAAAAACCACTTCCGTGCCAAACGGAGCATTGTTCAAGGGGTGTGGGTGCATTAAATCTATGGAGAACTAGTACTTCTAGTTATCTGCCTCTGCAAAAGCAATTTCAGTTAATAGTTCTTGTGGTGCATGACTCAAGGAGTAAAAAGATTATCTTGCTACGTACTTATCGCTGCTTATTTACGATGAACCAAGAATATCATATTTATATTGTTCTTGTTAAATTGTGTAGTTGATGGAAAAGAGGTGGGAAGTATCCAGAGCAAACTCCTTTGTCAATCACTCTTAGATCTATACATCGGTGACGATCCATTTGATCGAAAAGCCAAAGAGGACGTCGAGCTTAGCTTGGCCTCTCTCCTTCAGAAATAGGTACACGAGGGTCGAAGCTATTCAGAAGCATGTCACATTGTATGCGGTTAAACTTTAAACTTTATCCTCCACAATATTAAGTTACTAGTTGTGAGATAAGCAGCTTTCGATTACATCAGTTTGAAGAATTTTTCTAATTTATGGTTTTAATATAAGATTATCGACCGCGAGTTTATACCAAAAATGGTGTTGTTATGAGCTTATCCGTATTTTTGGTTGTGTCTGTTTGGGACATAAGTGTATTAAGTAGTCATCGAAGGCTCCGTGACAAGCGTAAAATTAGAACTTCTTACTGTCTGCTTGAATCTCATTACCAACTTAGTTCTCAATTCTCATCTTAGGTTATATGACTTATATTAGATTTTATGTACTCGTTTTTGTCTTTACGAGAGAGAGAGAGAGAGAGAGTGTGTGTGTGTGTGTGTCTTCGGGGAAGGCAGCATTTCTCTTCCCAAGTTGGGTAGAAAAAATGAAGACAACAAAAAAAAAAAACCAGTCAAATTACACTTTACACCCTTATACTATACCCATGTTTTCAATCGGATACACATTCTTGTCTTTTTTTGTTTAATCAAACCCTTGAACTTCAAAAATTCATTAAATCAGACCCAAAGCTTGATGCTGTTGGCTTAAACTAACGAAAATTGTCATGAGACTTGCGTGTGATGCTATCCTATCACAGATTAGGTTGAGACAAACAAATGAATACTGCAAAAATAATGTAGGGGTGGATTTACTTGAGTGCAAATGGGGGCTGAAACCCCCCAAAGTTTTGGAAAATTTTGAACATAATGCATAATTTTTTTTTTTTTTGGCATTCTTAACACCCATAAAATTGTAGAAAATTTTGGCTGCTCATATTGCCAGAGCATTTTTCTCTAATGCCAGAGCAACCCACAATTTTTCTAATGGATTTTTAACATTACTAACGGATTTTTACCGTTACAAATGAAAAAGTGTTAGAATTTGCTCTGGCATTAAAGAAAATGGCTCTGGCATTATAATTTCCCAAAATTTTTAGTTTGTGTTAAATTTTATAGCACTACGGCCACTACCTTATAATGGAAAAAAATATAATCCTAAGCCCACCCTACTTAAATATTTATATATACACACAATTTTGGTTTGGATTGAAGTATACTTATTGTAATAATAATTGCAATCTAATCTACCCTATATCATGAGCCAAGTGGCCAGCCGAGTTGGCCAGAGCTCTTGGTCTCTCAAAGGGAGTTCAAGGGTTCGAAAACCCCGGGGGCCATATGAGTAAGTTAGAATGACGAATCTCAAGTAGCTAGATGAACCGTATAACAAAAGTATGGCATGGGTTCAAAACCTGTTGCCCACTCACCTTCTTGATTTACTTGATGTGTATGTTACGAGGGCGGTGAACGTGTCAGGGTTTGTCTCCATATCCTGGTCCATAGAGAGGGCAGTAGGATATTTGTTTATTTTGCAATGCTTTATTAATTTATTTTACAATGCTCTTCACAAGGATTTCACCCGGCCACCTTAGGACACCTCTCATCTGACCGAAAACATAGTGATGGGACACAACTTCAATATAATTCCTTCGGTATCTTTGGTGTTGTTTTTCGCACATGAATATGAGTAAAAAATAGTCTGAAATTACAGTTTTGTTCAAATTTTTTTTTGTTCATGTGAGGGGAGTAACACTAAATTATATACTGATAGAAATGTACTAAAAAATTTTCCATGGTGATATAGGCGGAGCCAAACAACGTCTTTTTTGTACATACATATCTTAGCTAAAATGTGGTCATTTGGTCACATTAGCAAGGGTATTAGCTGTTATTAATTGGGGGATAAAATGAACACCATGATAAAAAAAAAAAAAATTGACATTTTTCCTTTTTTTTCTTATATTAGTGTCAATATCCTAATTTTTTACTGTGGTTTTTATTTGATTTTAAAAAAAAAATTTTGATTGAAAATTGGGAGAGCTACATTGTTCAATAAAAATTGACTTTCGTACGCACACCCATGGACGCAAAAACACCTATATGTATAGCTCTTTTTTTTTTTTGGTTGGAAAATACTTTAGCTATATATATATACTAGTACTGTTCTCGATTATAACTAATTACCATGCCAATGTTTTTGCAATCGTATATCTATCATATGTATGATAATCCTAAACAATTAGAATGTATCATAAGACTTTCCCACGATTAAAATATATGAACGGATGTCATCAGCATTACTTAATGTCCAATTCATTCGTTTTGGGCGAAGGTACTTAATATTTAAATTTCATATCCAAAATTGAAAGAAATTTGGACAAATTTAGCTAATAAAAAATAAAAGAAGGCTATATGTGTAATCATGTGAAGGAGAATTTAGATAAAAAGTAATGGATAACATCGCCTACACATCAATGAACATATTTTAGGACTACACTTTAATAAAAATTTTGGGTAATTCTATTAACACCCACCTATTTTGCTCTTTACACCAATCTACTCTCTGCACACTCCGCTTAAATTTAAAACATAACAACTTACTTTCTACACCCACCATTCTTACAAAAATACCCCTACATTAGAAATGTCAATTTCACTAACCCTTACATGATTTTCTCTCTCCGCCACACCCCTCCACCGCTGCCGACCACACCATCAACTACATCGATCATAACGCACTGAGCCCAACAGACTAACAAAGAGAAGATGCATCACCATTAATAAGTTCAGAAAATCCGAGTCCAAATGATTTACATCAATACTTGTTTTTTGTCCATTATTTTCAAGATCCATAACTGAAAAAATTGGGAATGGAGTGATTTCAATTTGTTTACTGGATGTTTTGGATTCAATAACATAAATCAAATTGACTGTTAATCTAATGACTTGCACTACGTTTTGGGAGATTTGCTTGCAAGTGCTCATTTGCTTGAGTTATGAGCCTCATAATTAATCATGGAGCCTATGACCTCTAATCTGAGTGTATTTGCCACATCCAAAATCCATACTTCTAGGTGTGGGGTTTTCTTGGTTGGTGTTTCAAAGGTAACACAGAGAGAAGAAGAGAAAGTTGAGGATCTTGACTTATCCTTAAATGTCATTTTGTATAAGGGTAAAATTGTATTATAAAAAGTTCATTTAAAAGTGAGTGCAGAAAGTAAAATAGGCGAGTACGAATAGAATTTCCCAAAAATTTTATCCCAAGTGTCTAGCAAGTTGGTTAGGTCAAGATGCGTGGGTCTCATGGCTCTAGCAAACCAAATCTAGAGCTTTGGTAAGGGTTCGAATCTCACTAACAACTTGCCTCTTGATGTAAATGGTGCGTGTGTGGAGTCGTTGCACGTGCTTGAGGTTTGTCCTTGTTTTCTTCTTCGATTAAGGGAAACAAATATTGATCCCCAAGTTGCGAAGAAAAAATAAGGGTATTTGTCCTTGTATCCAAAAAATAGAAAACACTTCAATACACTTTTCTTTTCTTTTTTCGTTTTTTGTTTTTATAAAACTTTCCAAGATACTATTGGGCCATGTTTGAGACACATTGGCGCACTTCTACTTGTCAACCAATCACGTGTTAAAAAAAAAAAAAAAAGGAAATGTACATAACAAAATATAGCTAAGCTTTTATCATTTCCATGATGTGTGTAGCGTACATAAGGAAAGAAATGACCCTTGTGTTCTAAGATGGACGCTCATCCATATCGATCAATTTTCGCCTGGGTATTCTTATGGTAGTCTTGTTTTGGTTTCAGCTGTTAATACTTACTTACCTCACTACAATAAAATCAGATATTTTGCGACGCTGTTGCGCGTCGCTAATAATAATGATTAGCGTCGCATATATTATTAAGACGCCAAATAGCGTCACTAATAGCATGTCGGATAATTGCGGCCGGGATAATAAATTGACGCGTCGCTAATAAAAAGTCTTATTTGCGACGCACTTCGGCGTTGCAATTAATTATAAAGCACGTGGCTAATAGAATCTTAGTAAACACAATTGCGTCGCTAAAAGTGGATTATTAGACCCGTCGCAAATAAGCTGTAAAATTATCAACCATGCTATTGTGCGTCGCTAATAAGTTAGTATTTGCCACGTGCTAATACGTGGCAAATAATTATAAAGTTAGTAATTGGACAGTTTATCCGCCATGCTAATGCATCGCTAATAAACCCGTATTTACCATGCACATGTGCATGACAAATAATCATTCCAAGTATTCCGACATTATCAACCACACTGTTGTGCATCGCTAATTACCTATTTGTCACGCAATATTGCGTGGCAAATAGTAAAGGTTAGTATTTAGGACTGTAAGACATATTGTGGTCGGGCCATACGGGCACCCACATGTTATTGGACTGGGTTCAATAAGACCTGGCTTGGACACCAAGTTACGGGCTTTGGAGTCCCAAGCCTGTTAGGTTTTCATTGTGCTTATATATATATATATATATGTGTGTGTATTACACATTGAAAACTTAAGGAGACATAAAATCTCAGCCTCTCTCTCTCTCCCCACGGTTTCTCTCTCTAGCCTATCACCACAAGGACTTGGGATCTAGCGCGTGACTGTCATGGGAATGGCTCAAGAAGCGTCCTCTACGACCTAGGCGATGCATAAGAGAGTACACGGAGACAACATGGAGCAGCAGTTCGTGGGTGAAGACGCCGGGCTTGTAACAACACTGTTCGGCGATCCGTCGGGCTATTCCGCTAGGTAACGAACCTATACCCGACTCGTATGCTTGCGTGCATATTATCTACATTGGTATCAGAGCCTGTAGGTTGTTGATTCGCCCATAGATCACCCGAATTGAATCTGCCATTAAAGCTTCAAGCAAGCTTTTATGAAAACTTTGAAAATTTGATTTTAAAGTGGGTCTATATCGAAACTCCAATAAGGGTCCAATTTTTGGGCATGGTTGTGTCCCATATATTCCCTAGAGTCCCTCCATAAAGTCCCATGGCCTGATTATCTCAAACGAGTGAGATATTGCAAAACCTAATTTTTTGGATCAATAAAAACGAATTTTGTTTTCCAACTTTGATCCAATTTTCTGGAAGATTTACTCGATCAATGTCTCTGTTTTTTGGCTTAAAATTGTAGTACTCCGTGAGAGCTTTCCAACGATATAAAATTTGTAAACTTTGGATCAATATTGAAGGAGATACGAGCTTGCAAAGTCGGGGGGGGGGGGGGGGGGGGGGGCTGCTTTTGCTACAATTTTTTTAGGGTTTTTGGTGAAGAAGAAGACCCAGCAGGGCCTCGCCCACTCGCGCCGGGGAGAGTGGGACCCACTCGTCGGCCTACGGTGGTCTGGCGACAGTGATTCCGGCGAGTGTGGGTCCCCCTTGGGGTCCCAGTCCTTAATATATTTTTTACTAAAATATTCCAGAAAAGCATTTAATTATTTTATAATTAAAACTGTTTCTGAAATTAAAATAAGAGTAATTCTTTGGTGACAACTTTCATACAACTTTCATACAACCTCTGAAAAAGATGTGTCTATCTCTCTCCTGTGATGTCATTGGACCCCACAGTGACACAGGAGAGAGATAGACACATTTTTTAGGAGGTTGTATAAAAGTTGTATGAAAGTTGTCACCAAAGAATTACTCTTAAAATAAATAGTTTTTAATAGCTTAAATATGTTTTAATTGCTTTAATATTCCGAAAAAATGTGGAAAATTAATTTTTTATTTTTCCTATCTTATGGACATTGTGTGGGACTAGAAATAATTTTATGGTAAATTGTTTCATTGATATTAGTATTTTAGAGCATTAAATATGTGTTTTATATACGTTTTTAATTGCTTAAAATATCCAAAATTACATGTTAATTTTTGAAATTAATATGTAGTGTCTAGTACACTGTAAGGGACTCTAAGATAATTTTTTGTGTAAATTATCATGTATTTATGGTATTTTAGAGCATATAATTAATGTTTATGAATGTTTATTTAATTGCTTAAAATGGCCATAATACATTATTAATTTTTGTAATTAATGTGGGACATAAGGGACACTGTTTGAAGACCATGTAAAATTTTGTGAGACCCATAGATAATTTTTGGTAAATTATCTCAATCATATTAATATTTTAGAGCATATAATTGTGTATTTTTGTACGCATGTTAAATTGCTTAAGATATTCTTATTGATTGTTAGTTCAAGAAATTAACACAATATGTTTAGAACACTAGTGGTAGCTTGAGATTTTAGTGGATTTTCTCACTCTTTGGGACATATTTTAGAGCATATATATTGTGTTGAATATGCAATATTAATTGCTTAAAATATAACCAATTAAAGTTGTTAATTCTTGAATTTGAAGTTTAGTGTTCTTGTACACTGATTGGAGACTTGAGAAAATTTTACGAATTATCTCATTTTTGTTTTGGTATTTTAGAGCATAAAATTTATGCATATGGGCATTTATTTAATTACTTAAAATAGCCAAAATAGATTATTAATTTTTTGAAATTAATATGGGGTGTTTGGAACACCATATTAGACCACTAAAAATCTTTGGAGAACAAATTCTTGAATTTTTTGTATTTTTGGGAATTTTTGTTGCTCATAGTTAATTTTTTGTTTAACTAGATCAATTTATTATGTTAAATTGATTCAAAATGTTTTTGGGCCTTGGTGAAATTCCGGAAATTTTTATTTATAATGAAAATTTTGTTTTTCAATTAATTAAATTTTCCATAAGGTTTTAAATTAATTGTTAATTTAAAGGGCCCTTAATAAATTGGTTTTAAATTATGTTTTAAGACCTGAAATTAGGTTAAAATTAATGAAAAATTCAGGATTTTTTCAATGATTTTACTTAGCTTATGGTAGCTATCCGGGCTGTGCAATAATCATTTTATTGCACATTTTATTATTTTTAGAGGCTCATTGCATTGTTGGTCACGTTTAATTACTGCTGTTTGTGATTGGTTGACCCTATGACCTCTAATTCCTCCTCCTTAAGTGGAGTGACGGATGAGTCCATTCATTTTATAATAAGACCACATGAGTGCTTGATGTGTGTGATTGATACATTTTAATTTGGCTTAAATGAATGGACAAATAATTGACAATTTATAGAGCTTGTGTCCTCACGATGTATGTTTAAAGCTGTTCTTGTATATGTTTATGAACAAAGCATCCCTATTTTTTATGGGCTATAAATGTAATGTGAGGACAAGAGCTTTATATTGGAAAAGCCTACTTGTAAAGGGATGGTTCTCTTTGTTCATACATCATACACTTGAATTACCTTAACATGAGCTCTAAGTTGTCAATTCGGACCCACGTGGGGATCCATGCGCACTTTTGTTGTATGGCGCACTTTATATTTTGTGGATGATCTTAGATAGGTAATTGTACCATCTAATTGATGTTTGTTTAGAAAAATCAATTATAAAAGGTTTTTCTTGATTTACAAAATTAAGATTTGATTAATGAGCAATAGCGAATTTTTTGATCTTAAATTGTAGAAAGGGGAAAACTCATTTGTAATTGGATTTTAAAACAAACCTTATGAAATGTGCAAATAATAATGTCAATCCCTTGCGCATGTTCTCAAATATTATTCTTCAAATTTTTTGGATTCACAAAAACAAATGTTTTCCAAACCACACTTTGTCGATCTTTATAAAAGTAACAAGTTTAAAAGGGACTAATTTTTTGTAATATGGCACTGCAAAGTAACACACCGATAGAATGAGTGAGAGCTTATGGGCTTTATGCTTATTCTATGGTCCAACCCATTAAACCGAATAATGGGCCTTCGGCCCAATATCATTATAACCTTAATAGCCTATAATAATTGGCTCGAGAAGGATCATAGCACGCGCTTTGTGATAAGCAGCATGCACCATGATCTTGTTGGGAAGTATATGTACTACCCAATAGCCAAAGTATTATGAGATCAGCTCAAATTTGTTTTCAATGGCACATTCACTACTAGATTAAGCATCTAGTTATGAAGTTCGGGAAAGTAAAGGAAACATTCCAATTACACGATGACTGGACATCTAAGGTCGATGAAAGGTATGATTCGTGATTTCAGAATACTCGGAACATCTTTACTGGCGAACTGCAGTTTCAGGCTATGATTAGTTCTTTGCCTGGTTGGCGGGTCTATAGAAAACAAATCATGATCCACAACGGAAATGTTAAATTTTTTTTGTTTTTGACATTTTCCGACATGTTGAGCTGAATACGAAGCGCCAAAAGGTGAGGCAAACCGTATAGCTACACTCTTGACCGCTACTTTCATAAGTGGAAGTAAGCGCAAGGCCAGTGGGCCTAAACGCAATGATAAGGGTAAACCCGCCTAGAGGCAGGGTGGGGCCAGCAAGTTTGCGCCCAAGGCTAACAAGGTGGAAGAGCGCAATCGAGGGCGTTCTCCAGTTTGGTATTAATAGGGTGGATACTTTTTGGTGGTAGTGTTACTAGGACATGGTTATCTAGGGATAACTGCTTAAGAATTGTTTTCATAAATTCTGGTTTCCTCTGTCATTCAGTTATTCTGAGACAAAGCATGCTAGACTTGAACGCATAGGATGTGATATGATGACTTGATTAGCTCGAGAAGCCCTTTTGGGCCCACTCGCTGAGGTTGACCTACCTATGTATGAGTCTTGCTTAGTTGGCAAAGCATGCTGAAAGTCTTTTAGAGAGGCTATTAGAGCTACTCAAGCATTAGAGCTAGTTCACTCAGATATCTGTGGACCTATGGTTGTAAAGGCACGTCATGGCGCCTCTTATTTTCTCACTTTTATAGATGATTTCGCGCAATGTGAGGATCGCGAGTATTTATCTAATCAGTTCTGGGAAAAAAGTGAGGAAAAAGGGGAAACGCAGACAACTTTCTATTCCGAAAACTCCGCAACAATATAGTGTTGTAGAAAGAAGGAATAAGACATTCCTAGATATGACTAGGACTATGATGGCGCAAGTCAACCTCCCAATGTTGTTTTGGGGGGATGTACTCTCGTTTGCTGCCTACATACTAGAGTGCCCCCTCTCAGTCGTTTCCCTCTACCCCCTTATGAGCTATGAAAAGGCGAAAAGCTCATTTTGGAGCATTTGCATCCGTGGAGCTCAGGAGGTTATGTTCACTATACCTCGTATAAGTGCGAGAAACTATGCTCAAGAGTTGAAAAGTATACCTTTATAAGGTATTCTAATAGCTCGACAGGCTATGTCACGTGTAATGAACAAAGCGGTATAGGAATAACAGAAATGGTGCCACATGATATTGAGAATGACTTCCCCAGATTTGTATTACTAAGAGATATCTTGACCTCTATGAGTTAGAGGATGTTGAAGACAACATACCATCTTTAAGGAGGGTGGGGAGATTGAGAATCCACATCCAATAATCGCTATAAAATGGTACTAGTCTCCACCCGAGTGGGAGTACACCACTAGACGCTAGTGGGAGTGTACCAGATAGTGGGAGTGCACTACTAGGCACTCAAGATTCTTAGGTAGTACACTGTATGGTGATGAGGAAAACGTTCCCTATCGCTGCTTTGAAATTGAGGAAGACATTTTCATATTTTTTCAAATGTGTGCACAAGTGGATGAGGATGAGCTTGCTTCTTTTGTTGAAGCACTTTTCTTCGTCTGCTGAAGCTGAGTGGATAGTTACTATGCCAGACGAGATGAGCCCTATGGACGTAAATAAGGTCTAGGAATTAGTTGACATTCCGCCTGTGCGTAAGGCTATTGGAGATAAGTGTGTTTACAAAATCTAATGCAAGGCAGATGATTCAATTGACAAGTATTAGGTGCGCCTTGTGGCGATAGTTTGTACCCAGAGAGGGTATAGACCATGGAAATATGTTCTCCCAAAGGGTGAGATCTGACTCCATTCGCCTTATCCTAGCAATTGTCGCATATTTAGTTTTTGAACCTTTTTAGTTGGATGTTTAAACTGTTCTTTTCTCAATGGAGAACAAGACGACGAGATAAATATGGATCATCCCATTGGTGTTGTGACCAAAGGGAATGAGCGCAAAAGTGTGCTGTCTCAAACGATCTATTTATTATCTCAAATCGTCTAGGCAGTGGTACAATGTGTGTACATTAAATGGTCCAAGGAAAGTGTTTTAATTCCTTCTATGTTGATGACGTCCTTTTAGCTGGGAATGAGATGAGTTCCATTGTCTCCACTTGAGAGTGGTTGTCCTCTCAGTTTGAGATTGAGGACATGGGTGATTCCAACTATGTGTTGGAAGTTTAGACTCTGAGATATTGTTCTCAGAAGCTCCTCTGTTTGTCTCGAGGGACTTACAAGATGTAGGTTCTTGAACATTTTCACATGAAAAACTGAAAACCCATAGACATCCCATTTTTGGGGGACTCACCTTGACCTTAGATCAATGTCTTAAGAATAATGAGAAGAGGAAACAAATGTCCAGTTTGCCATATCCTTCCTCAATAGGGAATCTGAAGTATGCTAATGTGTGTACTCGATCAGATGTCTGCTATGCGGTTGGTTTAATTAGTCATTGCCGTAGCAACCATGGTCCTGTCACTAGATAGTAGTGAAGAGTATCTTGCGATATGTTCGCAGGACTGTGGACATTGCCTTATGTTGTCTGCAATGGAAGCATAATATGTGGTGTGCTCTACAGCGGTTTGAGGAGCTGTTTTGATTGAAGAGTTTTTGCAGTAGCTAGGCTCTTCACCTCATAGTGATGAGGTTGTGCTCATCTACGGTGATAGCATGCAAGTCTGAGCATATGCGAAAGATTTCAAAAACCATTCTAGCACTTGTCACATTTGAGATGTGGTTTGCGCAAAGGGAAGTTGTCTTGAGGCACATCTCCATTGAGGGATTTGATGTGCTTAGACATTTTATTGTGGTATTGACATTATTATTCAAGTTTTTTTATAAACTAGTTGGTTTCCATTTATATATTTGTTATAAATGGAATGAATGCACATTTCTTAAATGTCACCGGGCTTGAATCGACCTGCTCACACGGGTGATTCACCTTGGCGCCGAGATAGCGAACTAGGACATGCGTGTCCATGGCGCTTAGATGGCGAGCAAGATGAGACATGTGTTCATGGCGCTTAGATAGCTAGCTAGGACATGTGTGTCCATAGCGCTTAGAAAGCGAGCTTGAACACTTATATCTACGCAGTATAAGAATAGCGAGTTAGATATAAACCCTATTATTTCTATATGTCGCCTTAGATGGATCTAAGATGAGACCTTATACTTGGTCGAACATAGAGATATCCCACGACTCTATGTAGCCTGTTTATAGCCGAATGTGAGTTTTCAGACGGGCGCCAGGAGTGGCGACTGTGCTGGAAAACTCTGGTTAAACGTTTTGTGTAACGTCTAGACTAAGATTCGTATGGCGTTACTTGTTTTCCAAACATAGAGTGACATGCCCATTTTTATTGAAGAACGCCATAGCATACATTTCATAATGTATGTGCTTTTGCGATCGATTGTGGAGCAGTGAATGGATTCCTCTTCATTGCTGTGTGAGCCATGTAGCATATCCAAGACATTGGTTATCCTACAAACTGGTTGCCTTCACGACTTGAGACTATGTCATGGAGAGGACGCTTGATGACAGCTACTTTAGCATGCTATCCTAGGACGACGAGATAATTTCGTTCTATGGGGCGTGTCTGGGTAAGCGGTCAAGTTAGTTGGATTGACATGTGGGCTCAGGGAAGACCATTCAAGAACACATCATGTTTTTGTGACTCATTAGCAGGCCTGCGACAATCGTATTTTGTTACTGATATGTCATGAGTACATTACATTGAGGTGGTGCAGCACTTCTTTTCACCGAGGGATTGAGAATGCTGTGTCCGGTGTGGTTGAATCGTCTAAGGCATACACGAGAAGCTTCCGAGTGATGTGTCTTGCTGGTTATGGTGATAATTTGGCATTACACTTCTGTCGCTGTACTTTCTTTTCGTAAGGTCGCACGTTCTATTTCCCTGTATGAAGAGATGAGAAATTCCGTTGTGTTGAGAGATTAGTTTTAGAACTAACCCTATGTGGGTGAGTGGGAGATGTAAGACATATTGTGGCCGGGCCATACGGGCACCCACATGTTATTGGACTGGGTCCAATAAGACCTGGCTTGGACACCAAGTTACGGGCTTTGGAGTCCCAAGCCTGTTAGGTTTTCATTGTGCTTATATATATGTGTGTGTATTACACATTGAAAACTTAAGGAGACATAAAATCTCAGCCTCTCTCTCTCTTCCCACGGTTTCTCTCTCTAGCCTATCACCACAAGGGCTTGGGATCTAGCGCGTGACTGTCATGGGGATGGCTCAAGAAGCGTCCTCTACGACCTAGGCGATGCATAAGAGAGTACACGGAGGCAACATGGAGCAGCAGTTCGTGGGTGAAGACGCTGGGCTTGTAACAACACCGTTCGGCGATCCGCCGGGCTATTCCACTAGGTAACGAACCTATACCCTACTCGTATGCTTGCATGCATATTATCTACAAGGACAGTTTATCCGCCATGCTATAGTGCGTCGCTAATAAAAACTATAGATTTTGACAAATTGTCCCTCTTTTTGAATGTTTTTTTTTATCCTGTAAACATGACAAACCTGCTACACTCCGATATGTGTATATATATGTCAAAAGAAAAATGTAATTCCTTGTATTGTCCATTCATTCTAATAATAACCTGTTGATAATATATTTAAAACATCCAAAAAAAATAAATCAGTTACATACTACAAAAGCTAAAATATGTCTTAATACATGAGTAAAGGAATAAGGTAAATATGTCTAAGGACAGAAATGGAACAAAATAATCTTCATCAAATGCCACTCCTAGAGCTTTCCAATTTGAAAAAATAAAAATAAAAAAACATTAGTCCCAAATTCTTGATAACAATCGAATGTAAAAAGAAAATATTAAAAAGCATCAAATTTATTGATTAGCCAAGAAGGCCAAGAAATTTACACAAATTAAGCCATCCAAACAGATCTTAAACAGAACCCCCAAGACCATAATACGACTCCAGAAAAACTCAAGTGGACAACGCCCCTATTAAGCTACCCAACCAATTAACACTATGCCATTACACGGTTCAAAAGTTCAGAATTAAAAAACCTAGTAACAAAAGGCATTCTTCTATTAGCATAATGTGTGATCTTAAGCTTGAGAATGAAGCACAACTTCCAAACATGTTGGATCCATGTTAATTCCAAACTTTACAATTTTAAAGCAAATAAATTTCTTGAATTGAAAAAATAAATGAATAGATTAGAGAAAGATTGAAATTAAAAAGACTTACTTGAAAGAATTGAGTAATCTCAAATGGGTCTGCTCAATTTATAAAACTTTGAACTTGGAACCAAATATCTGAACCAGCAACAAAACAATGCCCCAATTAGAGAGAGAGGGAGAGAGAGAGAGAGAGAGAGAGAGAGAGATGTACCAGCGGCGGACGACGGATATTGGCAGTGAACGGTGATGACAGGCGGTGAGCGACGGCAGCAGTGACATGTGGTGAGCGACGACTGACGTGGAGCAGTGGGAGAGCTTCGGTCGTCTAGGGCTTTAGGAATATGATTTGGGAATTTTTTTTTGGGAAAAGATTTTGCCGCCTGGGAAATAGTGGGAAATTTTTTGGCTTCATTATTTGCAACGAACTCGCGGGTGGCTAATAATAAACTATTTTCCATGCTAATAATGCATAGTTGATAATTAGTTTAAGTTTTTACGATTCTTAAAAGGTTAAAACTTATTTACAACGCACAATACGTGTGGCAAAATATAATAAAACTTATTTGCTATGCTCATATTGCACTGCAGATAATTATCCTTGACTTGTCTACAAACTAATTGCCATGCTGTGTAACAGCGTCGCAAATGTATTAGTGCGGCGCAGATAAATTGTATTTGCCACGTAGTCCGCGCGTGTCAAATAATGTGCGTCATTGAAAAGCAGATTTGTTGTAGTGCCTTTCGAAAAAAAAAAAAAAAAAGGGAAAGAAATGACTTAAATGTATAGCTTGCTAAATTGTGCGTGTGTGTATGTATATATACGGTCATGCTTTTAAGTGAACAGGGTTGAATGAACATACCCAACAAATATGTCTTTTAGCCTAAAAAATTTCGCGGACTGCCCCACTAATCCGTGGGCCCTGTTGACCCACGGGTTCTTTTAGGCTAAAAAAATATGTTCACTGAGTATGTATACTCAACCATGTTCAATTAAGACCCTCACCGTATATATGTACATATGTGTGTATATACATATATGTTTTTATGTTTGTTCCTCAGATTGTGTTTCCATGAACAATGAAAGGAGAAACAAGTTACATGCATGACTTAAAATATAGCTTGCATATATACTCTTATTTCATTTTGTATATGTTGGGTATTCCATAGTGGTCCCTACCACATGAGATTGAAATCCACTTTAGTGGATTGTGCTAGTCACGTGAGTGACTTACTAGTCTTAATGACTAGGTTGGATCATGAGTTTGTGGGCCCGTGGGCCATCCTTGTTGGTAGCTAGCTAATTCATTTAGCTAAAGAATTTGAAAAAAAAAGATGCTGTGAATCTCGGGTTCAGTTAGCACTCCTCTTGCGAGTCACTTTAAGTTAAGTAAAAGCTTGTGTCCCTCTACCCGAGAAGGAAGAGAAGAAATGACAGTTGTTCCTTACTCGTCGGCAGTAGGGAGTCTTATGTATGCAATGGTTTGTACACGGCCAGATATTGCTCCTACAGTTGGTGTTGTGAGCAGATTTCTTTCCAATCCTGGAAGAGAGCATTGGGAAGGAGTCAAGTGGATTCTTCGATACTTGAAGGGCACTTCAAGTTTGTGTTTATGTTTTGGGGGTTCAAAACCAGTCTTGAAGGGTTTACAGATTCAGATATGGCAGGGGACATCGATGACCGAAAGTCTATTTCGGGTTTCTTGTTTACTTTTGCAGGGGGAGCTGTCTCGTGGCAGTCCAAGTTGCAAAAATGTGTTGCCTTGTCTACCACTGAAGCTGAGTATATTGCTGCTACTGAAGCAGGTAAAGAGATGTTATGGATGAAACGGTTTCTCCAAGAGTTGGATTTGAAGCAAGATGAGTACGTGGTTCATTACGATAGTCAAAGTGCTATGGACTTGAGCAAGAATGCCACATACCATTCTCGCACGAAGCATATTGATGTTCGTTACAACTGGATTCGTGAGGTGATGGAAAAGCAGGAAATGAAATTGAAGAAAATTCATACTGATAAGAATCCGTCTGATATGATGACTAAGGGCGTGATAAGAGAGAAGCTTGAGCTTTGTAAAGCTCTAGCCGGAATGGATTCCAAGTGAGGGGTCGAGTTTGAGTGTTCCCTCCTCTCATGTGTATGGAGGGGGAGATTGTTGGGTATTCCATAGTGGTCCCTACCACATGAGATTGAAATTCACTTTAGTGGATTGTGCGTGAGTGACTTACTAGTCTTAATGACTAGGTTGGATCATGAGTTTGTGGGCCCGTGGGCCATCCTTATTGGTAGGTAACTAATTCATTTAAATAATGAATTTGAAAAAAAAAAAAGAGATGCTGTGAATCTCGGGTTTAGACCTAAGTGCATGAAACAGAGAGATGTGTTGGATAGTGTGCGGCAGCTCCAAGGAGAAGTTGATAGAGATACAGAGTGTGATCTTCAAGGTTTGTTTGTGTGCCAACAATCTTGGGGATTTTTGAAGAAGTATTTATTTACTTGTATTTCCTTTGGGTTATTTGTGAACCCTAAGAGGTGACCCTTGTACTCACTCTCTAGTTGTTTGAATACCTCAAGTTTAGGGCAAAAACTTGAGAGAACATTGTGTATTCCTTATTTTGATATAGTGGAATCTTTCGGAGTTGCCCTGTGGTTTTTTCCCTCCTCTTTGGAGGGTTTTCCACATAAATTTTGGTGTCATTTATTTCTTGCTTGGGTGCCATTATTATTATATTATTTGTGCTTGGTTGTGGTGAAAAGAATTTATCCATTGTGGCTTGGATATTATTTGTGCCTATTTAATTTACACTAGACAAGGGTTAGGAAGTATTAGTCCTAATAGGGATTTTCGCATTTTTCCCCAACAAAGTGATATCAAAGCCAGGTTAATTATTGTTGAATTATTGTCTTGTGTAATTAAATGGAAGAATCATCAAATTCAATGATTAAGCTCACGGCTTCAAATTATGCAATTTGGAAACTGCGAATGGAGGACAACCTTATTGTAAGGATTTGTATGATCCGAATGAGGGTGATACGGCCAAGCCTACAACTATGTCCGATGCGGATTGGGTAAAATCAAATCGGAAGACAGTGGGTCAAATTAGATAGTGGGTTGATCACACCGTGTTTCACCACGTTGCCCAAGAAGTTAATGCACAAAGTTTATGGAATAAATTAGAGTCTATGTATGAGAGGAAGACCGCCCAGAACAAAGCTTTCTTGATTCGAAGGCTTGTGAATTTGAAATTCAAAGATGGGAATTCCGTTGCCGAGCACTTGAGTGATTTTCAGAGTATAGTTAATCAGTTGGCTACGATGAAGATGAATTTAGATGATGAATTTCAAGCTTTGCTTTTATTGAGTTCTTTGCCTGATAGTTGGGAGACGTTGGTTGTATCTCTTAGTAATTCAGCTCCCAATGGTAAGCTGACTTTGGAAATTGTTAAAGATAGCATGTTTAATGAGGAAGCCAGGCGAAAGGGTATGGGTACAGATCAGACACAGGCTCTTGTCACGGAGAACAGGGGTAGGAATCTGAACAGAGGGTCTTGGAAAGGATCTAAAGATCGTAGTAAGTCCAAGAACAGCAGAGGCAAGTCACAGGCGAGAGGAGGTTTTGTATGCTATGATTGAAACAAGGAAGGCCACACGAGCAAAAATTGTATAGTTCGTAAGAGAAACCAGAAACAGGGTAATACCGAGAAGAAGTCAGAAGATAAGAATACTACAGCTACAGTTTCTGAGGATGTGGTGGTACTCTCATTTGGAGATGAGGAGTGACTACATGTTATAGATAGTGATGTTGAGTGGGTTGTTGATACAGTCGCCTCCTACTATGCTACTCCTAGGAGAGAGTTCTTCACATCATACAAAGCAGGTGACTTTGGTACTGTGAAGATGGGTAATACCAGCTATTCTAAGATTGAGGGGATAGGTGACGTGTGTATTCGGACTAGCCTGGGTTGCACTTTGACATTGAAGGATGTTCGGCATGTCCCTGACTTACGGTTGAATTTGATTTCTGGTGTTGCACTAGATAAGATGGTTTATGATAACCATTTTGGGAGCGGAAAGTGGAAACTCACCAAAGGGTCCTTAGTTGTTGCAACTTTGTTGTACTTTGTACAAGACTCATGTGAAGGTGTGTTCAAGCGGGCTCAATGCAGTTGAAGATGAGTCTTCACCAAATTTGTGGCACAGGAGGTTGGCGCACATGAGTGAGAAAGGGTTGCAGATTCTGGTAAAGAAGTCTCTCATTCCCTTTGCCAAAGGTACAGTTCTTAACCCTTGTGATTATTGCTTATTTGGTAAACACCATAGAGTTTCCTTTCATGCTTCTAGTAAAAGAAAAACCAAGTTGCTTGATATGGTTTATTCTGATGTTTGTGGTCCCATTGAGATGGAGTCTTTGGGCGGAAATAAGTTTTTTCTTACTTTTATTGATGATGCTTCACGTAAAGTGTGGTTATATTTTCTGAAAACAAAAGACCAGGTCTTTTAGCATTTTCAGAGGTTCCATGCCATGGTGGAAAGAGAGACAGGAAAACCTTTGAAGTGCCTTCGTACTGATAATGGGGGAGAGTACACTTCAAAAGAGTTTGAAGCATACTGTGCAGGTCACGGTATACGGCATGAGAGGACAGTTCCACGTACCCCACAGCATAATGGTGTGGCCGAGAGGATGAACCGCACTATTGTAGAGAGAGTCAGATGCATGTTATGAATGGCTAAGCTGCCTAAGTCATTCTGGGGTGAAGCAGTTCGCACATCTTGTTACTTGATTAATAGGTCTCCTTCAGCTCCTTTGGATTTTGGGATTCCAGAGCAAGTATGGACCGGTGGTGATATTTCATACTCTTACCTGAGGGTGTTTGGGTGCAAGGCATTTGCACATGTTGCCAAGGAGCAGAGATCTAAGCTTGATGAAAAAGCTACTCCATGTATCTTTGTTGGTTATGGAGATGCAGAGTTCGGGTACAGGTTGTGGGATCCAGAAAATAAAATGGTGATCAGAAGCAGAGATGTGATTTTTCACGAGCATCAGACTTTGGCAGATTTTGAGAAACCTACATAGTCTAGAGCGAGCAGTGCTCCAGACCTCACATCAGTTCCTTCCACATCACAGGGTGCCACAGATGAGGGAGAAGTGCAGTGTGAGCCAGTTATAGATGTTCCAGAAGTTGGGGATGATGATGATGATGTGCCAGATACAGACGGTGTTGAGCAGCCCCCCAACCAGAGATTGCCGTACCTCCAGTCAGGAGATCGACTAGAGATCAGAGGCCATCAGTCAGGTATTCCAGTTCTGAGTATATTTTGCTTACATATGAGGGGGAGCCAGAGAGTTTTCAGGAAGTTCAGACTCACAGAGACAGAGGTAGTTGGGTACAAGCTATTCAAGATGAGATGAATTCCTTGCATAAGAACAACACTTATGAGTTGGTTGATCTTCCTAAAGGCAGAAAAGCATTGAGAAACAAATGGGTGTTCAAGTTGAAGAAGGATGGTGACAAGCTACTAAAGTACAAGGCTCGTTTAGTTGTCAAGGGCTTCGGGCAGAAGCATGGCATTGATTTTGATGAGATTTTCTCACCAGTGGTGAAGATGAATTCTATTCGAGTGGCTTTGGGTTTATAGCTAGCATGGATCTTGAGCTTGAGCAGCTAGATGTGAAGACTACCTTCCTTCATGGTGAGTTGGAGGAAGAGATTTACATGGTACAACCAGAGGGTTTTGAAGTTAAGGGGAAAGAGCACTTGGTTTGCAAGTTGAAGAAGAGTCTCTACTGCCTTAAGCAAGCTCCGAGACAGTGGTACAGGAAATTCGATTCATTCATGGTGAGTCATGGGTTCCAGAGAACCGCTGCAGATCAGTGTGTTTATGTGCAGAAATTCCCGGATGGTAACTTCATTATCCTTTTACTTTATGTTGATGATATGCTTGTTATTGGACAAGATGTTAATATGATTCGCAGGCTAAAAGGAGAGTTGTTTAAGTCCTTTGATATGAAGGACTTAGGCCCGGCCTGACAGATTTTGGGTATGCAGATTGTGCGTGATAGGAAAGCCAAGAAGATATGGTTGTCACAGGAGAAATACGTTGAACGGGTGCTTGAAAAGTTCAACATGAGAGATGCTACGCCAGTTAGCACTCCTCTTGTGAGTCACTTTAAGTTAAGTAAAAGCTTGTGTCCCTCTACCCGAGAAGGAAGAGAAAAAATGACAGTTGTTCCTTACTCGTCGGCAGTAGGGAGTCTTATGTATGCAATGGTTTGTACACGGCCAGATATTGCTCATGCAGTTGGTGTTGTGAGCAAATTTATTTCCAATCCTGAAAGAGAGTATTGGGAAGGAGTCAAGTGGATTCTTCGATACTTGAAGGGCACTTCAAGTTTGTATTTATGTTTTGGGGGTTCAAAACCAGTCTTGAAGGGTTTACAGATTCAGATATGGCAGGGGACATCGATGACCGAAAGTCTATTTCGGGTTTCTTGTTTACTTTTGCAGGGGGAGCTGTCTCGTGGCAATCCAAGTTGCAAAGATGTGTTGCCTTGTCTACCACTGAAGCTGAGTATATTGCTGCTACTGAAGCAGTTAAAGAGATGTTATGGATGAAACAGTTTCTCCAAGAGTTGGATTTGAAGCAAGATGAGTACGTGGTTCATTACGATTGTCAAAGTGCTATGGACTTGAGCAAGAATGCTACATACCATTCTCGCACGAAACATATTGATGTTCGTTACAACTAGATTCGTGAGGTGATGGAAAAGCAGGAAATGAAATTGAAGAAAATTCATACTGATAAGAATCCGTCTGATATGATGACTAAGGGCGTGACAAGAGAGAAGCTTGAGCTTTGTAAAGCTCTAGCCGGAATGGATTCCAAGTGAGGGGTCGAGTTTGAGTGTTCCCTCCTCTCATGTGTATGGAGGGGGAGATTGTTGGGTATTCCATAGTGGTCCCTACCACATGAGATTGAAATCCACTTTAGTGGATTGTGCATGACTTACTAGTTTTAATGACTAGGTTGGATCATGAGTTTGTGGGCCCGTGGCCCATCCTTGTTGGTAGCTAGCTAATTCATTTAGCTAATGAATTTGAAAAAAAAAAAAAAAGAGATGCTGTGAATCTGGGGTTTAGACCTAAGCGCACGAAACAGAGAGGTGTCTTGGATAGTGTGCGGCGGCTCCAAGGAGAAGTTGATAGAGATACAGAGTGTGATCTTCTAGGTTTGTTTGTGTGCCAACAATCTTGGGGATTTTTGAAGAAGTATTTATTTATTTGTATTTGCTTTGGGTTATTTGTGAACCCTAAGAGGTAATCCTTGTACTCATTCTCTAGTTGTTTGAATACCTCAAGTTTAGGGCAAAAACTTGAGAGAACATTGTGTATTCCTTATTTTGATATAGTGGAATCTTTCGTCGGAGTTGCCCTGTGGTTTTTTCTCTCCCCATTGGAGGGCTTTCCACATAAATTTCGGTGTCATTTATTTCTTGCTTGGGTGCCATTATTATTATATTATTTGTGCTTGGTTGTGGTGAAAAGAATTTATCCATTGTGGCTTGGATATTATTTGTGCTTATTTAATTTACACTAGACAAAGGGTTAGGATGTGTTACTCCTAATATTGGGGATTTCCGCATTTTTCCCCAACAAGTATATGAATTTTTTTTTGGGGTTCTGTAAAAGAATAAACAAGGGCAAGAACAAGGAGAAGTGCTTGTAATTAGGGATGACAATTTTTGACATGATAATCTGTTTTACTGAGACAACCCGAACACGACACGACATGACACGATTAATTTAAAATAATTTGTATTATAGATGAATAGTACTCGAAACTAAAAATCAAACCCAAAGCACACAACCCGATTAATGACATAATTATGACACGAGAACCCGAATTGCCACCCCTACTTGTAATTGAGTTTAATAATTCACTTTTCTACATGTATAATGGGAATGCAAAAAATTCACACCAAAAGCATCCTCTTATTCTCTACATACAAACAATAGGTCAAAAAAAATAAATAGAATAAAAGAAAGAAAGAAAGAAATAAAGAATAAATTACAATTGAACTTGTTTGTGTTTTTATTTTAGTCAGTCTCTACGCTTGCATGTATAAGATTACGTTTATCTAACGTTCTCCATATCCTGCAGTGGTAGTAGAATATGTGCATTAGGTTTGTCCTTAGCATTGCCCGCATTTTTGCGACATTGACATTTGTCCATCTTCATTTACGATTGCTAGCTACACCAAATGAAACCATGACCTGTGGGTGCACCAGAAGAGGAGGAGGAGGCCCCATAGCATGGCCTGCAAAGCCCATCTGGTTGATGGTGCTGGCTCTAGGACGGGGCACGGTGGTGCCCCCGCTTGGTCCAGAACCTCTCTGTAGAGATTGTAACAACACATTTTCATACTTCATACACTCTTCTTGTTTTTCTGTATTTAGAACCCTTATAGCTTCATTTGGATTGGTGCTTAGAAGGAAAACAAGTACTATAATGGCAAGAACAACAGTTTTTGGAGTATTCATCTTGTGGGGGAAGCAAATAGAATAATTTGAAGTATTGAGAATGAAAATGGGGAGATGAGTATTTATATGCATTAAACAAACTATGGCTACGATTTGATTTTTCATATTTGTTGAAAGAGGGGGCTTTGATTGTTGACTTGTAGAATCTACTAAAATATTGGAAAATTTTGAATGAGTCCGGGTCATAAACAAAGAAACTATAGGTTTTAATTAAGAAAAAGGTTAGACTCACACAGTAAACATATACTTTTTATACAGTGTTAAATGTTTGTACTTTATACTATTTGAATTGTTTACATTTTTTTGTGCCCCACTTGTACAGCATAGGATACATATATTTAAAGTTGTGTATAAAAAAAATGTATGATTTACTGTGTGGGTCTAGTAGTGCTCTTTAATTAATTTGAATCCCATAACTTTCTTTAAACCAATATTCTAAGGACATGTGATTCCATGAACATGACCGTTGACTCCCTCATCTGCATTTTCCTTACGGCCTATTTGGTTCATGGATTATTTTTGGTGGATTCTAATTACTAGATATCATAATACTAGTAATCAATTTACTAGGAATATGAATCCCTATGTTATATATATATATATAAAAATAAAAAAGAAGGAATATGAATCCCTATATATAAAGTGTTTGGTTCACGACTGGAATCCTAGTTGGATTTAGAATCCAATGTTTGGTTGGGTCAAGGAAAATGAAATAGGAATGATTTTAAATACCGAAGCTACCCTTGAAGGTTATCCATAATAGGAATGACGTTCAATTATACCTTCCACAAATAAAAGGGCTAATTTAGGCACTATGAAATTAGAAAATTAAAACCACAGTAATCTTTGAGAATACCATCTCCAAACTAGGATTTAGAATCTAACCAATTTTTCACCTTTGGGTGGATTTTAAATCCAGTGGGATTCATAATTCAATGAATAATATATGAACCAAATAAGGATAAAATTTAAGATTACTAGTAATCTTAAGGTGGAATTAGAATCCACCTAAAATAATCCATGAACCAAACAGGTCGTTAGGGTTTTATGAAAGCCACGATTATATCATTTAGGCCACGTTTGTTTCGCTGGACAGGATTAAGGGGGATTACTTCTCCCCTTCACTATTTGAGGAACTATTAATACCAGCCCCCCATGGGATAAAATAGTGGCCCATTTGAGGGACTATTTAGTTAAAAAGGACTAATAGTCCGGTGTAAAGTGGCTGAACCAAATACCGGACTATTGAATTAAAATGGACTAATAGTCCTATCCTTTCCTATCCGACCCTTAGTCCTGCGAAACAAACGAGGCCTTAACGTATATAAACTACTTTGTGCTATTCACGAGAGTTATTATTTTGTTTTGTGATGCCTGTTTTCATAGAGATTCGAGTTCTTGACCTGACAAAATATGTCATGAGACTTGCAAGGAGATCTGCCACGCAGCATAGTTAGCAAGGGCAGAGCTATATGGTGGTAAATTCAAACAATTGAATTTAAGAATTAAATTTATAATATTCAAAGTTTTGTAAAAAAAAAACAAAAAAAAAAAAAAAAATCAACCATTGACCTCCTAATTCTAAAAAATTTAATTAGAGAATTAGAGGTGGGGTCAATCTTTGATTTTCCTAAAACAAGGGAATGGTTCAACGAAATGTTTGCAATTCTTGAGGATATACTGTCTAATGATATGGTTCCTAAATTTGTACACCAACACATGTGATAATGTGCTACATTTAATTATAATGGGTCATCTGATTATTTTTAAAAATTATTTTAAGTAGTTCCATTGTCAAATGCGTTGAGTATGAATTTGGAAACATAACATTACTCTTAGGAACATGTCTTTATGAATCATTACTTCATGTTAAATTAACAGAGTTTTTTGCAACTCTATTTTAAACTTTTTATAGAATTTGTTGATTAATAGTTCATGAAATTAGTTAGAACGTATTTATTAAGATTGTTTGTATTTGAGGGTTATTATCTTAAATTTCGTTTTAAAAAAAATAAAAAAAATCATTTGCATGTAATTTTGGTTTCCTTGTGCTTGGGGTTTGGGTTGTAAGTATTAAGTAAGAATGCGTTTACTTGTATTGTTGGCCTTTGAATATAATTAGAGTAATATTGCATGTTTGAATAGGCTGAAGTTTGACCAAAACAAAATACGCTGAAGTTGTGGTCAGTGGTCACACATTTTTATGATGTTAAGGTTTTACGCGACATCAATATACACACGTATACATAGAGCAGTATTTCATACAATTGATTGGTTTAGTTGTATGGTACAATTAAAGACTTGACATACATTACTAAGAAATATTTGAATTAGGGTAAAAAATATTTGTACATTTATAACAAATGTTTGTACCATTGTAAGATTTGTTCAGGGTCGGCCCTGAGTAATTGGAGGCTTGGGACGAACTACTAGAAGAGAGACACTTATAAGAGGATTTGGGGGCAGAGTGCCCCGAGGCGATTTTGTTTGGGCTCTACTTATACATAATTGACAATTTTTTTAGGGTCTATTTATATATAATTGATGATATTTTTGGGTTCTACTTATAATATGAGTTTATTTTTTAAACTAAAATATTGTATGGTGTCTTTCAAAATTTTAGGGCGGCCTATTTCTATAACTCAAAAATTTTTTACACTAGAAGTGTAATTTTCAAAATTCTAGGAGCCTTTGCTTTTGAGTTTTATATAAATGTATATCATTATATATGTAACACTAAATTGGATCTTGGGCCCTTTTGGGGGGGCCTAAACATAAATTGAGGGGGGCCTAAACATAAATTGAGGGAGCTTAAATGTAAAATACTAAAAAATCTCAAGATAAAAATATAATTTTGAAAATTTCATGAGGGCTCTCAAAATTTAATGAACTTTGGTGGCCCAAGGCGGTTGCCCTTCTTAACGCCGCCCCCCACCCCCCAAGCCAACCCTGGAAATGTTGTACCATTTTAAGAAATTTTTGTACTTTGTAATAAAACGTTGCACTCTTATAAGAAACTAGGTGTTTTAGCCCATACGATGAACGGGAGGTATACTGTAAGAGATCTCAACATTGGTAAAACTGGAACTCCATCATTCTCCCCACTTGCTTATTAGTGTAATTGTGCATAGTAGTGGAAAAATTTTCCCAAGTTTTTTTTTTATAGAATGGGATATTTGGACCATACTACTTTTATTTAAAACTTTCGCGACCAAATTGGCATAATAAAGCTATAGAGACTAAAATGAGAGAGAGACCACACTTTAGGGGTCGATTTTATAATTATGCCTTAACACAATCCCAAAGCAGTGGGTGAATTTTGGCAAATGTTTTGACAAAATAAAACATTTGAACCATATTGCTTTTATTTAAAAATTTAGAGACCAAAATTAACACAATTGAAACTATATGTACTAAAATGAGACATGTACCAAACTTTAGGGGTATAACTTGTAATAAAACACTGGATGAATTTTGTTGCATTTTTTTTGACAAAGTAGCGGACATTTGGACTATATTGCTTTAATTTAAACTTTAGGAACTAGATTAACTCAATTGAAGCAACAGGGATGAAAATGAGCCAGGTATCAAACTTTAGGAGTATATTTTGAAATTGAACAGTAGATGAACTCCGTCAAAATTTCTGACAAAATGAGACATTTTGGATCATATTGCTTTTATTTAAAGCTGTAGGGATCAATTTGATGCAATCAAAACTATCGAGACTAAACTGACATAGGGATCAAATATGTTTTGTTATTAAGCCTTAATTAAAGGCCACGTGTCATCCATTGGCGATCTTTACTATTCCATGTTCACACTTCCCGCTTTTATGTATAGTAATGGATGGATGGATGGATAGATGTTTGTACCAATATAACAAAATGTTGTACCCTTATAAGAAATATTTGTACCAAATCAAAATCACTTGTGGTTTTACACGTAGTAAGAAATCTTTATGTTTATAGTAAGGGAGCTTTGTACGCATGATAAAAAAAAAACTTTTGTACTTGTGACCTTTTATACCTGTGGTAAGAGAGCTTTGTATCTATGATAAGAAATCTTTGTACTTATGGTAAGAAACCTTTATACCCGTAGTATAATCATTTCTTACCATTACATATCCAGTGATTTGGTTGTACTATACAACCAAACCAGTGGATTGTATGGTAGCATTCACCTATACACATATGTGTGTGTGTGTTTTGAGAATAGAATGGGATTCAATACCGCGGAGATGACTCAAGTCAAAAAAACACCCCATCTATATGTGTCCTATGACTTCTTCAGCAAAATATATATATATATATATATATATATGTGTCCTATGACTCAATCCACTTATAAAATCTCTAAAGTCTAAACCAAAGTCAGTCCATCCATATATTAATTTTCCTCATGTGGGTCAAATAATAAAATTTTGAATGTGATCTTTTATTTCATTAAAAAAAATGGATGCATTATGGTCCGAAAAACTTGATATTTGCTTATTATACCACAATTGGTTATTCTATATGTTCATAGCTAACAGGGAAAGGATGATTTTAAAAGCGGCATGGATACAAACGTCCAATGCAAGGGTTGCAGTTTGGGTGTGCTTATAACTGATCAAGTCCAACGTGCATCTAGAGTAGGTAATTTAGACAATCTTTTTCAAATTTTGAGAGGAGCTTGGCTCATATATTCAAGTATGAATTAATTTTGGAGTAGATTTAGGACAATACTCATCTACTAACAGTCTGAGCCCAAGCAAGATTCGATATTCTTTATCAACAATACTAGGGGTTCTAACAAATTCTATTAATACTCACACGGCCACACTCTATCTCTCTCCTAGTGGCACTTTGGTTTCACTGCGGATCCCACAGTATCACTAGGAGAGATAGAGTATGGGTGTGAGTATTAGTGGAATTTATTGGTGTCCCAAATATTACTCTATTCTGTATAAATGATATGCATACTCATATAGTAAACTTAAAGATTAATACTTCACCCACAACTTTCACACAACTTTTGTTAAAAAATCAAAAGTGTGTCTATCTCTCTCCTGTGTTATCCTGTGATGTCACTAGAGCCCACAGTAACACAGGTATCACAGGAGAGATAGACACTTTTATGGGTTGTGAACAAAAAAGTTATGTGAAAGTTGTGGGTGAAGTATTATCAAAACTTAAAACTTAGATATATATGGTTTCTCAGGATAAAGTAGGACTGTGAATTAGGCCGGACAAGTCCGAAGCCCACTTGTTCGGCCAATTATATTTTGGGCCGAGCTTAATTTGTATGGAAGCGAGTTGAGTTGAGCTGAGCCTGGACAAACTTTCAAGTTCGAATTGATTTTTTGGCCTGAGTTCGGGCTTTTTTAAGCTCGGTCCGTTGTAAGCTCGGCCCAAATAACTTAATTACTGTATATATGTGTAAATTTCTATTATTTGTAATTTAACTTGTGACTTACAGCTGTTTAATTTTGTTGAATTAATCGATTCATTTTGTCTTGATTTTCATGAAATAACAAATTGATTGTTAATTTCAATTTATAGTCATACTTTTTTGGACTTAAAAGCATCATAGCCTCACTTTGGACCAGCCCGAAACTCCAATATAGTGAACCCAGCTCGTGCTTGAGATTATGTTATCAAACGGGCCGAGCTTGGGCTTCAGACTTAACATCTATGTTTGGGCCGAGCTCGGGCTCGATCACCTATGCCCTACTCAATTATGCCCGATTGACATCCCTAGTATAAAGGTTATATTAGACAAAGGGTGTGTTTGATAATCCAATTAAGTGGTAAAAATGAAAATATTCAGCACTTATTTCTTTTCAGTGCGTTTGATAATGTACCACTTAATTGAAAAAGCAGCTAAAAATTCACTTAAAACTTTAAGTGAAAAATTTCTGCAGAAAGTGTTCATTGAATGCATTCTATTTCAGTACTTAAAACACTGTTTTCAGTTTTATAAATTCAATCGCTTAAAATTTTCAGTACTTAAAATTCAGCACTTAATTTTCAGTACTTAATTTTCAGTTTTATCAAACACACCCTAAATTACAAACTGAAAGCTAAGTCCAACCCAATCGAGTTACAACGCTAGTGACAATTGTTTTCTGTAGAATTTTGGTAAGTAAAAGAAAACTTTTGATGCTTGAGAAGGTCAAAAGTCATAAATCTACACTATATTATAAAAGAGGCTAACAATGATTTCAATTTCAATTTTGTCCTAATTTGGAATTCTTTAAATTGTTTGCTCCTTATATGTAATTTTGCCTTTAGTGATACATTGAGATGCTATGCCTTGTTTGGCAAACCAAAATTTGCCTTTATTTGTGTTTGTATTTTTTTTTTTAACCCAAACAAGGCACTCAAAAACTAATAGGGTTTGTTTGGAAAATCAATTGTGGCTTTGTTTGTCTTGTTTGTTTCCACTTTTTCGCAAATAAGGCACTAAATCCAGGGATCAAAAGTCAACAATTTCGGCCACCTTGTTTGGCAAACCGATTTTGTGCTTTATTTTTGTTTTTTTGTTTTCGTTTTTTCCATGGTTTTTTGTTTTTTTCCCAAACAATGCTTTACACACATATATTGGATCAAAGTCAACAATTTCGGTGCCTTGTTTGGCAAATCGATTTTGTGCTTTGGTTTTTATTTTTTTGTTTTGGTTATTCCCAAACAAGGCTTTACACACATATAATTTACACTTAATAAATTTAATTCATTTGTTTTATAAAATTATCATTTCGTACAATTTCATATCTTTGCATACTAAAAAATGATAGGGATACAAACCAAATGATACACTAAACGACACACCAACTTTAAATGCATGTACCATGTGCTGTGTAAGTGATGCACAGAAAAGTGTAAAAAATTCAATCAGCACAGGGTACATGCATTTAAAGTACAGTGTGTCTTTTGGTGTGTATCCCTATCATTGTTGTTTCATAGTCATAATAAATATATAATAATAATCATAATACATATATAAGAAATACTTGGCAAAGTTAAAAGACAAATTGTAATTTACAATTACTAATACATCTAAAATCATATTTTATTACACACACATACTTATAAATTTAATTCATACACACATACATTCGTTTGCTTTTTAAATTTTATTTCATATCATTTCATACTCCTCATAAATATATAATAATAATAGATATAATAAATTTAATTCATCATCATAAATACATAATAATAATAATAATAATAATAATAATAATAATAATAATAATACATATATAAGAAATACTTTGCAAAGTGAAAAGACAAATTGTAATACTAATACATCTACAATCATATTTTATTACGTACACATTCCTATAAATCTGATTCACACACACACACACACACACACACACACACACACACTTCTATCATACGCATAATAAATATATATGAAATACTTTGCAAACTTAAAAGACAAATTGTAATTTACAATTACTTACATACTCATAATAAATCTATAATAATAATAATAATAATAGTTTTAATAAATTAAATTAATTTATTTTTGAAATTTATAATTTCATGCAATTTCATATCATTCCCATAAAAAGGAAAACAAAAATGTCATGTGTTATAATGTTAAAACTAAGTCATTACTTTTAATAACACTTTCAATTTTATTGTATGAAGTTTGTATGTAATTAAACAAAAAAAAGACAAAAGACAAAAAGATGATAAGGTTTTTCAAAATATCACGTGTTATGATATTAAAAATACGTTATTACTTTTAAACAACATTACTCTCAACTTTATTGTATAAAGTTTATAAGTAGTTGTATTATTTTGTACATAGTTCATACAATAAATTGTGGTTAAAAAAAAATGAATAAATTAAAGGAGAGAAATGCTAAAACAAACAGAAGTGTAACACTAATGAAAGATTTGGAAACGAAAAAAAAAAAAAATAAAGAAAAGAAAATATATTTGCTTCCATCCAAGATTATTGAAGCTTTTACGTTTACAACTTTATTTTGTTAATAGTACATATTTAATACATTTAGGAATTAATGTTGTTTGATTTTATTTTTTTAGGATTTAGTATTGTTTGATTTTATTTTTTTCAAGTGACAAAATTATAAATGCATCAACAATAAATACATCTAATTTATTTTCCAATTTTGACGGACCCGTGCATTGCACGGGCCTCTATCCTAGTTTTATATAAAAGCAGCTAAAGGAATCTTGAGAAAATTGGAATCCAACCCATCTTAAGTAAAGGCAATTAATTAAGTAGCTAGTGCATTTATGATTTCCTTATTACAAATCAACGACCCAGATCGTCCATCAAGAAATTAAGTTCACCTGTTATAGTATGTATGTACATTTTTGGTAAGAGACTCATACATTGGTAGTTCAAGGCAACTAGTTAGCCTAGAATATTGCTTCAACGAAATCTTTTCCTTTCCAAAATTAAGTTCACGTCGTTATATTTTGCCCTTTTTTCCCCCCTTCGGTCAGAAGTTATTTCATTCCTCTCTCTCTCTCTCTCTCTCTCTCTCTCTCTCTCTCTCTCTCTGTGTTTTAGTCATGGGTCTGGCTAAGAAAGCAATGGTTTTCTTGTGTATGTTGATGGCTATTTGTGGATTGTCAATGAGTGATGTGTACAAAGTTGGTGATTCTGCTGGTTGGACCAGTATTGGCCCATTGGATTACAAGACTTGGTCTGCCACCAAGACCTTCCACGTTGGCGACACCATTGGTAAACTTCTCTTAGCCACTGATCCTATGCTTCGATCTATAGTACTATAGTACATCTATTTTTGCCATCAATTTTTCTTATAAAAACTATGGTCCGTTTGATAAAATTGAAAATTAAGTACTAAAAATTAAATATTGAACTTTAATTGCTGGAAATTTTATGCAATTGAATTTGCAATACTGAAAATAATATTTCAAATACTGAAATAGACCGTGCGTGCATTCAATGAATACTTTCAGTAGAAACTTTTTCATTTATAGCTTTCATTGGATTTTTGGCCACTTTTCGATTAAGTGGTTCATTATCTAAGGTACTGAAAAAAAAAATTAAAGTTTTTAATTTCAACACTTAATTAATTGAATAATCAAACACATCCTATGTCTCTAAGGGATGCTTTGAGAAATCAAAGAACCAGTTATGTGATTTGTAAGTGAACCTATTCTGCATGTTACCATGAGGGTAATGTGTTTGAGAAGTGTAAATATTTTTTGCATATGAATTCATGTCATGCTTAGTAATTCTCTTAAATTGGTTCTTCGTCATACCAAATATTTATAGTCTAAAGTATTTATGTCAAATTTATCTTCATATATATATATATATATATTATTATTATTATTATTATTATATATATATATATATATATAAGCTCTGTAGTTGAAGCTCGAAGTTTAAGTTTGGCTCCAACTGGCCTAAAATAAACTCTTTTTGGTTTTTAATCCAACTAGTGTTTTTTATTAATTAGTATATGGTCTCTCAGCAGAAATTTTGTAATATGATGGGATTTGATTTGTTTAAGTTTCATTATTTAGAAAGTTTTGTCCAAAATTAAAAGTGGGTTGTCCTTTAAACTAAAAAAAAAGGGATTATTTTTATATTTACATATAAAATTTACATAATAAAAAAGGAATTCAACAATCACACCAAAATAAATATGGAGTCATATGTATCATGTTGGACCTCTGTCTAAAAGAGAGGGAAGATTTTTCGGCAAGAAATTTCTCTGTGAAAGGCAATTAATTTTCTGAAATTGAATTTAAATACAAATTGAACTCTTCCATCTCATATTATTCTCAGTATTATAAATAGGCATCTCCAAAACTATAAAATTTGCTTCCCATTTATAAAAGAAATGGTATTTCAAATTTATTTTCTGAGACAATACTTTCTCTTTCAGAGTAATAATCACCAAAGAAATAATTTAAAAACCATGGAATATGAGTATTACAAATTTTAAAATTTTCATTTATCGTTTATGTTTGTTTACAAAGAGACAAAATCATAAAAAAATTTCATTGACAGATAATTCATTGATTATTCATCTCTAATTTACTCTCTTTCTATAAAAAGGCAAATAAATGTTACACGTACAAAATGAAAAATCCTTTCATACATTGAACATGAGATCAAGGAAAAGGTTAATTTACAGAACACCTATTTTATTTACGGGTGAAGTTTGGGACAAACCCATTCACTCAACTTTTGGGACACAACCTAAAGATTGTTTATCTCTCTCTTGTGATGTCAGTAGACCCTACAGTGACACAGGAGAGAGATACACGCATCTTTTGAATTGTATCGCAAAAGTTGTAGATCCAAAAGTTCTGTGCATGAGTGTGTCCCAAATATTATTATTTATACTACATGTTTTGCCAAACTTTATTTTCTTATTGTGAGTTTTAAACTCACGTGGATATGCCACAGAATTTGCCCTTTCATCCGTTGATATAAATAGGTGGAAAAATCCGGGCCGAGAAATGATCTCATGTGATCGTCACACTTACATGACTTCCACTATAATTTAAGTGTTTTGTGGTTTCATAGAGTCCCACCATACAGAAGAAATCACAGTGGTTGTCACTCTTGCCAGAGGCACTACCTAAAAAAAATCATTGCATGAAAAAAATGCTAAGTACACCTATTTGGTTGTTTTCTACACCTAAACTATCTATCTGTTGATGTATCGTGACAATTTTAAAATTAATTTGAACTTTGTTTGATAATTGATGAATAATATAATTTTGGAAATACACATCAATAGAAGGATAGTTTAGGAGTACCTAACATTACTTGCATGAATGACATGTATAATAAAACTCTTCTTTTGTTACAAATTAGCAAGGCATCCATAACTTTGTATTGTAATTTCAAAGTTGTCATTTAGACATCATCATCCGGTAACACAATTTGGTAACTAATCCTCCCACTTTATTAATTTATTTATTAAATTTCTCTCTAATATATGGTTTCATGATAGTGCAGTTTTTGACTACAACAATCAATTCCACAACGTGATAAGAGTGACCCACAAGAATTTCAAAGCTTGCAATGCAACGTCTCCGTACACCAGCTTTAGCTCAGGAAATGACTCTTTCACCCTCAAGAAGGCCGGTCACTTTTATTTCATCTGTAGCTTTCCGGGTCATTGTGAAGCTGGCCAAAAGGTTGACATCCGGGTCCCCAGAACACCATCCCCAGCTTCTACTCCAGGTTCGGCTCCTGTCCTAGCTCCAACTCCAGGTGCGAGTTCGGGTCCTACCTTAGCTCCTAAAAATTCAGATTCAACCCCAACACCAACAGCGGGTTTGGGTCCTAATCCTCCTCCTTCCGGGCAGCCGCTTCCGTCTCCTTCACTGTCACCTTCACCGGCAACCGTACACGCACCTCACAACAGTGGACGATCTCTGAACTTCTCCATTTTCGGGTTGTCCGTGCTGGTTCTTGGATTTTTTGCTTCTGGTTTCGTTTATTAGGGAAAGTTGTGGTTTAAATTTTTCTTTGGTAGGTAACTAAGTATGGTATATTTTAGACAAAACATTTATTGACATTTATTGGTCTTTTTAAATTTGGTCTCTTCCATGAAAATTAACTAAACTAGGTGGATTATGTAACGAGTAATGATTGGTGCACATAAAATTTCATGCATGTAGTCACGGACTCCACTGAAATAAATGACCCAGACTGTCACACCCCAATTTTTGAAAAGCCAAATAATCAGTATAGAAATAAATCTAGACTACTATTCGACTGCCTAACTATCGGAGTGAACACCACGAAGCCCATCCTAATAAAACTTTTTAATGGAAATAGATGTTCTTAGAAACTTGATTAAAACATTTGTAATAAATCTCCATTTAAGTTTTTAAAACAAAATCACCACATTTCGATTTTAAAAAAAAAACACTCATACGGTTCCGAAAATACTCAAATTTATTTGATTAAAGCTACAACTACTAAATCACTTATATTGAAAAGCGGAAGTATGTGCACATAACAATATTACCCGTTTAATTTATGACAGATTTTAAATCTTTATACTGAAACAGCATGCTTGAAAATTAAATCTACTTTCTAAGTAACTACTGAAAAATTAAAATACCGAATACATGTGTATGTGTTAGGTTCACGTGTACAAGTACTAAAGAAATTTTTTTTTATGGGGTGCTAAAGGAATACCGTTTTCAAAATTATGTAGTATTGTCGTTATAATGACGTGACACGAATTTTAATTTCCATTTAAGAATTTGCACAATACCCTGGGTTGGTTAGCATTTGAATATCATACTTACAAACCTTCCTTCACGTTGAAATTAGCCATCAAGTCCACATACGAAACAATATCCGCCTTTGATATACCAACTCATTGGCGAGCCCAAGCTTCAAACGCAGCAGCGAGCCCACATGCTTTTGTTCAGTTGTTCTCTTTGGTTTCAAACCAAAAGAACCGTCACAAGGAAAAGGCTTTGCTCACACGTTCGCTACCAATATGATACAAAGACCACATCATCATATGTAAGACCTACACTTAAAGAATCTATTTTTGACTTACAGAAAATTTGGAGCAATGCTGATGGAAGAAAAGGGCTAGCATGAGGGAGAAGAGTCTATGAGGTTAGCCAAGTTGACTGCCTGAGGAGTGAGGACCAAACAAAGGATCCTGAATATGAGAAGTTTTTAGGTACCTTAAGGATATCACGTGGTATATTGATGTTGCCCCCTAATGAGAGTAGTTTGTTTTGGATGAGACCCACGACCCTACATAAAAAGGTTTCCATTATTTGTATATAAGGTCCCAAAATACGAGTCTGCTCAACTAAATAACTCACTCTCCTTAACTGTAGGGTAACACATCAATATGACAAGTGCTAAGTGGGAGTGCCTAAAAATTTCCCAATCAAAATACTATTGTAAAGCACTTGAGACCTCCTTAATTTGAAAGGCCACAGGCAAGTCATCCTTGGCTACCAAACAAGACTCTAATCTTCATGTAAGACCTTTCTTCCTCTAAATTTATTCATATGATCACGTGGGGCTTCAAAGTCTATTTATAGCCAATAATAGAGTAGACAATTGATTCTAATCCCACCAATTTTGGCTCCTGATCATCTGCATTGTGGTTCTGGATAGCATATAGGAATATATTCTATGTATTAGTTGAAGGGACTCGACGTGTTTTGTTCATGTCCAAGCCAGTTAATGAGGAAGAATGTCAACCATAAAAGTTTGCGAAATTAATTGGCTAGTGCAACTTGCACTGAATCATTTTAATAATTATTTGACCTTTGGCTACTTCAAAGGGTTAGAAATATTTTTTCTAAGTTAATTATCAAGAAAATGTTTTTAGCAAAATAGGAATGGAAAAAAAGTAAAAAATAAATTTTTATGATTTTACATTTCAATTCCTTTTTATTTTTATTTTTTTTCTTAGAGTAATGCTATGCTTTCCAAAAAATTTTTTTCTTTCAAAAAGTGCTTGCTAATACATATGGCAGTGGGACCCTTTTCAATAAGGGTAAATTACACTGACCTCCCATGAGGTATATGACAATTACAGTGACCTCCCCTCTAGTTCGGAAAATAATTACCTCCCCTCTACCTACTTTTTATGTGTAAGATTACCAATTTACCCCTATCTGAGAAAAACTAAAATTATATGTACTATGTGTAAGTAGCCCCTCGCAAATTTTGCAAAAAAGAAAAAAATTATATACGTATAATTGTATGGCAGAAAATATTCTTATGTGCGAGCATATATACTAAGAAAATGAATTGTTTGCCAACAAACGTCCTCTAAGTATGGATAAATTGATCAGGCGATTTGGAAAGTAGAGGAACAACACTTTCCTTTGGATTCTCAGCGCTTTGACGGAATCAAAAACTTTAAAATAAAATAGAAATCTCACCAAACAATTAAGTAAATGCCCAAAGGACTATTTTTCATTGAGCACAAGAACGGTTACAACATATTGGAGTGGTAATCTCCAATTATAGAAACAAAGAAGGAGAACACATGACTTCTTACAGTTTGGAATGGCAAAGCTCGCCTCCAAATTATAATACGAAGAATAATGGGATAACACGCCTTCTCTTACGGATGTGGAAGAACTACATTAAAATCTACTTCTAAAATAGGAAAAGGAATTAAAAGATAAAGATGCCTATGGCATGTAGTTTTGTTTGATCATTGATGATGACCCTCTTCTTCATTCCTCTCTTGTATTTATAGGCAACATGCTGAATTTAATTAGCTGCATAACTGCCACTGCATTTTTGAGTGATCACGCCATTTCAGGTTGATGACGTGACTGATGAATATGATGTGGTTATTTAGAGATAATAATTAACCTCTTATATAATACCCCATGATGTGGTAGTTCATGGGTGATTTTTCCCACTAAACCATTTAAATAATGGCCATGTGTTATTATAACTCCACCACTTTGTAACCTCCATTCTCCACTACTTTGTAACCACCATTCTCCACTAAATAGCAGTTTTTCTATTTCTTTATAATTACTTTAACACATGTGGTAGATTTTGTATGCACGTGTGGCAAACATGGGCCCTTGGTGGTTATTTACCATCATCCTGACTTATTTCAGTGAATAACCACCATCATCCTATGTTCAAACCCATCATTCTGGCTAACTACAAAAATAATCACATGGCATGTTCTTTTCTTGTGGCCATATCCTCTGTGGGCCCATACCATGGTATTTATTTTGTAGTGCAAACAATGCCCCCAACATCCCTTATGTTCATAATCCAATGATTGAAGTTAAGGGATGTTGATGACCAACCTGAAATGAATCAGATGGATAACTACCTTAAACCACTCTCATTGTGGCTTGTCTCTGAATTCTGACTTTGATCTCCAATCTCCTCAAAATGATTACTCTGAGCTTCTTCCTCTATGCCAGATTTGTGATCTTACTAATTTTGACCCATATAACACGTCCCTTCTTGTAGAATGTGTCTTTTCATTTTCTTCATTAACCATTTTTTCATATCTAGACACAACTTCTACAAGATGACATAAATCAGCAAACTGTTGACCTGTGAAATGCATTCTTAACATAGGTCTGAGGTTCTCAATAGCCAAATTAACATATTCGTCCTCTAGCAATAAATGTTTCAACACTTTTACCAGATTTTGACTTCACTTTAGCAAGATCAACAATTGTAATTTTTTATTCAGCTTGATAATATTGAGCATGAAATATTCTATCCATATCTTGCCAAGTTTGGACAGAAACAATTGGTAGGTTTACATACCAAGTAAAGGCCGGTCCAGTAAGAGAACTAGAGAACATCCTTAATTTTAACATGTCATTATTGGACACATCGCTGCATTGTAAACCTAGCAATATGTTCAAGTGTTGTTTGTTTATCAACTCCAGAAAACAAAGTGAAATCTGGAATTTTAAAACATTCTCAAACACTTGATCAATATAATCAGGATAAGGGTTTTGATAATGTGGTCTTGGTAAAGCCTTAAAAGATGCCCCAAATTGTTCTCTTAATTGATATTGTAATTGTTCTCTTATTTGATTTTGTTATTGTTCTCTTACTATTCAACTACTTCATCCTTATTTAGACCTAACCGTGGACTCACCTGGACATTAGGCAGAAACAAGTAACGTACCTCACTACCAGCATGTTGATAACCTTAACCCCCACCAAAAAATCCAGATTGATTTCTTTGACCTCTACCGATGAATCCAGGTTGATTGCCTTGACATCCAACGATAAATCCAGTTTAATAGAATTGCCACCCAAGCTGAGAACCAAGTGGATAGCATTGCCTCCCAGGATGAGTACCAGGTTGATAGTGTTGCCCCCTCAGCCTGAAAAACAGGTTGATATTCAACAAAACCAGAGTAACCACCAGTGAAATCGGGCTAATCTCCAACAAAACCTGGTTGACAGTCAACAAAATCAGATTGAGCACCAGCGAAACCAGGCTAATCTCCAGCAAAACTAGACTGACCACAAGCATAAGCAGGCTGATTCCTAGTATAACTAGGTTGATGACTTGAATTGACAACCAGATTGTAAGTGCCAAAAATTAGTGGATTGGGTACATTAGAAAAATTGGCCCTTTTTGTTACACTTGTGGCCTATTCAAAATTTTTACTTGATCATAATCCATGTGTCGAGTCTATTTTGGTTGGACCATTTCTTCTTTTGCATTGGACTTCAGTGATGATGATGGACCCAATTTCTCCAACATAAGATCTATTTGGCGATCAATACTCCTCATAATTTGATCACCAATCTATTGCATCAAATCTATAATATGCCTCATGATGGTGGTTACTTGTTGAGAATTGATTTGTAAGAAATTACGCAAAGCATAATCAACATTATAATGTATCGCAGACATAACCCTTAAGGACTTGTGGATCGGGATTATTGTCAATTCCAACCATCCCGATTAGTTGAAAATCTTCCACATAGTGGCTTACGTCAATGTTCTTGAAATTGTGACTGCTTCGAACATATTCATTGGAATCCTCGATTCCCTTTAAATTTTCATTTACTTCTTTTTCCTTCGACTTACTTCGAGCTTTTATCATATATTTTTATGTGAATGAGATTTCTGACTTCCGGTCCCACCGGGCGTGCTCTTGTATGACAAAAAATATTCTTAAGCGTGTCAAGAAAATGTATCATTTGCCAACAAACGTCTTCTAAGTATGAATAAATTGATCAGACGATTTGGAAAGTAGAGGAACAACACTTTTCTTTGGATTCTCGGCGCTTTGACAAAATCAAAGGCTTTAAAATAAAATAGAAATATCATCAAACAAGTAAATGCCCAAAATATAATATTTTTCATTAAGCACAAGAACGTTACAAGAGATTGGAGTGGTAATCACGCCTCCAATTGCAGAAACTATAAGGGGAACACATGCCTTCTTACAGTTTAGAGTGGCAAAGCTCGCCTCCAAATTACAATACGAAGAAGAAGGGGATAACACGCTTTCTCTTACGGATGTAGAAGAACTACATTAAAATCTACTCCTAAATTAGGAAAAGGAAATAAAAGATAAAGATGCCTATGGCATATAGTTTGTTTGATCGTTGATGACGACCCTCTTCTTCATTCCTCTCTTGTATTTATAGGCAACATGCTGAATTTAATTAACTGCATAACCGCCACTGTATTTCAGACTGATCACCCCACTTCAGGCTAATGACGTGACTTATGAACATAATGTGGTTATTTAGAGATAATAACCTCTTATATAAGTACCCCATGATGTGGTAGTTCATGGGTGGTTATTTCCCATTAAGCCATTTAAATAATGGCCATGTGCTAATATAACTCCCTACCTTGTAACCTCCATCCTTCACTACCTTGTAACCTCCATTCTGCACTACATGTCAAATTGTGGACACACGACCTCCGGCGGTCCACCCCTTCTGGGTTTCAGACTTGATTTTCCTTTGAAATATTTGAAAAAAAGAAGTCTGTGAAAACAGATACAGAGTCGCCACCTGATCTTTAGGGAACCAAGAAACCCAATTTTGACTCACCCAAACGGAAGAAGGGCATCGGCCCTTCATAACCAAAGATCTTGGCTCGGGGTTTTGGTACGAAAGAGGAAGGAGCCTTTATCATGACTAAAACACTCTCAACTCACTCCGTCTCTCGACGGGCCTCAATTAGCACCCGAATAATCATCTTATACTACGTTTGATTTGACAGTTATTATTATGATAAGTATATTACATTGCATAAGAATCTTAAAATGGAAGATCAAAAAATAAGATATCATTCATAAGATCTAAGCCATGTATCACACAATGCAAAGGTGAAAGATCACACAAAACAAACTTAGGAAAAAAAATCATCTAATCACATATCAAGTAATCAAGTTTTTCTAATCTAAGAGGGGACATGGATTGTTCTTGAAACAAATAATTGAAGAAAGCAAAATAAGCTTAGCCAGCTAGAATGCACACTACAAGAAAAAACACTATTTATGTCACTTTCATTATTGTTTTTATGTCACTTATATTTTGAGTGACATAATTATTTTTTACACGTGCTTTTTATGTCACCTTTTACATATTTATGTCATTTTTTTAAAAAGTGACATAAAAACATAAGTATTTATGTCGGTTGTTAAAATAAATGACATAAAAAAATTAGGCATTTATGACATTTTTTCATAAACACAAAGTTCTTATGTCAATTTATTAATAACCGACATAAATGGTTTAAAAGTTAGAATGCGGTGGCAAACTTGTAAATAAATCTCCAATCTTAAAAAAGCGACCTAAATAGTTCAAAATAATTTCTATTCATTTACAACTTTCAAACCCTAACTTCTATCGATCCTATTCTCCTCATTCTCATCCACCACAGAGAGAGAGAGAGAGAGAGAGAGAGAGAGAGAGAGAGAGAGAGAGAGAGAGCATGAGAGAATCAGAAATCCAGCCACCCCCTGCATACCCCGAGCCGGAGCCATCCCTCCTAGCCATGACCAGCCATCGCCAGTGCCATCTCACCTTCGTCCAGTAAGTTCTCTCTCTCTCTCAACCTCTCTCTCTCTCTCTCTCTCTCTCTCTCTCTCTTCGCTGGCGCTGGCTCCGGCTATAAATCTCTAGTTTAGGTCTACACTCTCACAACATACACTCTCCTTCCTCATTTCTTTGTGAAGTCCCTCTGAATGGGAAATTGTGCCTCCAGTGAGAGATTCAACCCAAAATAGCATCACCTATTTTTTAATTGTTGAATAATTTAAACTTGATAGCCATTTGGTCCCTTGTTGACGAAAAAATGAACACCTTTCATGTACACAAATAGCCATTTGGTCCCTTCTATTCATTGCTATAAAACTTGAGTATTTAATTTAAATAGCTTTGCTGTCTTTCTAGCCATATTTTTTTCACCTGGTTTTGTGTTTGATTTGGGAAATTTGGGGGGAAATTTAGGGATTTAGGACTCACTAACTGACCCATAGGCCCTTCTAAGTAAAAACCCCTCAACAAGGGAGTCTTCTGGAGTTCTTTCTCTAGGGCTTCTCTTGCCCTATTTATTCTACTCACAAACCCTCAATTTCTTCACGGAACAATCTTGGGTAGCTATAGCTCGTTGTAGAATTCTCAGGTTTGTTTCTTACATTTCTTCTGAAATACTTCTTTCTTTCTTGTTCAAATCTACCCCAATTTGATAGAAAATTGATTTTGGGGCATATAAAAAGAAATAATAATTGGAGGATGTGCATGTTTTTCAATTTGGGTGTCCCATCTAGAATCAATGGAGTTATCTAGTTTAAATGCCTTCTTTTTGGTTGATGTGGCTAAGTGGCTTATGGCTTGCTCCAGTTAGCTAGGCTCTCCATTGTATATAGTTTCCATTTTGCTTTATACTCCGTACACTTTTGCCCTTTTTGGTGTTTAGTTTATGGTTGGTTTTGTTTTTATTTTTCCTTCCTCTCTTTTTGTCAGGCCTTTGTTGATGTTCTTGAGGATGTCAGCACATGGGTTCACCCCTTTTGGTGGCTTTTCAATGCAATACAATAGTGGAATATGCTCCTTCTATTGTGCTTATGGGCTTTATTTATCATGTTTCCTCCTCAAAAACCAACCCTTTGACCGAACCACACTTGGGTAGACAGCACGTTGAAGGACTTTCAGTTTGTTTCTTTTGTGTTTCTCCAAATCTGTTCAACTTAGTTTCTTAGAATTTGTTCAAAATTTGTCCCTAATTTAAAACACTTAAGGTTGTTTGGTTTGTGCATTCATTGAAGGAAAAAAAGAAAAGGCAAGGAAAATAGGAAGGAAAAAAAATGGCTTCTCTTGGTTCCCTTCATGCTTAGACAACAGTAGATGTTTAACATAGTTACAAAATGTATTTGTAACCTAAGACAGTAGGATGAAAGTAGCTTACAAACTTTAGTATTATGAATTTATTTCTCACAATATTTATCTTGCTAATTTCCTCTCTATTTACCTTAACCAAAGAAAGGAAAGCATTACTAAAGAAGCCCATAAGTAAAAGAACACTTGTGAACTCAGGATCTATTTAGTTCAAGGACTTAGTGAAGGAAATGAAAAGAAAGCACAGAGGAAAACACTCATATCCTAAGCAAAACGGTGAGAAAAATAGCAAGGAAAAGAAAAGAGGAGAATAAGTTTAAGAATTTTGAATTTTCTTGAGTTACTATTTAGTTAGAAAAAGGTAAAATATGTAATTCTAATTAAGCATAGAGGAAAACACTTGAGAAAAAAATAGTGAAATAGTTTCTGCTGTTGTTTTCCTTTTACTTCTCTAAATTCACAAACCAACCACGGCCTTAAAAAGAGGTGCTGTATGTGGGTCTTGTATTGAAAATGTCCAAACATGCCTATTGTCAATGGGAGAAGATCTTACGTTTTATAGTCACAGGACATGTAAGAAGCCGTTACTTGTGTTTGCTTTTCTCTATTTGTAGAACAAGTGATTGCTGGGTTGGACCGGGCAACAGTAACAATGAAGAAAGGGGAGCTTGCAATATTGACAATAAGTCCCGAATATGGATTTGGAAGCGTTGAAGTGAAGCGGGATCTAGCAATTGTTCCACCATGTTCAACTTTAGTCTACGAAGTTCAAATGTTGGATTTTACGAAGGTAAGTTAGTGATGAAAGGTTTGTAACTCATGATGAGATGCTCATAGCAACAGTACGGTACGATTACATCTTATATAACTAAGTATAAGACTTAAATGCTGACCGTCATTAGCGAAAAAATTTGCTTTCAAGCTGTGACTTCATTTATTCCATGGAGGAGTGGATTTTAACCTTTTAACTTTTTTGGTTACATTTCTAGTTTTAACAATGTTGAAGGTTTTTGTAGAACTTAGACTGTTATCGATCATACTAAATGATAGTATGCTATTTAAGTTTTGAAAATGTTATTTGATATATTTTTTTTAAAATTTACAATCAACAAATGATATTAATTCCTTGCTAGGTTTCATCTAAAAAAAGCTCCTTGCTAGGTTACTTTAATAGAGGGAAAAACTCATTTTTGCCCTGAATATAATCTGCATTCACTTTTTGCCCTCTTGATTGATGTTACTGACGATGCCCGTGTTAAGTTGTGGAGACTGATCACCTTTTGACCTTGAAGCCCCTACGCATAATGGGGTCCCGCTCGTTTGGCAGAGTAGTTCTGGGCCTGGAGACTGATCACCATTTGGGGTGTTTTCAGAGTAGTTCTGGGCCTGGCCCGTTTGGCAGATTTAGGTCAATGATTACTTGTATAAATACCTTCTCTCCGTCCCTTGTAAACCCTGGCAGCAGCAGATTAATAAAATACCTCTCTCTATTTCCGCCGTGGAGTAGCACGACCATCCTGATTGTGTGAACCACGTAATATCCTTGTGTTGTTTCTTTGTTTTCGTGCATCTTGTGTTGTGTGTGTTAATCGATTTTCTCTTAACAGCCCGTCCTCTGCAATTTCTTCCCTTCTCCAAAATAACAGTTTAGGTTGCATGTTAAAATAAAATTTAGGGTAAATTACACAAACCTCCCCTGAGGTTTGCCTTAATTACACGGACCACCCCTCTAGTTGCAGAAATTACACGGACCTCCCTCGAGGTTTGTAATTAGGTAACAAAATGCCCCCTCCTCTAACGGTCCGTTAGTTTTTTTTACATTAGCCTCCCCTGAAAATTACAATTAGCCCCCCTAATATTATAAAATTGTCATACTAAGCCTCCTTTCTCTTATATTTTTGTGCTAATTATAAAATCCCTCCTCCATCATATGTTTTTGGGTTAATTTTTTTAGCATTAATTTATATCATCTACACAAAATACATATAAATAGGTCCAAAAAAAAAATTTTCCCCGAACAAACCTCTGTCAAGCCCCCCTGTATTAATTTTCTAGATCCGCCCCTGCCCCTATGCTTCAAAAGTGACGAAAATTGACGAAAATTCTAAAATTGATTAAAAATATAAACACTTAACCCCTTTTTGATGTTAATTTTGGGATTAACGCTCTTTGAGTGAAATCATAACAGTTCTATTTTAGTCCACAATCACAGGGGGTTAAGTGTCCACTTTTGAAGCATAGGGGCAGGGGCGGATCTAGAAAATTAATACAGGGGGGCTTGACAGAGGTTTGTTCGGGGAAAAAAAAATTTGGACCTATTAATATGTATTTTGTGTATATTTTGTGTAGATAATATAAATTAATGCTAAAAAAAATTAACCAAAAAACATAAGAGAGAGGAGGGATTTTATAATTAACACAAAAATATAAGAGAAACGGGGCTTAGTATGATAATTTAAAATATTAGGGGGGCTAATTGTAATTTTCAGGGGAGGCTAATGTAAAAAAACTAACGGACCGTTAGGGGAGGGGGCATTTTGTTACCTAATTACAAACCTCGAGGGAGGTCCGTGTAATTTCTGCAACTAGAGGGGTGGTCCGTGTAATTAAGGCAAACCTCAGGAGAGGTTTGTGTAATTTACCCTAAAATTTAAAATTTTCACTCTGAACATATTTACTTATCTCAATGGGAATCCAAAATAACCTCCCAATCTTTTATCTTTTGCAAGGGCAAAAATTAAGAAGTAGGGTACATTAGTTATGCTATTGAGATAGGAAGTCCTAACGAATTATCTTTGCAAATAACTAGTACTCAGCATTAGATGCAAACGGTAGTTTCTGAACTGCACTTGCGTACAATCACATTGCTTCTGTCATTACATTCTTTGACATATAATAGTGCCCCTTTTTCTAGCTACTTTTCTTGCAATATTTGGTCTAATAGGAAAAACCACCATCGGAAATGAGTAGTAATGAGAAAATTGAGGCAGCTTGGTGGAAGAAAGAAGAAGGCAATACACTATTCAAAATTAGAAATTACCAACGAGCTGCTAAAAAATATAACAAGGTAAGCTATATGATCTCTTTTCTTGAAACAGTTTTGTTGACAAAAAATTAATAATTATAGATTAAACAAAAAGAGGAAATGAACTTCTTGGACTCCGTGTTCGTCAACTTCCAATATGCGGTTTTCATTTTTTGTTATCCTTGCTTACAAGCTGCGGACTATATTACCGACAGTGAAACATTTGGAGACGATGATCTAAAGCTAGTGGAAGCATTAAGAGTTTCTTGCTGGTTAAACAGTGCAGCTTGTAGCTTAAAGAAAATCAAATTGTGTTTTTTTCCCCTACCCTTTATCTCCTGCTATATATGTTCAGCATCCTAACGGAGAACACTGAGAAAAATTGTCTGATTTAGTCATATTTATGGTTTGTTACTTTTGGGTTCTATGTATCAAGGAATATTTAACAAGTTTACGCTTGGTTTCAGAGAAAATTGAGGAAATTGCAAAGAAAAACAAAACAACATTTTGGTTCTTAGGTCGAAAATAAGCAAAATGGTCCAAATTTGGTTTTGTTTTGTTTGTTTACGCACCCCTTCAGCCCCCCCCCCCCCCCCCCCCCCCCCCCCCCCCCCCCCCCCCCACAATCAGTTTATCTATTGCTACATATGTTGAGAATTAGTTTATCAATTTGATGTAATGTTCAGTCATTTGTTTGTTTTTCTATTGTTGCACGCAGAGGATTTGACCAAGAGACTGTCCAGGGACATATCGGCCATACTATGCGGTATGTGGTTAGAATTTTAAGTTCTATTTTGGTTGCTTATAACATAGGAACATGAAAGTTTCATTCTTCCACAAACCAAACTAGGTCCAGTTGCACAATCCCTTAAATTCTGACGCGTTTCCAAATTTTACGGTGCAATTGAGGAACCACCGGCATTCCGAAGTGAGTCCCTCATGTGAGGATACTATCTTTCCTTTGGAAATTCAAAAAGAGCTCGTGTTAGTTATGTAATCTTCCATTTAGTTCTTTGATCTGTCCAATATGGTTGTAATTGCACGACTTGACCAATGTCACTTTTATCAAGTATTTGTCACTTTCATCAAGTATTTTTCAAAAACGAGCTCGTGTTAGTTCTCGTCACTTGTTAAATGAAAATCACTATTGCATTCAGAAATATCCTAGTGCACACCTACTATGTGAGACACATACACACATACACACACAAAAACTATGTGAGATACACAAGTCTACCCCTACTGTACCATGTTTTAAATATGTCTTAATGCCTATATGGTGGTTAATATATACAATTGAATCCCCACTGTACCATCTTTTAGAAGTACCATTTCATGTTCACATCCAGGTATTGATGGAACCATTGATTAGCATTAGTATATGTTCTATGTAGCAGAGATACGGACACAGAACTTAGGTATGAAACAATATGGACATTGCAACACGACAAATCTTTAAAATGTAGGATTTTGTACATGCTAGAATAACGCAAATAAGGAAACATATTTGTTAGTTAATAATATACCATGCTATGTCCACTCTCAATTCAGTCATGTATCCAGCGATGTCCAGTGTTTTTTAAAAAAGGAAAAAGTTACTCATTTTTTCGTGTGTCCGACATGTGTAAGCACGTTCCAACGCTTGTCTGACACGGACATGACAGCTAAATTGAGGTGTCCATGCTACATAGTGCATGTGTATACTTTTAAATATTCTCTGCTAACACTGCCCTTTCGTTGTCTAGCCAAAGCTATGAAGCACAATTCCTGAGAATATATCCCTCACTATCACCCACTCCACTGCAATTGGAAGAAGATCTAGAATAACTTAAAGTCCTCGAGAATGGGTACAAAATGAAGGTATTTTATGATCAGACATGGTTTCTAAAGCAGTCGATTTTTTTTTCTTCCCCATTTTCCTATTCAAATTACTGCTCTTTTTCCTTGGATGAAAAGTTGAACATTTTTGCAGTCAAGGCAGAGACTAAGAGGAATGTCATATTGTCAAATAACAGTAGAAATGTCTTATTCTGATATTTTCATAAACAAATTGGGACTTTTCTTTTCTTCCATCAATTACATTGACTACTGTTGCTCACAGATCAACTTTGCTTTATGCTATTCTCATTTCCATATAATTTTATGTGACTTGTTTCTAGTACCTTATGAAGAACCCTAAGTATTTATGTTTTTTGCATTATATGGATGCCTTAAGTCATATTCACTATATACTGCATGAAAAGGTCATCTGCATTGGTAGTTGCCTCTAATGATTACCTCCATAAAAGTAAGTATCACTGCTATAAAGTAATATAAGAAACAATCTTATCTCCTAAAGTTCTGTTAAATATATGTTAGACAATAAAGCTAGCCATGCTTTGTAAGGGGGAAAAATTTCTACAATTGAATCTAGGCAGTTAAGACTTAAGAATAAATATGTTGATTAACTGAATATGACCAAAATGCAGACATTGAGATAGATATGTCCTAACACAAGAAAGTATAGACTTAAATTTAGATACAAGATGGTAGAGGTAGCATCTTATAAGTTAGATAGAAGTGACTAAGATTGTATTATCATGCCTAATGAAAAGCACAAATAGCACCCTTTAGGGAGAGTGATATAGTCCACATTAAACTTTGATGTTAATGCTACGAGAAATCAAAGGCTTATTATGTTGAAAAAATGACATGGTAACTTACTAGTTTACTAAAGATATGACCTTAAAAAAACTAGAATTGATAACTAAATCACATACCACCAATTCCAAATTGTTAGGGAAAAGCTTTGTTGAGTTATGTTGAAGTGATTCTCTTGACATTTTTATCAATCAAGTTTCCTAAGACTCGAGCGTGTCCTTTTTTATATGACGAAATGAGTTCATGGAGTATCCTTTATGGTTTCAGGCTTATTCAGCATTCTTCAGTGATGGTAGTTTTCTTTCCCATGCCATATAATGTAGTTATTTAAGATATAATAATGTTTAACAGCAAATTTTTAGTTAGTGTATAGATGTTTGCATTGATCAGTTAAGCACACTATTCTGTAAAGATATGAGGTAGGTGGTGTTTGTACAAACTATACATTCAAGTCGATTGTACTGAAACATGCAATTATTTCCGTTATTTTGGTCGCAGACTACTTATGCGAAGCTTGGATGTACACAAGGATGGTTTTTGCCTTCTCTAGTTCATCTTTCTTCAAAGTGAGTATGCAAAGATTTTACATCATCATTTTCTTCTTAATTGCCTGTGTCCAGTTGCCTTTCATCTTTTCCCCACTGCACAAGGCCCTCGCACCTACGCGGGGTTTGGGGAGGATTAGATATAATAGTTCTTTAGTAATCTATTTGTTTCTTTACATGTATACAGTAACTGAAAACATCAAAACTTAGTTTCAGAAGGCCTAAGTTTATGAATTTGCGTATTTTTGTCTGCAATCCGTGAGTCTGAATTGCGTGCTGTATCTTCCTACAAATCTATTTAGGTGAGTAGGAGGTGTAGGTTCCGGTTCCATGTCATTCTAACTGCCAAAACCCATTTTGGTCTCTCAAAACCCCAAAACTAAGTTTTAGAAGGCCTAAGTCTAGAATTTGCGTATTCGCGACTAACTTGCAATATGTGAATCGGAATTCCGTACCGTTTCTTCCTATAAGTCTATTTAGGTGAGTATGAAGTTTAGGTTCCGGTCCTATGTCATTCTGAGTCCCTGAACACATTTTGGTCTCTCAAAACCCCAAAACTAAGTTTTAGAAGGCTTAAGTCTAGAATTTGTGTATTCGTGACTAACTTGCAATCTGTGAATCGGAATTTCGTACCTTTTCATCCTACAAGTCTATTTAGGTGAATATGAAGTTTAGGTTCCAATCCCATGTCATTCCGAGCCCCCGAACACATTTTGGTCTCTCAAAACCCCCAAACATAGTTTTACTTTTTTATTTTTTTTATATATACAACTAATTAATGAAATTTTTTTCTTTTTTGTAGGTACAAAGTTTCACATTTTGATGGAAAGTTCTAACAAGTGAACCACTTTTTTTGTTGGGCTAAATTTTTTTTGTTGCTTTCATAGTTTTCTTAGTACTTTTTTATGAATATGTAATATGTATATGTTATTAGTTAAGCACTTGACTCGGATCGATTGTACATTTTTTTGTTCATTCCAATTAATTGGTCGATATTGAGATAAATAGATGAAATTTAGTAGTTGAAATAGATCATTGAGTTGGATTTAATTTCCTTCAGGGTGGTATTGTCTATATGTACAGGGTGGTATATATTGTTTTTACAAGGTGGTATTGAATTAGTATTATTTAAAAAAAATTATGTCATTTTTAAAAAAAGTGACATAACTAATAACACATTTATGCCACTTTTATCAAGTATTTATGTCACTTTTAAAGTTTTTATGTCACTTTTACAATATTTATATCACTTTTAAACTTTGATGTAATAATTTTGTTTGCTATTTATGTCACTTTTTTACTTTTATGTCACTTTAGGTTAAAAGTGACATAAATAAAATGGTATTTATGTCACTTTTAAGTATTTATGTCACTTTTTATTAACATGTGTTGGTATTGTGAAACATTTATGTCACTTTAGGTTAAAAGTGACATAAATAAAATAGTATTTATGTCACTTTTAAGTATTTATGTCACTTTTTATTAACATATATGTTGGTATTATGAAACATTTATGTCACTTTTATAAAACATTTATGTCACTTTTAAATCATTTATGTTGCCTACATTTATGTCACTTTATACTGGAAAAAAAAAGTGACATAAAAAGCCTTTTTCCTTGTAGTACGTTTTACTCTTTTACTATTTTATATACAACTAATTAATGAAAACTTTTTCTTTTTTGTAGGTACAAAGTTTCACATTTTGATGGAAGGTTCTAGCATGCGAACCACTTTTTTTTTGGGCTAATTTTTTTTTGTTACTTTCATAGTTTTGTTAGCAATTTTTGATGAATATGTAATATGTATATGTTATTAGTTTAGCACTTGACTTGGATCGATTGTATAATTTTTTTGTTCATCCCAATTTATTGGTTGATATTGAGATGAATCGATGAAATTTAGTAGTTGAAATAGATTATTGTGTTGGATTTAATTTTGTATAGGGTGGTATTGTATATATGTACAGGGCGGTATATATTATTTTTACAGGGTGGTATTTATGTCACTTTTACAGTATTTATGTCACTTTTAAGACTTTTATGTAATAATTTAGTTTTGTATTTATGTCACTTTTCTAATTGTATGTCACTTTAGGTTAAAAGTGACATAAATAAAATGGTATTTATGTCACTTTTAAGTATTTATGTCACTTTTAAGACTTTGATGTAATAATTTTGTTTGGTATTTATATCACTTTTCTACTTAAAAGTGACATAAATACTAAATAGTATTTATGTCACTTTTAAGACTTTGATGTTATAATTTTGTTTGGCATTTATGTCACTTTTCTACTTTTATGTCACTTTATATTAAAAGTGACATAAATAAAATGGTATTTATGTCACTTTTAAGTATTTATGTCACTTTTTATTAACAAATTTGTTGGTTTTATGAAACATTTATGTCACTTTTTATAAAGTATTTATGTCACTTTTAAAACATTTATGTCGCCTCCATTTATGTCACTTTTTACTGAAAAAAAAAGTGACATAAATACCTATTTATGTCACTTTTTAAGTGACATAAAAGGCCTTTTTCCTTGTAGTGGCACTATATCAAAATAGCGAATTTATGACCCTTTTTTTGCTGGCTTTGTCACTGCTGCGAACAGTGACAAAATTGTCACTATAATTGGTGACAAAAGTAACATGTTGTCACTATACGTTGCATTGACAATGTTTATGGTTCAATTGTCACTGCCATTAACAATAACAAACATGGCCTAAATGAAATATTTATACTCCAAAGAACAAAAAAAAAAAAAAAACACCCCCAATATTTGGTTTCCCCCATCCCCTTCTTTTCCCTTACTTTACCAAACCCTAGAGTGGAAGCTCTTGTACACTCTTTCTCTCTACGAGTCTCTCTCCAGCGATCTCTCTCTCATCTCTTTTTTCGTCTGTATCTTTCTTTCTGCGACAGAGAGAAGGGAAAACAGTCGATCAAAAAACTAGCTTTGCCACTCCAACCCTCACTATCGTCCACCGATGTCTATGACTCGACCATACATATATACCAATCAATTATAGAGGGAGATCTAGAGAGAGTTTACCTTCGAAGACCCAAATTGGCACCTACTCCGGTTACAAAGACAGACGGACGATAATGTTCTTCTTTGACCAAACATGGTTCCCTCTCTTTCTCTTCGCTCGCTATTTGTTGTTGGTTTCAGTTATGCGATGAACTTTGGGAAGAGGACGGATGATTTCAAAGAGAAGAGAATGAAATGGCAGAATTCCTTAATGATAATTGATACACCCAAAATTGGCTTTATCCTATGACCGAGCGGTTCAAATCAGCAGCCAGTCCATGCCCTGGTCAAATCATGCACAACTACTCGGACAAGCATCAGCCCGAGCGGTCTAATCTACTCATCATCCCGAGCGGTTTCCCAAGACCCCGGCCAACAGGTCGGGAAAACCGGGTAGGCACATCCCACCGCGGGAACAACCCATCCGGGCCAGAGGCATGATCCGTAGCATCACAGGCGTGATCTCGAGCATTACGGGCAGTTTCCTACTCAAGCTAGAAGACAAATGGAAAGTACAAGCTATTTCCTAATCCAATTAGGAAACCCCCACAATTAATGCCAATCTATATTAATTGGATTATGTTTCCTTATCCATGTACGAGTAGGTCTCTTACATCTATAAAAGAGACCACTCACCCCCCATTGATTGGGCCAATTCTTTAGTCTACACAGCACCTCTATAAAATTCACCATTATATGCATACACCCGGCCGGTATTACTGGTAGTGCCGCCCCTCTTTGTTGGCTCACCAGGCCCGCCGGTGATCTGCTAGTGAACGTGCTCAGACACACCCGTGGACGTAGGTACCTTCATTAACAGGACCGAACCACATACAAAAAATAGTCTCTCTTACCCTCTCTCTCTCCTAAAATTGCCCTACTTTACCCTTAACAATTTTTGGCATCATCAATTTGGCGCCGTCTGTGGGAAACGACAAGTCTTCTCATCAACAAATCTCTTGACTGATCGTCATGCCACCGAAGAAGGGTAAGAAGGCTGATCAGCAGTTCGACCGGGATGTTCCGCCGGCCCCGGCACCGGCTGCGGCAGTCATGACATTTGAGCAGATGACCGCGACCTCACACAACTCCTCGATGGCCAGCGTCAAATCCAGCAACAGATCGAAGCCCTGCTAGCCCAGCAAAGCAGTCCTCCAGGGGCCGGGAAACGACCCGGGAACGTTGCGTACGGTCGGGAACCGATCTTGACCAGACAACGTGCCCGAGCCAACCCGTCCCGTGTTGAGGATGCCAGAGACATCAATAGTGGGCGTGCTGCCCGAGAGGAAAGGCGGGAGTATATGGCCCGGGAATCAGTGTAGGGTCACTCAGTTAAGAGCCGAGTCGTCCCTGGGCACACGGTTAACCGGAGTCATAGTCGAGCCCGATCCCAGAGGACAACACCCCGCCATGAAGAAAAAGCCTCTTCCACCGACCCGACCAACCCCTTGGATACCGGTCGGGAAGGAGTGGAAGTCCGAATCAAGGACTTGCAGAAGCAGATCGATGGAGTGGCCAAGAAGCTTGGTCAAAACCGTGTTCCAAATCAAGCCAACACTGAGACAGAGTCACCATTTTCTGGCCAGATCACGAGGTTTTCCATCCCGCGCAATTTAAGCAGCCTCGCCTAGATCCCTATAACGGCTCGAGAAGCTCGGTCGACCACGTCCGGACCTATAAGGCTCAGATGGCCCTAGCCACCAACTCCGATGAACTACACTGCCTAGTCTTCCCCAACACTTTGAAAGGCCTGGCCGTGCAGTGGTTCTACTCCTTGGAGCCCCGATCGGTCCGCAGTTTTAAGCAACTCAGCAAGCAGTTCATCAATCAGTTCATCGGTAATGCACGAACGGCCAAAGCCTGACATACATCTACTAACAGTCATGCAAAGGGATAATGAGACCCTCAAGGAGTTTACCGACCGGTTTAATCAAGAAAAGATCGGTATCTATAATCTTGATGAAACCGCCGCTATTATAGCCTTCTGCTCAGGAGTTCAACACACCAAGTGCGCCACGTCGTTTCACAGAAACCGACCGGTAACCTTGGTTGAACTCGCAGAGAGGGTTGGAAAATACATTGACACTGAAGAATTTCTATAGATCAAAGACCCCGGGCAAGAAAGTAACAAGTCTTCCAGAAGCAAGCGAAAGCGAGATCAGCCTGGGAGTCCTGGCAGTTCTTCTAGTCCACAGCAGTCCGGATCAGGCAGCCCCGACCCGACCTCCAGTTCACAGTTGTCTGAGTCTGGCAGCCCTGACCCGACCTCCAGTTCACATCAGTCAGGATCAAGCAGTTCCGACTTTGCCTCCAGCACAGAGAAGTCAGGAGCCCAACGATCCTGATCCGACCTCCTGTATCCATCGGTCTGAATGAGCCCGACTATAGTGGTACTTGCTTGATCACCACATGAGGCTCAACCGATTGTCAGAGAGCACATCCAAAGACCTTGGACCTAACCCCGAGGCATACAAAGACCTCGGGCCTAACCCTGAGGCACTAAAAAGACCTCGAGCTCCGAACTCAGGCACTAAAAAGATCTCGAGCTCTGAACTCAGGCACTAAAAAGACCTCGGGCTCCGAACCCAGGCACCAAAGACCTCGGGGTCACGCCCGAGGCACCAGCTTTGCTTAGGTCCAACTGACGATGGGCGCAAACCCCCTAGGTGGCTGATGATGGCAAGCTTCAAAAGACCCTACAACCACCATGTTCCAGGTCGGTTACCTACAGATCATAGCCTCTGTAAGACCCTCATCTTAGCGAAAGCTTGGGGGGCAAGATGGTGTAGTGAACTAAACAAGTAATCACACCGGGTATTTACAGGCCTCGCGGATAACCAAGTCAAAATCTTGGACAACCCGAGCATCTACAGTACTCAGAGGCATTAACTCCACTTAGGTCCAAACCGACGACAGAGGTGACTAAAATCTCTTAGGTTGGCCGACGATAGAGGAGCAAAAAGACCCTAAAGTGACGTGATTTAGGTCGGCTCCGCCAACATGGCCAAGCTCTTCTCCCAACAGTCTTGACGAAGGCTAACTGGGTGGAAGACAACCATCCTGGGGAGTTAACATAAAAGAACCCTAAAGCAATACGCTTTAGGTCGGCTTCTCCAACATGGTCAAATTCTTCCACCCACAACCTTGACGAAGGTTTACGAGCAGAAGATAACCATCCTGGGAGCTAACTCAAGCAGAAAAGACTCCGAAGTAGGCCGAGTCTCAACTCTCGGTCACTTCCCGAGCATTCAAAGCCTCCGAATTAGGCCAGGTCTCGACTCCCGGTCAGTTCTTGAGCACCTAAAAGTCCCGAGCTAGGCTGGGTCTCAACTCTCAGCCAGTTCCTGAGGACTCACCAGGCTCAGAAGCCCCGAGGCAGCTTCTCCAAGCGCTCATAGTGGCAAGTAAAATCAAACTGATTTCCAAACTTGCCCCGGTATAGCATCTGGCCAACCTTGGAAATGGGGGGCAGCTGATACACCCAAAATTGGCTCTATCCTATGACCGAGCAGTTCAAATCAGTAGCCAGTCCATGCCTCAGTCAAATCATGCACAACTCCTCGGATAAGCATCAGCCCGAGCGGTCTAATCTACTCATCATCCCGAGCGGTTCCCCATGACCCGGCCAACAGGTCGGGGAAAACCGCGCAGGCACATCCCATAGCGGGAACAGCCCATCCGGGCCCACAGGCATGATCCCGAGCATCACAGGCGTGATCCCGAGCATTACGGGCAGTTTCCTACTCAAGCTAGAAGACTAATGGAAAGTGTAAGCTATTTTCTAATCCAATTAGGAAACCCCCACAATTAATGTCAATCTATATTAATTGGATTATGTTTCCTTATCCATGTACGAGTATGTCTCTTACATCTATAAAAGAGACCACTCACCCCCCATTGAGGGGGCCAATTCTTTAGTCTACACAACACCTCTATAAAATTCACCATTATATGCATACATCCGGCCGGTATTGTGGGGGTAAGAGACCTACTCGTACCCCCCATTGAGGGGGCTAATTCTTTAGTCTACACAACACCTCTATAAAATTCACCATTATATGCATACTCCCGGCCGCTATTTCCTAATCCAATTAGGAAACCCCCACAATTAATGCCAATCTATATTAATTGGATTATGTTTCCTTATCCATGTACGAGTAGGTCTCTTACATCTATAAAAGAGACCACTCATCCCCCATTGAGGGGGCCAATTCTTTAGTCTACACAACACCTCTATAAAATTCACCATTATATGCATACACCCGACCGGTATTACTGGTAGTGCCGCCCCTCTTGTTGGCTCACCAGGCCCGCCGGTGATCTGCTAGTGAACGTACTCAAACACACCCGTGGACGTAGGTACCTTCATTAACAGGGCCGAACCACATACAAAAAATAGTCTCTCTTACTCACTCTCTCGCCTAAAATTGCTCTACTTTACCCTTAATAATTTTTGGTATCATCAATAATCAACATAGGGAATTCTACCATTTCAGATTTTTCGTTTATGTGCTGATTTTTTTTCGTTCGGCTTTGTCTTATGATTTATGTCTGTAAATATTGCGTGTTTCTTCTAGTTAATGTTTCCAATCTAAAGATTTATGTTTGCTTTTGTTTATGAGTTCCAATTGAAAGATTTTCATTTCCAGTTTTTGTTCATGAAATTAAAAAAACCCTAGATTTCCTTCTGTTTTATGTTAGCAACAGGGAAAATATGTTTCCTTATTGTGACGCTTCGTCTAGGTTTTTATTTAAGTCGACTGTTTAATTAAATTTGCTCTAAATTCTGTATTCAGATTGTGGCAATCATGTGGATTCAGGCTGGGAACTAGCTGGGCTCAGATCCAGTTCTTGTCGTACTGCTTCAATGGAGGCACAAAAATATGTAACATAGTTTTAAACTAATTTTGCAATTTCTTCTATTCACTCTTATTAATTGATTCATATTTGGTTTTTCTTTAATGGTTCTTTGTAGATTCTTCATATTCGTGTGTGTGTGTGTGTGTGTGTATAGGATATGTATTCTAGGTTGCCCTGATTGGTGGTAATGTTTATTAGAGAAAGTTCATGGACTTGATCATGGTATTACTGAGCTATTCCTTCATTCTCTATTAGTAATTTATTAATGTTTCTTGCTCCTTTCATGGTTTTGTAGATTTATAATTTCGGGTATCCTGCTTAAACGAACACTTCTTTCCTACATGGAATACAAATTTCTATAAAAGTACATTGACGATAAGATGCTTATTAGTCTACACAAGCAAAGCTTAGGCAACTGAGATAATACATAACTGAGATTTATTCTCTGCTCACTTATCAAACTTGAGAATTGTTTCAAATATGTTGTTTAATTTGGGAATGAAAATACAATAAGTTCCTATTGAGCTTAATATGAAAAGAATAATTGCATGCTTCCTAAATTTGAAATTTTGTTTCAAAATTTAGTCCCCAAATCTTAAGATTACACTATCTTATGTGTTGTGTGCGTTCCTTTTTTCCTTTTTTTTTGTTTGATCGTTTCTCCTTTACTTATCTCTCCGTACTAAATCGTGGACTTTGACACTAAAGGGTATGGGAGAGCTCGCCAATGCTTCAGAGTGGCAATAGGCCAGCAGGTGCTTTCCATAGAAGTATAGAACCCATTAATCAGTTTCTTTATATTTTGATACTCTTAATTAATTAGTAGTCAGTACAAATGCTTGCAATGTGTTGTGGTATTTTGGATTTATGTATAATCTATTTTTGATGGCTTTTGGCTATACAAAAGTGTAGTAACCAATCTAATAATATACTGTCTAAAGCAAATTATCACTTACCCTAGCATTCCTTCAAATTGAGATATCATTAAAATATGTGTGTCTTACTTTCTAATATGACCGGCCATGGAATGGCAGGTTGTTTCAATATTGGAAATAGAATGGACCATGTGATATGAGTTACTATACATCATGGGGAATCACATACCCAAACTCCAAAACTGTTTGTTTCCTTTTTTCAGTATCCTTTTTTTTCCCCTTCTTTTATTTAGTTATTTCTTGGAATAAGAACTTAAAAATTTGATAGGTACTTATATGATATTGATATATATATCGTTAAATGATAAAGCATGCAGATTTTAAAAAAAAATTGCATTCGTATGCCTAATTACGCCCCTTTGAGGCCCTCAGTTGCTTGCAATGGTGGATGATTATTGCATGCCCACCGAACACATTTTCACAATGGTGGCATCAATGGCATGATCTAAACCCAAACCGACAGTCCAGGCAAGCATGGGACTCTCTGTTTTTTGTCATCTCGTGGTCCATCTGGTTATGGAGAAACGAACGAATTTTTCAACACAAGCAATCCTCCACTTCTGACCTCATTGACATTATCAAACTCAGGCTTTTTTGGTGGTTAAGATCCTCAATCCCCACTTACCCATACTCTTGCTCAAATTTTCTGAGGAATATTCCGATAAGTTGTCAAATCCATGAACACAGAAAATCAAAAGTGCAGAGGGAATGGTTCCCTCCATCAGCAGGCAATCTCAAGTTCAATGTAGATGGATCCTCACTTGGGAAACCTGGACCATCAGGAATCGGGGGTGCTCTAAGAAATTCTGATAGTAAAATAATGGCTTTGTTCTCGGCATCCTCAGGTACGGAAGACTCTAACACAGCCGAGCTTCTTGCCATCCGAGAGGCACTTACAATGATCTCCCATTTCTTAATTAGCACCCCTTCAGTGCCAACTTCCATAGCTATCGAAAGTGATTCCAAGGTGGCTGTTGCTTGGGTAACTTCAGAGGACCCAAAACCTTGGAAATTAAACAATGTTTTTAACTGCATTCAGTCACTTTTGGAGAGTATAAAAGATCACTGCAGCATTGAGTTTATTCACATCCCTAGGAGCTCTAACAAACTTGCTGATCATTTCGCAAAGGAGGGGGTTCACAGGCTTCAACCATGGGCTGTGTGGCTATAATCTTTTTCCTGTGTAAAATTTTTGTAAGGGCTTTGGCACTGCCTTTGAGTCTGCCAATGCGTTCGACTCAAACGGAGTTCCATTGTCTTTGTATAGCTGACTTTGCGAGGGGTTTTGGTTTTTGGTCCCCCCCAACCACACATGGATATTTGTGATTGGAATTACGAAATATTTCATCATATTTGATCCTCGTGGAAATTTGTAATTTTCTTTCTTGCAAAGCAATGCTTTTGAAAGCTGCCCAAGGTAGCTTCTGGTTAACCGCAAGCTTGTGGCGATTCACTCACATTTTTATGTGACCGAGTTAATTGTAGTACATGGTTTGCCAAAGAAATTTATTTTAGCTTAAATTTGTTGCCAAGTAGCCTCAAAGTGGAGTTATTTAACCAAAGGTTGCTATTGGGGAAATATTGTATGGTTAGATGGAGTTGAGGCGGGGAATATTATTTAGGCTCAATTTGGTTCATGGCGTTAACAAGGGAAAATAAAACAAAATGCTGAGGAAAAAAGATCTTTGTTTAGTAAGGAAAACACTTGAAAAAATATTAAGGAAAAGAAAATTGTGTAAAAAATGAAATAAAATTGTTTACTTCTGTTCTGTGAGTCCGTTCCCCTGAGTTCCTATTGTATTTCTACAATTTCCAACTAATACTATTACTCATGTGAGTTTAGTAAATGTTGTTATTTATTCAAACATAATATTTTGTTCTTGACCATGGGGAATGTTTGTGGGATTGCTGTGGCTGAGAATAATTCTTTTAGTCTTTTAGGCAAGTCTTGTTAGTACGACCTTTCAATAAACTGGCATACATATGCTTAGGTATAGCCTGGGCACACATAATATTTAACAATGTGATGATGGCCCTCTCTACGTATAATGGATGAGATATGCCATAGAGCATTACCCTACTACCACTTTATAAACATAGGAGGCTGACTGATACTAAAATTTATTTAATTGTGTATATTTCCTGTGTTTAATTCCGATTAAGTTCACTTAAGTACTCTGACATCTAACTTTAACAAAGAGGACAGTGAACTATCCTAATAGAATTCTTGTACAACTTTTTGCTTTTAAGTTAGGACACTATTATATTAGGTTATGCTACGCTCTGCATATTGCTTTAAAGTTGTTCTCATATACTTTCTCATATACTTTGTTTTGTCCATGCATGTAATTGAGGAGAAGGTTTGACATTCTGAACTGCTAAGAAGAACTAGGTTGCATCTATCTTTCCTTTCTAATTTATTTGAACATGTTTTTCATAAAGCTAATTGTCTGTTAGTTTTCAGTTCCCTATAATCATACTACATATGTGTAACATGCAATATAAGTTTATTTTGATTTTGTGTTAATTTGTTCTTTCTGGTTTTGCTGAGCCAAAACACTTGTAAGTTCCACCTGCCAAGTGTGTCTGTATATATTTCCACAGAGTAGTACTTTGCTGACTGAAGATCGTATAAAATAATAGAACATCTTCTACATATCATCCACACACTTTTTCCCATCTTTCTCTTCTACACGTAAAAATTACCATAGTAAATCTGACAGACAAAACTGCAGCAACTTTTTATTTTAGACATACCTTCTAAAATCAGTTTGAAAACCAATGCACGGGCAATACACTGCGTGCCACGCACACAGACCCTATCACTAGTATATATATAGACAAACAAGATGGGAGAAAAAAAAAGAAACTTGAGGAGCACGATGTGGTTAGATTGATGAAGGAGAAAGATGACATTGCTAAAGAAATTTTAGAGCTGAAGAGAAAACTCGAAATAGCTAGGAAAGTAAATGTACTACGCTGTTTGCAAATGGAAACATAAGCTTAAGGTGTTCAACAAGAGCTTGAGGAGAGGTTGAAGGAAGTTACACAACTTTTAACAGAATCAAGGAGCAGGACTAAAAAGTTAGAGGCATATTCTCAGGGCCAGCCCTGAGATTCCTAAAATTTTCTAAGGCCTCATGCGAACTTTCAAAGGTGGGCCCCTCTATATTAAATTTCATAAGCGTAAAATTTATAAGAGTACGTAATAATTTTCATTAAAATGAGACAATAAGCACATAATTACATTAGTGTTGTTCAACTTAGTTCCAAAACATACAACACCTTAGTCCCAAAAATAAAAAATTAGGGTATGAATACAATTAGTGGCTGATTCAATACTATTGAAATCTGAGAAAAAAAATTAGGAAGAAGATTAGAAGAAAATACAAGGGGAAAAAACACTAGGGTTCAATACTTCAATTATTCAATACTTACCAATTTAATTACCATGAATCCATAAGAGTATGAATGAACGATGCTTCAGCCTTCAATCAATAGAAAGCTAGGGAAAAAAAGATTATGAAGAAAATATAAGATATCTGAAGAAATTATGCAGAAGATTATAAGAAAATTTCCGGGGGGGGGGGGGGGGGGGGGGGGGGAACTATGGTTCAATGGAATAGAAAGGTAGGGGAAAAAAAAAAGAAGATTATGAAGAAAACATAAGAAACTTCAAGAAATTATGCAGAAGATTATAAGAAAATATTAGGGAAAAAAAACTAGGGTTCAATCAAGAAAAAGAGAGAGAGTCGGAGACGATCAAGAAAAAAGGGAGAGATTGAGAGAATAAGGAGGAAAAAAAAACAAAGAAGCTAGGCCCTAGATTCATACCTGCCGGAATGGAGAAAGAGAGAGACTGAGACAGAGATGGACTAGTTTATTGGTTACTGGCTGGAGAACTAAGAGTCGAGAGAGAGAGAGAGAGAGAGAGAATAAAAAACAAAAAAAACAGAGGCCTTGCGTTACTTGCGTAGCTTCCTAGAGGTTGGAGAATCGAAAACTGGAAAAGAAAAAGGCCCTATAATACAAAATGGGCTTTTGGCCCAATACCAAAAAAAAAAAAAAAAAAGGGCCTTCAATAATGGGCTGGGCAGCCGCTTGGCTGCATGTTGCCAGGGCCGGCATTGCATATTCTGATTCAAAATCTCAGCAGTGGAACAAGAAAGAGAGCGCGTATCAAATTTTTACAGATTTCCAGATTGGTGCACTGCGGGTGCTTTTTTACTGCATATTAGTGTGCGTATCTATGCATATAAACACATAACTTTCCTATTGATGTTTGGGTATGAAATTGTTCAGGAACTATGGTTCTCGTCCCAGTCGATCAAGCAAGATATTTTGAAAACACAAAATAGCTATTGCAGAGGAATCGTATACTATTTTTTATGACATGTGCTTATGGATTATCTTTCTTTTTTTATTCATTTAATATTTTTATCTTGTTTTTAGGGAGAAAGATGAAGGCTTTAGCAGATACATTACAAAGCTACAACACAGTATTTGCTGAAAATCAAAAAATGTACAACGAGCTTTAAGATTTAAAAGGTGCCACTTCTTAATTGTACATTTCAAACTTGTATATGTATATATTTGTATGCATTAAAGTACTATTTGTACCAGTTTCATCAACATCAGATGTTGTATATTTGATGAACATTGGGCAGAAAAACTGTGCCATTGGTGCTACAGCCACGAATGACCGTAGTAGTCATTCTCATAGGTACAAATATTATTTTCATTAGAGGTTTTTGTTCTTTTGTTCCTCTGCTTCTGGTTTTATAATTGACCATTCTTGAGACTCAGGAAAAGAGATTATAACATGTTGAACGATTCACCATTTTCCCAACCTAATACAAATTTTGGGAATAATTATATACATGCCCATTGTATGTAATTGCAGTTTCCTGATGGTTCATGTTCAAGGGAGAGACCTCACATCTGGAACAATTCTTCGTGGTTGTATGCATCTTGTTGACCTTGCAAGAAGTGAAAGAGTTGACAAATCCAAGGTCATAGGAGATAGATTAAAGGAGGCTCAACATATAAACAGATCTCTTTCTGCTTTAGGAGATGTAATAGCCTCTCTTGCCCTCCCCTTTCCCTTTGGTCTAATTAGGCACTTGGTCCTTGTATCTCTCAAGACGACAAGCAAAGACTTTAATGTTTGTTCACATCAGTCTAGAGACTGATGCTATTGGAGAAACACTTAGTACACTTCAATTTGTTGAACGAGTTTCCACCATTGAGCCTGGTGCCGCTCGATCTAACAAAGATACTTCAGATGCCAAGGAGCTAAAGGGACATGTTTTTACACTCTTGATGTCCCTGTTATTTGGCATTACGATTTAGCACCATCTACTTATGATCGTTGTTTCCTTGTGTGAATATAGATAATGGCACACGTATATGTATGCATATTTATTTCTACAATTGATTCTTCTTTTTTGTCTCAAGTCTGTTTGTTGCTTTCCTCATTGCTGTGATTATTTTTGCCTAATAATTAAAAGGAACACCTCTCTTAACTAAAGTTGTATTACATAATTTCCATGTTGCCAAAATGAAATAATTTTTTTCCCATATTGTGTTTTTGCAAATAGCTGCTCTAAAGACAGCCTTGGTGAGGAAGGAAGGAGAATCAGGGTACCTTCAGCAATCTGGATCCACCAGCTCAGATACGCTAAGCATTAAGTCTGATGGGTGCTCTCCTTCACATCCTAGTTGGCAGAGTATCGGGTATTCAGAGGCAACCTATGGAGGATGTTGGTAGTATAGAGGTCTCAGATTACTATTTTTGTTCTGTTTTACTTTCTACTTTGCCCCTTTTCTTTTGTCTTATTTCCCGTGTAAGCCCCAATGATGTGCCAAAAGGTAGGATATGCCATTAATAATAAAATAGTAGGAATGATAGGAATGATGATCATACTTCATCGACATATTTCACACTAATTTTCAAAATTTTCCATTTGTACTTAAAATTCATATGTAAAAATGAAATTGCACGAATTATGCATAAAATAGAGTGTGTTATTCCCATTTCTCTCTCTCTCTCTCTCTCTCTCTCTCTCTCTCTCTCTCTCTCTCTCTCTCTCTCTCTCTCTCTGTTACTATGCAAAACCTTTCTTCTTCTTTTCATTGTTCCATTTTTTTGCATTGCAAGGTTTTTACTCTCATAAATATTTCATTGATCATGTTGGCAGTAGCTTTTGGAGCCCTTAAGTGATTTCAGAGCTCCAGAAGCTATTATTAAACCGTTTGACATACTCAGCTTCTACGTTGTGATTGCACAAAAAGTTGTCATTGGCCAAAAGCGACCCAATCACAGTTTTTTACGATTGAATTACAGAAGTAAAAGTAGTTGTCAAACAAGCCATTGTTATCAATGCATAATAAGGAACAAATTATACTCACCAGTTTGGTGAACAAAACTGATAAAATGAAGCATATTGTATTTACAACCTTGCTATATTACTCTAACTTGTGGTAATATATATAGAGAAGGTGTTCTTTGTTAATTCTTAAGGTCCACATAACATAGTAATTATGTTTTTATCCTTTAATCGAAACTACTTTGAGTATTGCGCTCTAATTAATGTCTTTCTTTATTGACATTATCAAATTATTGATGTTTCTGTCTTTCTATCCTCCCACCATCCGCAAGCCTTCTAAGGTGCTGATATTCCTTAATTTACCTCCTTCTCCTTTCCCCCCCCCCCCCCCCCCCCCTCCCCTCTGAGATGGGTTAGATAGAGCAAATACTACTTTGGAGGATGTACATTTTGACCATCAACTAAAACGTGATGCTTCAACTGTATTGAAATGGAATCAACCAATTGTTATCCCCACAATGAAACTCAAGCTCATAGAAGGGTGATTGCATAGTGATTAACCTTCTTGTGTGTAGAAGGGGTTCTTTTTGGAAATGCAGAAAACATATGTGGCTCGAACGATTTCTCAGTTTTGTTTGATTTATGCAATGTACTCACCATAGTTTTGAGCCTTACTTTTAATAATAATAATGAGTTTTGATTCAAATGATGGTTAGTTTGATTTCTTCATATCTCTATCCTTTCCTTATCTTTTCACTTTCGATATTAAGTTAGTGGACAGTCCGTTTTGATGGTTAGTGTGATTTCTGTAGAATGGCATTACTCTTAAGTCCTCCAAGTTGTTATATCAACTTTACATTTCATTGTGTATGTTTCTTTCATGAGATTATTGTTTATCCTTAAGTATCATAGTAAGTAATTCGTGTGTGTGTGAGATACATACAAGTGAGATACGAATTACTATTATTTGATACTTAGAATTTGTCATAGTGGATGATGAAACTGGATATCTCATCAGGTATACACTGTAGCATGATTAACTACCATTGGATGGAGTCATGAATCTCAATCACTAGAGTATTTCTCTTAGTTAATATGCTAATGCTTATAGTGTATTAACGGACCTGAGCTTTCCTATTGACACTCAAGGTTGTCAACAGTCGATAGGAACTCATAACTCGTATAAGGTACGTGTTCTCAATCTTGAGATGATTATGAACACAGACTGTGGATGTGGCTACTTTGACTTACCAATCAGTGAGGTCGTAAAGATCAACACCTGGGTATCTTGGGTATGTCATGTTCATAGGGTTGTGAACATATATTGTCAAGATAGAATTTACCCTCTATTAAAGAGTAAGCATTCCCTTGAGAATGTCACCAAGTTGATTACTGAGGACTACAGTCTTGTTGATAAGTAGTTATCAACATGTTTGGTAATCATGAGAGGTGAATGGGACTCAAGGAATACAAGAAGTAATCATGATTCAGGTTGACAATAACAATTATCCAACTACCTAAATATGATTATGAATAATGATGGTAGAGGGACATTAGTACACCATACAAGTCTAGATATCGCTTCGGATATGTTCTTTTGCGTTGGAGTTCAATTATCGTTTTATAGAGGAGTAAACGTTAACTAACCAGTTGGTTAATTTGCTGATCAAAGAGTTTGGTCATGGGAATTAACAACTGCTCTAAGCCAACAATAAAGAGCCTAGGAGGTCCCACTTGTAGCTCCGCTAGGATGCTTGGAAAGGCACATGAGGATCTTGTCAAGACAGGTTCAATCGATCGAAGGAGTCTTGATCGATTGAAGTCCAGGCAGGTTCGATCGATCGAAAGTGGTATGATCGATCGACGGTTCGATCGATCGAAGCCACTTCGATCGCTTGAATGTTAGGTCGGTTATGGGAATCTATAAATAGGGCAGCTGCGTCCAGAAAAGTGAGTTCATCATTTTCATAAACCAGAAGCTGCAGAAACTACTTTAAGGTTCCCAAACCTATTCTATCCTCTCTATTTAGGGTTCTCACCAACCCTAGCCTCTCCGGGAGCATCCGTAGGAGTCATAAGAGTGAAGACTATCTAGTGGAGGCTACTAGAAGTTAGAGATTTCAGAATTGGGTTAACGAGTAGTAGATCCGGGCTACCAATAAAGTTTTTGAAACTTAATCTTTTTGCTACGCATTTAAAACAATTTTTAAACCTATTTTTCCTTCACTATCTACTCCCTTTGTCCCAAATTGCTGCACTCTTTCTATTTTGGGTTGTCCCATAAAATTAGTCCATGTTGAAAAGTCAACATAATAATTTTGAATCTTTAGTGTTTTGCCCTTTCTTTTTTCACACCTCTAACTAATCTAAATGCATTTATGAGGGGAAAACTTGAAAAGTTAGAGTATAAAACTTTGACAAAAGTGTAATCATTGTGTTCCCTTAAAAAGTTGGATTTCCCAAAAGTGTCAAGCAGTTTGGGACAGAGGGAGTATAATGTTACATTGCACTAATTCAGTAAGACAATCAGTTCAGCGTACACAGATTCAACCATCAAATCAATCGATTAAACTACTTAGGAACATGTGTATGTTATTAGAGGTGTCTAAATTAACTATCTATAATGTTGCATTGCACTAATTTAGTAAGACAATCAGTTCAGGGTACACAGATTCAATCGTCAAATCAATCGATTAAACTACATAGGTATATGTGTATGTTAGTAGAGGTGTGTAAATAAACTATCTATAATGTTGTATTGCACTAATTTAGTAAGACATTCAGTTTAGGGTTCACAAATTAAACCATCGAATCAACTGATTAAACTACTTTGGTTCATGTGTATGTTAGTAGACGTGTCTAAATAAACTATCTAAAATGTTGCATTGAACTAATTCAGATAAAATATACCATGTAGGATTTTGTAACCTCTCACATATTTGTGTAGTAAGATATCTTAATCTCTCATCCCCAAATAAGAACAATTTTTATTTATCCTTCAGCCAACTATTTTTTTTTATTGTCACTGAATTTGTCACTGCCAAAATTAAACTTATTGTCACCGACTTTGTCACTGCTTAGAGTAGTGACAAAATTAATTTTATTGTCACCAATATTGTCACCGCTCAGAGTAGTGACAACATTAAAATTATTGTCACTAACATGTCACCGCTAGGATCAGTGACAAATATAAAATTATTGTCACGATTCTTAGCGGTGAAAAAGGGAAGGAAATTACCCCTTTAATATAAGGGTTCCTCAAATGGACAGTGACAAACGAAATTGTCACTGAACTAGGTAGTGACAAATATTTTTTGTCACCCCCAGAATTGTCACGGGTTAGAGCAGTGACAAATCGGTCATTCTGGTGCAGTGATGTATGCATGTTGATTCTTGAGAAAAGAAGATCTCTCAATCTCAGGGACGGATGGTATTAAAAATTTGATTGGGAGAGCATGAACGTGTGATCAACTTCATTCCTTATGATCTTCTTGGATTAGGAGTCACAAAAACCCCAAATCTTGCATGGATGCAATGTATAATCTTAGAATGTGCAAAGTAGTAGTGTGCTTGTGTTCATAAATTTCTCTAAAGTGACTTAAAAGTCTAGAATATGCATGAATGCATGAAGAATTTCATTGTAGGATATGTACAAAATTGGTATGAACAACTTCCTAAGATATGGGCTAATTTGGATTGCATGTGAACATCTAATCAAAGAATGAAAGTAAAACATACTTGCTGTGAATAGTGGACAGAACAGTGAACTGATGTTGTAAAAATGGAAAAGTGAGGTTAGGGATGTTTTTAATTCATAACATTTATGGAGGTCATCCCTACTGTGTCTAGAACACAGTCAAATCAAAATTGAAGTTGTAAATTGAGAGAAATCATATAAACAAGAGAGGTTGCTCAGAAACAGAATTCGTATTGTCAACTGAAATGTAGAAAAATCTTTGAAAATGAAAACAAAACATTGGATACCTCATAATATATAGAAAGTTCCCTAAGACCTTGAAGTTAAAGGAAAACATGAGTGGGACCACTCTTATTGGAAAAGTTTTCTAGAAAATAAGTTGAAAGTCAATCAGAGATGCTATGACAGAATGACAGAAAAATAGAATGTTTTAGAAGAATGTTTGGGTCAAAATAGAACCCTTCCATTGAGTATTGAACTCAGAATAGCATTTTCAAGTTGAACAACTCACTGTTTTAGGGGTTTTGGGAAAACAAGCTTTTTAATCTTTGCAAACCAAGGTTTGGAGTTCAAGAAGGGTTTTGAAAGGGGTGTCTTGAGAGTATATTTCTAGCACTCAAATGGAGATCTATAACCACTTAGGATGTCATCTTCCAACTTACTTCAAGAACTCCTCAAAGTATTGACTAAATCAAGATTATTATTTAGAAATCAAACTCAAGAATCCATGAGAATATAATACATGAGATGATGGATGATGCACATGGTACATATGAGGGCATGGAATATTACTAAACATGGAAAAATTAAGTTCTTTGTATGTATGACAAATTAAGATGGATGGAAGTATCATATCATGACATATGTATCAAATAAAAGAATCTGTGAATAGTGTCCAGAACAGTGAACTGATTTTGTGAAATCTACCAAAAATACTTGAAACGCTCTAATAAAAGTGGGGAAAATCATACCCTTAATGTGTCTATTAAACCATGCAAAAATCCAAACTACAATATCTATCACAGATTAAGAGAAACAAATCAGAATGTACACGTGACTCAGAAACAGGGACTGCATTGTTGACTGATTTTGTATGATTGTTTATAAATATTAAAACAACTGTTATGATGCTCAAAAGATACAGAAAGTTTTATGCCACAATGAAAAAAATAAAAGAAATGGCCATGTTGTATGATGAAAAACATCCTAAATAAATATAAAAAGTCAGATTACAATCTGTGAGAGAAATCATATTATTAACATGAACTTCTAAAATCCAGAAAACACATTTCTACATTTCTAAAATTGATGAGGAACAATCAAGGTGAACTATGATGTATAAAGAAGGTTTTTCAAGCGGTTTCATCATCATACCTCAAGTGTTTAATTTATTTAAATGTTTGAACTTCAATAACTCACTGTTTTGCATCACTGTTAAGAAAATCAATTTAGATTTTGGAAAAGAGTTTGGGATTTGTGGGGGGGGGGGGGAGCTTGAAATAGATGCTCAAATCATGAACTTGGAAGAAGAAGAAATCAAAATAGAAATGAGGTTGAGGGAGAGAAGATGCAAATGACAAAGAAATCAAAACAGAAATGAGATGAGGGATAGATTATACAAATGAAAATGAACCAAAATAGAAATGGGGGTTAAGAAGAGATTATGCTAGAATGAAAAGAAATCAAAAATAGAAATGAGGTTGAGAAGGGGAATGCAAGTATGATAAAGAAAATAAATGGGATAAGGAAGGAAGAACAAGTATATAATCAATGATTATCAATGGTGGAACCACAAGCATTCTACCTCTCATATATGTGTGTTTGTGGGTGAAGATTGCTCTCTAAATTCTAAGAACTCAGTGTAATGGTAAAATGAATTGAAGTAGTTGTAGAAATAAAATAAAAACTCACATTTTTTTGGTTGGAAGTGTGAAAAAACCTCTCTTTTCTTCTCTCTTTTCTCTCTTTTCCGCTCTTCTTCTCTATTTCTTTCCCTAAGCTTCCACTAAGCACCTCAAGTCCCCCCTAAATGGAAGCAAATGGTCTTCTTTTACAGGCCAACATGGGGGTGTATTTTGGGTTTTAAAAAGTCTCTAATTGGTCCAAAAAGTTTAGAATACCAAAACTATGTCGTTTTATTTGTTGGAAATTTGAATTGGAACCGAAAATTAAACAAAAATTACAAAAAAGAAAAAAAGAAAAAACACTTAGAGTGCCGCCGCGGCACTTGGCCACTACCTTCCCTGCAATGGGCCAGTGCCTCCACGGCAATCAAGCCCCCAATTGACCAGATTTTACGTTTAGGCCCCCAGAACTCCCAGAATTCGCAACGACCCTATTTCTTTCAAAATTCACAAAACAATTCATACAAAATCCAAATTGAAATTGTGATATACCATTGGAAAGGTATTGAGGTCTAATTTCCATACAAAAATAGTTTAAAGTTGGGTCACTTTGGAAAGTTTTGCGGTATTCGCGATAAAAATATGAATTGATCGTCTTTTTCACCTTTAGAAATTCATAACAAATTCGTTTTAAGTCAATAAATCATGTGCAATATACCATTAGAAAGCTATTGACCTCTAGTATTTGATAAAAATATTTTAATGTCGAAAAGGTGACTTTGACTTTCGATCAAACTTACAGTCAAATCAGTCAAACGGTGCATTTCCAAGAAGTTCTGAGACCCTCCGAAGACTGGCGTTTTCATCCGATTTTCTTTTGAAACATATTTTTAAAACTTTTTCGCATAATCTAGAAAGATTTAAGATTTTGGGCAATTTCAAAATATTTCGGTCAAACTAGTCAAATGGGGACTTTCGGGACTTCTCGGAGCCTCTGGGAGCTGATGTTTTCAAACGTTTCTCTTTTTAAAATACTTTTCTGTTTATTTTGAATGACATCGAATGATTTCTGAGGTTCTGGGCCAATTTGGAGAGTTCTGGGCTTTCAGGGGCATTTTTGTCATTTATGCCAATTCTTTGTCTTCTTGAGAGTTAGAGTCAATCTCTGAAAATTCGATCTTTCTAATCATTGAGGTTTGACAAGCTTGTGCCTCCTAAATCTGTTAGCAGACAAAATGAGGAGTGTACAGCGTGTCCTTAATCCCAACATTTTATCTTAGTTGGACTTACGTACCATTGACTTTTCTTTAATGCCCCTTTTCCCAATTTTTCAAAAATTTAATTAGCATTTTACTATATTTATGACTTTGAAATATGATTGTCATAATAAAAACATATGCGCCACCCTGCGCCTTGCGCGGTCCTACCCTAAGTATAAATTACACACGACCTGACGACCTACCCCTAAACATCTTTTAGGTAGCAAATTTTGTTCTCATATTATCAAGTCACCTTTGTTATACGGTTTGAAAGGTCGGATGAGGGAATTTAACTTTTAGTCCATTTTAATTAAAATAGTCTGGTGTTTGGGTTACCAATTTGGCACGAGACTATTAGTCAATTTTAAATATAGTAGATGTGAAAGCCACAAAATAAACAACAAATTATTGATATAATAACTAAGATAAAAAAACTAAAATACTCACGGGAAATTTCACTATAACACGTGAAACACATGTGTTCCAACTAGTTTATTAAACAAAGAAGTGTTGTGTACAAGCCTGCAAGGTTATAATTGAAGTATGAAAGTATCATCAAAAGGAGGTCGTGGATTCATGAGCTTTTTATGAACAGTCCTTTACGGACAAGCCCACCAGCTGCTATCTTAATTAACCTTTTTTTTTTTAGATTCTCATTTGTTTCAATTATGGATACAATGCACTCACACCGCACACACGCACACCACCCCACCCCACCCCACCCCACAGCCTCTCAATGGCCCATAGCAAAGCCCAACATGGGCCACTCATTCCGACTGGCGAACAAACATGATCAAGGAAGTGCCACTTGACCACATGAGTCATTAGTTAAATGATATAAATTAAATAAAGATTAATTAATTTTTTATAAATGACAATTATAAATTAAAATTTCTAATAATTAGTAAAATCAAGTATAATTAAATCAAACCCAAAACCCACTTTTAAGCCCAAAGCCCAAACCCACATTATGTATGAAAAAAGCCACCAACACCACATTATTTAAAAGCCCAACCCACAAGAAACCCTAAATATAACTTCTCATTCTTCTTTTCTTTCATGTTTAATTAAGAGAGAGAGAGAGAGAGAGAGAGAGAGAGAGAGAGAGAGAGAGAGAGAGACATGCAAAGCAGGGAAGAACCTTGTCTTCAGCACACCCTTGAGTCTGTTTTTTTTATTTAGGCAGTGGTTTTTGGGTGCTCCTAGTTTCTTTCTGGAGTTTTTATTTGTTAAAGCCTGCGATGTAGCCTCGGTGGCTTCTCCACCTTCTTTTTAATTTTATTTTGTCTATGCCGGAAGAGAAAAAAAAAAGGGCTGGGTCTCCTGTGCTGGGTAACTAGGGGCTAGATGCTAGTGGGGTTTGCTGCATTTTGGTGGAGTAGTTTTGGGTGAGAGGTTGGTTTTACTGGCAGAATGACAGAGCTCAGATCGACTTGCAAAGGTATTGGCATTGCTGAGTAAATCTTGCCTCATTCAGTCTATGGTGTTTGGGTCCGTTATTACAATATTGTGGTGCTAATAAAAGGGAAGGTTTATCTTGGATGCTTTTATGGAGTATCTATGCTGGAGGTTTCTTTGGTGGTCTATCAGATTGAGTATCGATCACATGTATATTACTAACTTGGGCTGTTGTCATATAAGTTCTTGGCTAATGCAGGTGTTAAGTTAATGTTTTTGTAGCTCTGGTTAATAGTTTGAGATCTTTTTGTTTTATAGAAATGGGCATAGGGTTAGCTAACTAAAAGATCTCTGTCTGTGGCTTGTAATTTTGGGTTCATTTGGGGTTTTTTGCTTGGCCTTGACGAGGCTCTCTGGTTTTTGTATTGTAAGGTGGCTGTGACTTTGTTCCATGGTTTACCATGATGAATAAAAAGTGATCATTGTTGAACAAAAAAAATTGCTACTTAATTTTTTCACAATATTGATGATGGTGTTTTTTCTTATTTATAAATTACTACAGGTGTACTGGGTGCAACATATGAGATAAATCGCGTTGATGAGGGATTCATAGGCCACGGTAATGCCTATGAATTAGGGCTTACTTTTCCTTGATCCTTTCTGTTTTTTCCAGAATTTGAATGATGCAAAACGAGTCCACAAGAATTTGTCAGATTTTAGCGAGGACAGCATTCTACAGTCACACACAGTGTTTCCATAAAACAATGGATATTGGCTTATGGTGGATTCAGTAGACTGTAGTTTAAATCAGTATGCACAAACCATCCTTGGCATGCAGGGTCGGATTCTGGAATTTGGCCCAAGAGGGCTATCTTTTACATGTTACAATACTTAAGTAGGCTTTTCATATTTGACGATAAAAGAGATATAAAGAAGTAGATAAAACACATAAGTATGCAACTTTTATTACTCGGACAATAAGCTGCATAATTTTATGAAGTGCAGTTTTTTTTCTCGAGAAACTTTATAATTCTTGAATACTTTTAATGAAGGCCAACCTATTTATAAATAATAGTTACTACAGTCAATTGCTAGGATTTATACAAGGAGCGACTATCTAATGGAATAGAAACTCATGATAATATTTTAGAAGTTTTGGACATTCTAATAAAGTAACCTTTCTAAAAGGTCACCCTATTTATAATATTCTATACAAGTCTCTAAAAGACTCTAGAGAATTGAATGATTCTCTTTAAGTTTAGGGAGTTCCAAGCATTCTTTACAAGTCCATGCAAAACCACCTATAGCACAGTAAAAGATCCTTAAATATATTTTTTTCGGGACATATAGATATAGAATTCCATGTATATATCGTTAAGGGGCCGAAATTAGCGGGCAAAAAAACTGTGATCAAAACTCGATTTCTTTATATCAAATGAAAGGTCTCGATCCCACGAGGCTCCCTTTTTAATTTCAAAAGCTAATTCATAGCGGTTACGACGAACGGTCGATTTAAAATTTTGTCGTCTCTCGGTTTTTCGATTAATCTGAGAGCTATGCTTTGATTCATGAAAATCTGATTTTATATTTGGAATCTACGCGGAAAAACGAAGAGTTTCATTTATTGAAAGTCCTGTTTTGGTTAAGTTTCAAAATGGGTCAAAAACCAAACTTTGATTTCTAAACAGGGGAAAAAGAAGGAAGAAGACGACACTGTGACATCTCGCGCGCGCGACCCGCGCGAGCGAGAGGTCGCGCGAGCGGCCCGCGCACGCGACCAGGCATTTTTCTGAAAACTGTTTTAAATAACCTCGTGGCCCTTCTGAGCATATCTCGCGGGAGCGGCCTGCACGCGCGACCTCGAGCAGTTTGTTGAAAGCTCCTGTTTTCTTATACTTGAGCCAATTTTGAGCTAAGGGGCCTTGTACCCTATGCTTTATGAGTTGTACCTCACTTTAATAGTAGTTGTACTTATGCTTAGAGGTGCTGTACCTCACTGATATACGCGGATTATTGTATAATCGAGATTTGTAACAGATTGAGCAGTTCCGGTTTCTGTTCTGAATACTTATTCAATCTCCGGTGAACGGTAGTTCCGTATAACCCTCAATAAAGTTGTATAACATGTTAATAGTGTATTTACATGTTTGCTTGAGCTGCTATGCCTTAAATGGATAATTGAGTTGCTATGCTTACGTGTTTACCTGGGTGGTTTCAGCATGTCTATTGTGTTGCTTTAATCGATAGCATGTTTTGATATGTAATTTATGAAATGTTGAATATGTCTTGATGCTTAGAGCTCACATATGTTGCATAGCATTTCATAAGCATGAGCATGAACACGAACACGAACACGAAAATCACGAAAATGATTTTGGGATGAAAGACCTTAAAGGCTTTCGATTTTGAAAGAGGAAGATATAAAAAGACTTCCAGATTTTGAAAAGGCAAGACCTTAGAGGCTTCCATGCATTAAACCCACTAGGAGGGATTTTGTTTTGAAAAGTTAGAAATCCCGAATTTGTGGGTTGGCGTGTGAGATGGGTACCGCTAGGAACTCGAATTGCGGGATGTGCTGCAAGAAACCCTTGTAACGTTGAAGGCTAGGCCTCCGTGTAATTCATAAGGCCCAAAGTCCCGCATGTTTGAGGCTAGGCCTACGTGGACGGGAAGCCCATGGTTCGGGTACGATCGAGGGTGAGTGTTTGAAAATGCACGAAAAGTGGTTTTCATACATGACATTGGCATTCATTGCACTCATGCATGTTATATAACATATGTTATTGTGTGGTTATATGACTATACGAGCCTTTTGGCTTATGGACTATTAAACCTTTCTTTCAGGTGATATAGATAAGGGTAAGGCCCCCGAGAATTGATGAACTTCCGCTTTGTTTGAAGGTCGAGTTTATGGGAATTTAATTTAAATGATGGTTCAAAGAGCATGTTATGATTTAATTGGACAAGTGTTAGTCCACCTGTTTTTAAATAGCATGATAGCTTAACTCTGATTTTTCGTTGCTTACCTTGAAAATGATTTGTTTCAAGAAAGGATAGTTTTCAAATGAAAACCCGATTTCTGTGTTATTAATGTTTTCCAAATGATGAATATAATTTTCAAGCCCGGAGTAGAGTTTACTCGTGAAGATCCCGTTTAGGGAAGAAATTGTGAGATCGTGATACTTTGTATTTTTAAAAACCTTGGGTTTTTATTATAAGAGTTTCTAACGTTTGAGAAAAAGACAGTAAGTCATTGTATTACTTTTCGATATGTGAAACCAAGTTTGAGTTTCTATTTCAAAGTTGTCTTACGATGCTTGAGAAGAAGTATGATGAATGTTTATCAAATATATATATTTTCCGCTGCACTGTTGTTCATTTGATGAACCGATAAAGATTTTCTGTTAATGTCTTTTAAGTTGACAAGCAAAGCTTTTCTAAAGACTAGTTAAATGCTTTCGCTATAGTTTTACTCAGATCCGTGAGCCTTTAAAGATTTTGTTGTCCTATCAAAGATTTTCGAAAGGCTATTCTATGCTTCCGCAGTAAACCTCGGAGTCTAGGACTCGAAGCGTTGTAAAATGGTATCAAAGTTTTGAGGTTTCAAAGTTTAAATGTTTCAGAGCTTCAGACTTCAAATGATTTTAAAGTTTAAACGTTTGTTTTTCTAAAGAGAAAGTTTTCAGGTAAGCTTCGGGTCTAGGACTCGAAGCATTACAATTGTGTTCGGTCCTTCCGCTCCCTCTTGTTTATATTTTATTTTACATTAGCACCCCCTCGCCTGCGGGACCCGGGTCGGGGCGGGCGCTACATTTTTATCCCATAGATAGTGGAATGTGCCATAACTCTAACTCATGGGGGGGGGGGGGGGGGATTAGAAGTTTGAGAAAACTTCTTGGGAAAATTTTTTTTTTTAGATCTCTTTTTTACTTTATTTTTCCATATCCTAGCTTTTTTTTTTTTTTTTTCATTTTCAGATCTGTTATTATTTATTTCTAGATCCTTGTTTTTTTTTTTTTTTTCATTTTTCAATTTTAGACATATATATATATATATTTTCTTCACATCCCTTCTTTTTTTTTCCCTTCAGTTCTACTTTTTTTTCCTGGTCCTTTTATTTTTTTTTTATTTTTTTTTTTTCCTTTTTCATTTTAGATCTCTATTTTTTTTTTTTCGGATTTGCTATTTTTTAAATTTAGTTATTATCCGAAACTTATATCCGGGCATGCACGTTCCAAACACAGGGTAGCATAATAGCTTATCAGATAGAATTACTATCCTATACGATCCTGCCTTATCCTGTCTTATCCGCCAATTTTATCCGGCCTGTCAAACGAAGCCTAATATAATAGGGGGACTTAATTAAATTTTTAGGAGGGCTTAACTTAAATATAACTTTCTTTTATATGGTATATCAAGAATTTTCCAAAACTTAGGGGGGGCTGCCCCTACATAGATCCTCCCCTGTTGGCATGCATCCAAAGCCGCTTACCAAAAAATCATATGGTAAATTATCTGTATTTTATCTCTCTTTTTTTCCTCACAATTTTGTTGATTTAATTATTGATTTTATTGTTTTGATGCAGTGACCTTTTAAATGCTATGATCAAACTAACAAGGAAAGTAAGAAACACATCCATTTTGATGGTAGACACATTTTGATCTGAAAAACAAATATCACTTGTTTTAAGTGATATTTAAAAAATAAATAAAAAATTTTGATTCTTGAAAATAATGCAGAGGTGAACTACTTTCATGCAGAAGTAAGAAAATCAAGTTGGTAAGGTTTCATCCTATTTAAATCATCATCACTTTGTTTTGATTATTGTTATCAAACTTTTATTTACTCTTTCTTTGTTTCTTGATTACTATGAATAGGAAGAATATTATCTCGGAAAAGTTTTTTATCAACCTGTGTTGATGACTCCACTGGAAAGGTTTAGATTGCCTGTATTGGCATATATGAGGATAAGGCATTGGAAAATGGATTTCAGACTTGTGATAGCAAGTTTCAATAAAATGTTTCCTCAGAATTACACATGGAAATATAAAGTGTGGAACTTATAGAGGGGAGGGGATTACAATGTTGTTTTCACTAACTGTACCTATGATGAGAGCGCTTGGAATAATAGTAGATACGTTAGGAATGCTAATCAACATGTCATGGAACCCAAGCAAGAAAAGTATTAAAAATAGTACTTGCATGGGTAGAAGTTCGTTACATGTTAAGTAATTTGATTGGATATAGGGTTTTGAAATTAACTAGAATCCATATTAGTTTCTTTTTTTCCTTGCTTTTTCTTCCCAAATAGGTCAGCACAGAGGAACAAATTGAAAGTGAACTAATTCAAATGTTTCCAGGCTTCTTACTGAAACTTTACGAGTTCTTGGACGTGGCTGACTTCAAAGCAAAGTAGTTAAGATTTTCTTTTGAAAAGTTCAATGGTACTTATTATAGATTTTTTTTTGCATATACAAATTCTTGATGTTGCTACCCCAATTTTTGATACAAAGCTGAACTATAGTGGTTGTTTAGACTTTCAAACTTCTGTTTTGAGTTATATTACATTAACCTTTTCTTTTGCTAATCTCTATGTGAATTAGATCTTAATTAATGCTATTGAATTTCAACTAGTTCTGCTATGGCACCTTGGCTATATATGATAAGAGGTACAGACAGTGATTGTAAGAGAAATTCTCTCATGTCACAGCAACATGAGAGAATCTATTATTGTGAGAGGGAACTTTTGGAACCACACCCATGAAGGAAAAGTATGGAAGTCATGTCCTACATTAAATGTTTGAACTATGATGTATAAAGAAGGTTTTTCAAGTGGTTTCATCATCGTACCTCAAGTGTTTAATTCATTTAAATGTTTGAACTTCAATAACTCACTGTTTTGCATCACTGTTAAGAAAATCAATTTAGTTTTTGGAAAAGAGTTTGGGATTTTGGGGGGGGAGGGGGGGAGCTTGAAATAGATGCTCAAATCATGAACTTGGAAGAAGAAGAAATCAAAATAGAAATGAGGTTGAGGGAGAGATGATCCAAATGACAAAGAAATCAAAACAGAAATGAGATGAGGGATAGATTATGCAAATGAAAATGAACCAAAATAGAAATGGGGGGTTAAGAAGAGATTATGTTAGAATGAAAAGAAATCAAAATAGAAATGAGGTTGAGAAGGGGAATGCAAGTATGATAAAGAAAAACAAATGGGATAAGGAAGGAAGAACAAGTATATAATCAATGATTATCAATGGTGGAACCACAAGCATTCTACCTATCATATATGTGTGTTTGTGGGTGTAGATTGCTCTCTAAATTCTAAGAACTCATTGTAATGGTAAAATGAATTGAAGTAGTTGTAGAAATAAAATAAAAACTCACATTTTTTTGGTTGGAAGTGTGAAAAAACCTCTCTTTTCTTCTCTCTTTTCCGCTCTTCTTCTCATTTCTCTCTTTTCCGCTCTTCTTCTCTAATTCTTTCCCTAAGCCTCCACTAAACACCTCAAGTCCCCCCTGAATGGAAGCAAATGGTCTTCTTTTACAAGCCAAGATGGGGGTGTATTTTGGGTTTTAAAATTCTCTAATTGGTCCAAAAAGTTTAGAATACCAAAACTATGTCGTTTTATTTGTTGGAAATTTGAATTGAAATCCAAAAATTAAACAAAAAATAAAAAATAAAAATAAAAAAAAAATAAAAGAAAAAACACTCAGAGTGCCGCCGCCGCGGCACTTGGCCACTACCGTCCCTGCAATGGGCCAGTGCCTCCACGGCATTCAACCCCCCAGTTGACCAGATTTTATAGGCCCCCAGAACTCCCAGAATTCGCAACGACCCTATTTCTTCCAAAATTCACAAAACAGTCATACGAAATCCAAATTTAGATTGTGATATACCATTGGAAAGGTATTGAGGTTTAATTTTCATACAAAAATAGTTTAAAATTGGGTCACTTTGGAAAGTTTTGCGGTATTTGCGAAAATCTGATTTGATCGCCTTTTTCACCTTCAGAAATTCATAACAAATTCGTTTTAAGTCAATAAATTATGCGCAGTATACCATTGGAAAGCTATTGACCTATAGTATTTGGTAAAAATATTTCAATGTCGAAAAGGTGACTTTGACTTTTGGTCAAACTTACAGTCAAATTAGTCAAATAGTGCATTTCTAAGAAGTTCTGAGAGCCTCCGAAGACTGACGTTTTCGTCCGATTTTCTTTTGAAACATATTTTTAAAACTTTTCGCATAATTTAGAAAGATTTTAGATTTTGGGTGATTTCAAATATTTCTGTCAAACCGAGGTCAGACTAGTCAAATGGGGACTTTCGGGACTTCTCGGAGCCTCTGGGAGCTGATGTTTTCAAACGATTCTCTTTTTAAAATCCTTTTCTGTTTATTTTGAATGACATCAATTGATTTCTGAGGTTCTGGGCCAATTTGGAGAGTTCTGGGCTTTCAGGGGCATTTTGGTCATTTATGCCAATTCTTTGTCTTCTTGAGAGTTAGAGTCAATCTCTGAAAATTGGATCTTTCTAATCATTAAGCTTTGGCAAGCTTGTGCCTCCTAAATCTGTTAGCTGACAAAATGAGGAGTCTACAGCGTGTCCTTAATCCCAACATTTTATCTTATTTGGACTTACGTACCATTAACTTTTCTTTAATGCCCCCTTTCCCAATTTTTCCAAAATTTAATTATGCATTTTACTATATTTATGTCTTTGAAATATGATTGTCATATTAAACACATATGCGCCACCCTGCGCCTTGTGTGGGCCTACCCCTAAGTATAAATTACACACGACCTGACGACCTACCCCTAAACAACTTGTAGGTAGCAAATTTTGTTCTCATATTATCAAGTCACCTTTGTTATACCGTTTGAAAGGTCAGATGAGGGAATTTAACTTTTAGTCCATTTTAATTCAAATAGTCTGGTGTTTGGGTTACCAATTTGGCACGAGACTATTAGTCAATTTTAAATATAGTAGATGTGAAAGCCACAAAATAAACAACAAATTATTGATATAATGACTAAGATAAAAAACTAAAATACTCACGGGAAATTTCACTATAACACGTGCAACACGTGTTCCAACTAGTTTATTAAATAAAGAAGTGTTGTGTACAAGCCTACAAGGTTATAATTGAAGTATGAAAGTATCATCAAAAGGAGGTCGTGGATTCATGAGCTTTTTATGAACAGTCCTTTACGTACAGGCCCACCAACAGCTATACTAATTAACCTAAATAACCTTTTTTTTTTTAGATTCTTATTTGTTTCAATTTTGGATACAATGCACTCACACCCCATGCACACACGCACACAAACCCACCCCACCCCACCCCACCCCACCCCACCCCATAGCCTCTCAATGGCCCATAGCAAAGCCCAACATGGGCCACTCATTCCGACTGGCGAACAAACATGATCAAGGAAGTGCCACTTGACCACATGAGTCATTGGTTAAATGATATAAATTAAATAAAGATTAATAAATTTTTTATAAATGACAATTATAAATTAAAATTTCTAATAATTAGTAAAATCAAGTATAATTAAATCAAACCCAAAACCCACTTTTAAGCCCATAGCCCAAACCCACATTATGTATGAAAAAAGCCACCAACACCACATTATTTAAAAGCCCAACCCACACGAAATCCTAAATATAACTTCACATTCTTCTTTATGTTTAATTAAGAGAGAGAGAGAGAGAGAGAGAGAGAGAGAGAGAGAGAGAGAGAGAGACATGCAAAGCAGGGGAAGAACATTGTCTTCAGCACACCCTTGAGTCTGTTTTTTTTTTTATTTAGGCAGTGGTTTTTGGGTGCTCCTAGTTTCTTTCTGGATTTTTTATTTATTAAAGCTTGCGATGTAGCCTCGGTGGCTTCTCCACCTTCTTTTTAATTTTATTTTGTCTATGTCAGAAGAGAAAAAAAAAGGGCTGGGTCTGCTGTGCTGGGTAACTAGGGGCTAGATGCTAGTAGGGTTTGCTTCATTTTGGTGGAGTAGCTTTGGGTGGGAGGTTGGTTTTACTGGCAGAATGATAGAGCTCAGATCGACTTGCAAAGGTATTGCCATTGCTGCGCAAAACTTGCCTCATTGTGTCTATGGTGTTTGGGTCCGTTATTACAATATTGTGGTGCTGATAAAAGGGAAGGTTTATCTTGGATGCTTTTATGGTGTATCTATGCCGGAGGTTTCTTTGGTGGTCTATCAGATTGAGTGTCGATCACATGTATATTACTAACTTGGGCTGTTGTCATCTAAGTTCTTGGCTAATGCAGGTGTTAAGTTAATGTTTTTGTAGCTCTGGTTAATAGTCTGACAGCTTTTTGTTTTATAGAAATGGGCATAGGGTTAGCTAACTAAAAGATCTCTGTCTTTGGCTTGTAATTTTGGGTTTATTTGGGGTTTTTTGGTTGGCCTTGACGAGTCTCTCTGGTTTTTGTATTGTAAGGTAGCTGTGACTTTGTTCCATGGTTTACCATGATGAATAAAAAGTGATCATTCTTGAGCAAAAAAAAATGTTAATTAATTTTTTCACAATATTGATGATGGTGTTTTTTCTTATTTATAGATTACTACAGGTGTACTGGGTACAACATATGAGATAAATCACGTTGATGAGGGATTCATAGGCCACGGTAATGCCTATGAATTAGGGCTTACTTTTCCTTGATCCTTTCTGTTTTTTCAGAATTTGAATGATGCAAAACGAGTCCACAAGAATTTGTCGGATTTTAGCGAGGACAACATTCTACGGTCACACACAGTGTTTCCACAAAACAATGGATATTGGCTTATGGTGGATTCAGTAGACTGTAGTTTAAATCAATATGCACAAACCATCCTTGGCATGCAGGGGCGGATCCTGGAATTTGGCCCAAGAGGGCTATCTTTTACATGTTACAATACTTAAGTAGGCTTTTCATATTTGACAATAAAAGAGATATAAAGAAGTAGATAAAACGCACAAGTATGCAACTTTTATTACTCGGTCAATAATCTGCATAATTTTACGAAGTGCAGTTTTTTTTCTCGAGAAACTTTATAATTCTTGAATAATTTTAATGAAGGCCAACCTATTTATAAATAATAGTTAGTACAGTCAATTGCTAGGATTTATACAAGGAGCGACTATCTAATGGAATAGAAACTCATGATAATGTTTTAGAAGTTTTGGACATTCTAATAAAGTAATCTTTCTAAAAGGTCACGCTATTTTATAATATTTTATACAAGTCTCTAAAAGACTCTAGAGAATTGAATGATTCTCTTTAAGTTTAGGGAGTTCCAAGCATTCTTTACAAGTCCATGCAAAACCACATATAGCACAGTAAAAGATCCTTAAATATATTTTTTTCGGGACATCTAGATGTTTCCTAATTTAATTACCATAACACAACCCCTAAATCTTTTGAGTTGTCAGGATAAGAGGCATATAACTTTTATCTTATTTGGCGTTTGGTGGCGCTATTGGACAAAATAAAATAGTCATAAACTAGATTTTTATCCCATACATAGTGCAATGTGCTATAACTCTAACTCATGTAGGGGGGGAGGGGGGGTTTCTTAGATGGGATTAGAAATTTGAGAAAACTTCTTGGGAAAAAAGCTTTTTTTTTCGATCTCTTTTTTACTTTATTTTTTCATATCCTAGCTTTTTTTTTTTTCTTTTTCATTTTCAGATGTGTTTTTATTTATTTCTAGATCCTTGTTTTTTTTTTTTTTTTTTTCAATTTTAGATATATATATATATGTGTGTTTTTTTTCTTCACATCCCTTCTTTTTTTTTCCCTTCAGTTCTACTTTTTTTTTCCTCTTCTTTTTTTTTTTAAATTTTTTTTTTCCTTTTTCATTTTTAGATCTCTTCTTCTTCTGCTTCTGTTTTTTTTTTTTTTTTAAATTCAGAGAAAGCCTTGTCACCCCTGAGCATTACTTGGGTCCGCCCATGCCGTCACCATCCCTTTCCACTAGATCTGCTCCATTTATTTAATACCTGCAGTAACACCAACAATGTGGTGCAGTAGAGGTAAGAATGCATGAGCAAAGTGCCAGAGAAAAATGGGACCAACAATGATCTAACTTTCTTTACATTTCTGCTGCATTTTTTGTTTCAATTTTTTTTTTCTTCTATTTTTTAATAAGTAATACTTGGGACACACCCAAAAATACGATTTTTGGGACACAACTTAAGAGATGTGTCTATCTCTCTCCTGTGTGTGGGATCCAGTAACATCATAAAAGAGATATAGACACATCTTTTGGGTTGTGTTCTAAAAGTTGTCTTTAGGTATTTTCCAATATTTACTCTTTTTCAATATATACGTTGGCATTGAAGGAAGAATAGTTGTTAATTGGTCTCTAAAATCACTCTGATTTTAATTTGTATTATCTGAAAAAGTCGTTTAGCCTAAATGCTAAAAGATGTCAGACGCTTCTCTTTTAAAAATAATAGTGATACACATCAAATGACATATTAAACGATACATAAGCTTTAAATGCATATACCCTGTGTTGTATAAGTAATGCACAGAAAAGTGTAAAAAATTCAAACAGCACAGGGTACATGCATCTAAAGCACAATGTGTCGTTTGGTGTGTATCCCAATCATTGTTGACTAGTTGTATACCCGTGCATTTGCATGGGATGTAAAGTGGTCAATAACTATAAAAAATTATGACAGCTACTAAAAATAATAAAATTTCATCTAAGAAGTGAAAAGTAATTTTTTTTAAACAATACTTTGATTTTAATTTTCACCCCTCTTTTTCATGGTTATCCTATTTTATACTTCCAAAATCTTTAATTTCAACATCATCAACGCGTATTGATATAAAGTATAACTCAGACCAATGGATATTTAGTTTTTCATAGGTTGATTGTATGCATATATATATATGAATCAGAAAATTGAAAAAAAAAAAAACAAAATTTAGCACGCCTGTTAGCAATATCATTACACCTTGTATTTCAGAAGATGTAGAAGTTAACAGCAACTAATTAAGCACACTATAGTTATTTTATAATTGTACTAAATGAAACAATATAATATGTTCATGATATTCCTAAATTATTAGATGGTTTTATTAGAGATGGATATAGTTCAATGTAATAAAATCCAGTACTCGTTATAATGTTAAATTGATTAGGTTTTCAATACCCTATATTATTTATATCACACTACCCGACAATCAAATATTGTAGAATGATAGAATAATCCAAATAAACAATGTTTGATGATTTCTCATATTAGTAAGTGTATTAGATATAAAAAACAGGGAGGGATGGTCTACTAACAGAACTTTGAAAAAGCCAAAGATCGAGAACAATCACAACAATCAAACATGCAAGAATATTTTAAAGTAACAATTTTCACATTTATGATTAATTTTTGACACACTATATGACCACTCACAGTTTGTGCAATTTGTTGGTTCTTGTTGTGTTATATCAATTTATGAAATTAACTTTGGTTTGTCATAATTCACAGCTGCTAAAATCTTCCAAAAGGCAATGTGATTACACTCACAATATTAGTGCCTAAACTTTGAAATTTGATTGAGTATACTAAGAATAATATCATATTTCTCAAATTTCAAACCCAAATTTAGTTCCCATATACCGTGGCAGTCATACGATTCATACCACATGCTGTGATAATGGTCGTATTAGCATATATCACTACATGCGGTATCAGTCCTATAGCACTTGGAATATCCCAAGTTTATGAGCCATAGCATTACTCATAATGAAATTTAAAAAAAAAATACAAAATATAAATAATACATATATTATATGAAAGGCTGACATTTTCGTCCATGAGAGAATGCACAATGTACCAGATAGCCACCTCTTCCTTTTTTTCCTTTTTATTTATTTATTTAGTTATTTTTAATTTTTAGAATGATAGACACCTCTTCCTATAAAGCAATAAATATGTCAATTCAATGACATTATATATATATATATATATAATCCAAAATTTCCACCCCAACCCTTTCCCTCCTTCCACAATATTGAAAAAATAATAATAAAAAAAAATTATCCATTTTTCTTTCCCCATATCTTGCAAATGATTTATCTACACAAATTCAAAATCGACTTTCTTCTCTCCAATAAAATAAAAATTTTCCTAGAGTTCTACAAATCTTCAAGAGTCAAATCTATATTTAGTGATGTTTATTTCTTGATGTTCATATTTAAGAAATAAATTTTAAATTTTGAGTTGTAAACTTTAAATCCTACTACTAATTAATATCCGTACATATATTTATAACAATAAATTTGGTTTAGTTTAAATGTTATACAAAGATATATGTTATACAAAGATATAGTTATAGTATTTAATTTAATATTTAGTTTGTCAATTAACACTACTTTTCATAGAGGTTTGCCACATGAAGCAAAAGCTTTTGTTTTCATTTATATACTAGTAATTGTCCATGCCCTCGGGGAGGGCACGCAGAGGGGAAAAAAAGCTAAAGAAAATCACAGAAAGTGAAGAAATATATTTATAATTAAATAAATCACATAGGCATGAAATCAAAATATTAAGAGATGAAAGAAAGCATAGATATTTTTGTAGGCAATTTGTCCATTCCAATCCATCTAAGCCAAGTGTGGCAATGACTTGGCAGTTATAACTTATAAGGATGGGCTAAGTTAAAACGAAAAAGGAGCACAACTCAGCTGTCATATTTCATAATTTTATTAAAGGGCAATTGGGTAATTTTACCTTTTCTGTTGGGGGCTCTAAATTTATTCGACTGTATTTAAATTTATGGAGCATGACTATATTATTTATTTTTCTTTTCGGGTGCTTTAAAATTTATTTCTGTTCGTGTGGGTGTGTTTATTTAATTTTGGGTTCACACCGTTGGGTCAGACTGTCCGTGGGAACACCAAACATTTCATTTTTGTAGCATACAAGAGAGTGGGTCCCACCCCACTCCCCTATATGGCCGGCCAAACCCCTTCCCCCCCTCATTCACGTTATTTTTTTTTTCTCCTCCTTCTTTTCTTCTCTTCTTCTCCTCCTTCAAGTTCAAGAGCCAAAGAAACCCAAAAATCTCTACTTCTACTCCATCTCCTTCTACAAGATTTGAAGAGGTGGTCAAGAACAACATCCTCTAGCATCTCTAACCTTCTTAGAGTGGGAAATCATCTCTTGGGTAAGTATTTTGGAAAACCCCAATTTCTAGGGTTTCATTAGTTTTCAAATTTTTGAGTTGTATTGAACTTCTCTTCTCTTTTATAGCTTCCTTGGAGTGTTTAGAGCATGCCTTAACAATCCTAACCATTTCCTTGGAAGATTTCTAGTGTGGGTAAGTTTTCCCAATCTCTAGCAACCTAGGATTTACTAGCTTTATGTTTCTATCCTAACCTTGGGTTGTTATTGCTTAGTGTAGTCTTCTTGAAGCATCCTTCAAAATTTGGCAAGCTTTGGAGCTACTTGGGTTTTCCTTTTCTAGCTCTCTTGAATATTTCCTTGTTTGGATTTCAAAGTTTTGAGGTAGATTTACATTGTGCAATTATATATGTTATACTTGCCTAAGGTGTTTTGAGTTCATATGTATGTGCTAGGAGATAATTTAGACACATGCAATGGGTATTTCCCCAAAGTTGTAATGTAAGGGTTGTATGCCAAATTGTGGAATTATATGCCTTGGTTGTACTAGTTGAAAGTTTGGGGGTGTTAAATGTAATTAAAATGAAGTTATGAGAATAATTTAGACACATGCATTATTTTTCCTCAAAGTGGTAAGTTGGAGATTTTATGCTAAATTGTGAATTTCATGTTTTGGTTGTACTAAAGTTGATTATGTGATGTTAGATGTGCTTAGGATGCTCCCTTTATGTGTAAAAGCATGTTAGGACGTTAATTTAGAAATCCTTGTTAGGAATGCTATATTATGAATTTTAAATTCAACTCTTGATATCTTTGATACATGTTCAACATGTAAGAATTATTGTGTTCACTATTTTGTCGGAGCATCTATGTTGTCATTTTAAACATTTCATGCATTGAGGCCAAATCGGCAAACATTCAAATATCACGACATAAAGGATTTATTTAAAAAAGAGAGAAAAACCCCATGTGTGGGAATTTTGGTTTAAGAAATCCGGTCGTGGGTTGTGATGTGAGACAGGGAGAATGACCCTTAGAAACGTTCAAACTCCAAACTATATTCGGGTAGCTCCCGGAAGTTGGTATGCTACACTCCATGCGTGGGTGGCTCATGGTCCGATAACGAGAGAGATGTGCATTTGTCACGCATAGCCTTGCGGCTTTAAAGATTTCATGGTAGCCATGGTGGCGATTCATTGCACCTCATTTCATTTTAGTCATGGATAGCATATAGATTTGTTACAATGTTGTCTACGAGCCGTCGTTCTCATAAAAACGACAAAACATTTTTCAGGTGAACTTGATAATGGAAAAAGGACACATGTGACCCGACGCGTAGACGTTGATGCATTTTGTTCTATTTTGAAGACTCATGCTTAGATATGTACATGGATAGTTCCAATGTTAATTTAGCCCTTTTGGCAAGAATGTAATAGTTTAGTGCACTAAAGAAAATTGTTGTATTATTCTTGTTCGAAACTTCTTGGGCATAGACCTCCATATTTTGTCATCGGGAAGTCGTGTTGTAATTTTGATGGACAAGTGTTAGTCCTCATTTTTTTTATACTTGTTCAACCTATTTATGGTATGTAATTATGTTTCCGAGACCGTAGTTTTCCTTCTAAGGTTTTATGTTTGTGTGTTAAGTTGAATCCTTGCCGGATTTGATTGTGTTTGGTTTGTCCTTGCCGGACTCATTGTTCTTTTACTTTGAATCCTTGCCGGATTCGGTTATGTATATTTTGTCCTTGCCGGACTCTTAGTATTTCAATGGAATCCTTGTCGGATTTACACTTTTGCTTTCAAGTGAAATGTTCAAAAATTTCTCCCATTCTCTTTCTCTCCTCTCCCCTCTTTGATCTCTTTCTCTTTCTCAAATATCCTCTCCTTTAACTTATATTGGAATTATGTATATATATATACTTTAAAAATGTTTCCGAATGTGAAAATACACATGTGTGTGTGTTTAGAATACATTCCCTCTATATCTCTCCCTATCTCTCCCTATATCTCTCTCCCAATCTCTCTCCCTCCCATTCTTCCTCTCCTTATCTCTTTCACTTCTCATTTTCAATAAATTTCGAGTACATGAAGTTCCGTTTGGTCTAGGCATGTGTTATATGTCATTTAGGACTTGTTTAGTCATATATTGAGGTTTAAATTTGAGGATTTAGCATAATTGGGAACATTTCTACAAGTTGTAAAAATGCTGTCAAAAGTTTCTGTCATAGAAAAACTGCTACTGTTTTCTTTAATTTCTGCCCAAATGGTGCAGAATTGGAAAAAATGTCATTAGACAAAAGTTGTTCAGAATCAAATTTTACATGGACCCATGCGAACAGAATATGAGAATTTCAAAGATATAGTTACTTACGGATGTTTCAAAATTCAGCAATTTTCCAAAAATGGTCCTTATGCTGTCAAAGTTGTTGTCAAATAAAAACTGCTACTGTTATTTTAAATTTTCTGCCCAAACGGTGAGGATTTGGAGAAAATGCTATTTGACGAAAGTTGTGCAGAATTTAATTTTACATGGACTAGGGCGGACAGAATGTGAAAATATTAAAGATACAGCAACTTATAGATGATTTAAAATCCAGCAACTATCTAAAAATGACCTTTTATCAAATCTATTGTTTTTTTCCCTTTCTCCTTGAACTAGTACTTGTTCGGATAGTCTTTTAAGTAAGTTTCAAATGTTTTCATCTTCGTTGGACTTGTTAACATGTAAGTCCATTTTGGGGTTACGTATTAGTAAGTCATCCTTGTAGGAAACCCCGTGGGTTTCCAAAGTCGCTTCCGCATTGTGATTGGATTTTAATTCTTTTCCTCTCTATCTTTTTCTCTTTCCTCGCGCTTCGGTTTCCGGGGCGTGACATCAGCCTATCTCATGTATGTATTTCCTTTTCGTGAACCCGTGCAATGCATAAGCTAAGTTAAAACGAAATAATATAGTTCCATTAAAAGTCCATTTTCTCTATAAAATAAAGACACTCATTCGCATGAACTTTGTACATCACACATGTTGACTCATTCAAGGGAAAAAAAGTGTAGCAACTTAATTATTATTTAATTATTTAACACTTTTTTTTTTTACAAAATAGAAACAAAAGTTATAAACACAAACCATATCAATTAAGTGAGATGGTAAGATACAATTCTCCATAGTTGTATGCTCTCACCATTCTAAGCAAAATAACTCGCAAGGAAAAATCTTATGAAACGACATCATAATCGAAAAAAAAAAATTTGGAAAAGTCTTATAAGGTAACATTTGAAATAATATTTTAATATAAAGGATATACACACATGTGCACACCATTTGAGACGGATTAGTATTCACTCCATAATAGTATGCTTCTACTATTTGAAATAATATTTTAATAGAAAAACAAATACTACGAAACAACATTATAATCTCAGTAGTAGAAATACATACATATAAAGCTATTTAAAACGATTTGAGCCACCACAGATGAGAAAAAGTCTTATGAAACACATGCCCATACAGAGTACTACTTTGATATAAATAACTGGTTTCTCTCTTGCAAACCATGATTGGTTGTTAATCTAGATGCTGCAAAACCGAGAGCAATAGTAGAATTAATATTAGAACAAAAATCGAGAAAACTAGAGACCATCTTATGTGATTTTAGTGAACACATAAACATGTATCAATAGAAATCGGTAGAGAAAAAAAACTGATTAAAATTTAGAGAGGTAGAAAAAGACATAGATATAAAAAGTGTTTGGAGGGTTGTGATGATTTTTTTGGAAATAAAAGAAGAGTTCACATTTGCTCACCCTGGGTGAGCGTAACCCAAGCACCTCATTGGTCAATGCAGTGGGACCTACGATTAAACATGCATTAAACATGTTGTTTAATCGTAGGTCCCACTGCATTGGCCAATGGGGTGCTTGGGTTACGCTCACCCAACCCTTAAATGGGTGAGCAAAAATGCACTCATAAAAGAATTAGAGGAAAAGACTAATTTAAATTGGTTATGGTATTATGTGATGAGTGGAGATAAATTTTTATTTTTTTGTTTAAGAGAGAGAGAGA